>CAUOFW020000782.1:0-117500 GCA_963454935.2 Ilex paraguariensis
TTTACGAATGATGCATTCCATTGGTCTATATGGAATCCTTTTTTCGTCGCTCTTTTTCTTTGTTAATTCTTTTATCTTTTAGTTGAATACACATCGAACTTAATGCTGAGAAGGTTCTGATTTCACTCTGCTTTGCGTTCCCCTACGACTATGTTTTACGACAAGATGTTACACTGGTATCGCAAACATAAGCGCTATTCATACTGTCCAATCCTAAACTTGAACTTGAAAATTATCCTAAAAGTACATGTTTAATACACCCTAAAAGGATTATGGCAAGTTTATGTTAGAAAGTAGCAATTTTAATCAACTTACCAGTATACTAACATTAAAACATAAATCTATACAATCATTACCAATATCAATCAAATGTGATACTGTCAAATGCAATCCAAAAAATAATACGACTTTGGAGGGTTGGGGGGTGTTTATGGAATCTACCCAGTACAAATTCCCTCTTTTTCCTCTCTCTCTCTCTCTCTCTCTCTATATATATATATATATATATATGTGCACATATTATGCACCAAGTAAGGGAAGGAAAGAAGGTGATACAGACCAGGATCACGGACTGTGGCGTGTACCCTATAGCCTTTTTGAAGGAGAGACTTGGCCAGCCATGACCCAATGTAACCTGTTGCTCCTGTCACACAGTAGGTGATCAGGCTATCATCCTCTTTTCCACTGCCTTCGTCCACCGCTTTGCTATTTTCCATATTCACTGCTTGCTGCCAAACCAAACACAGCCTTATGAGACGCCTTAT
This sequence comes from Ilex paraguariensis, assembly GCA_963454935.2. Lineage (NCBI taxonomy): Eukaryota > Viridiplantae > Streptophyta > Magnoliopsida > Aquifoliales > Aquifoliaceae > Ilex > Ilex paraguariensis. Next base: position 765 of record CAUOFW020000782.1, read on the forward strand.
GGTCAACGACAACAATGAGAGGCAAAGGTGACCAAATCTCGAGTTATACAGAATCTCAAGTATTCTATGTGCGTACAGCTAATGACAATTTTAATAACACTAATTTGTAGGGTACACAAATAATTTTTTTTTTAAAATAATTTGATAAAATAATAGATGGTAATCATTCATCATTAAAAATACATAATATTTTATAAATTTAAATCACCCCATATTAAAATTAATGATTAACCTAATAACCACTATCCTGTTATTTAAATTTCAGAATTTATTTTTTTTCTCACCTCTTTTCACGTAATGTTAATGTCTGAAAAAAAACCCAGCAAAAAAATTCCTGGGCAATGATGTCTCTGGGTCGGTGACGATTTCAATGCAGTGTACTTTCGAGGAGAAAAAAGTTGGTGTGTCACATCACAGATTGCCCAGGACAGCCACTAAGATTCATCAGACGGTTGAGAAAGCTGCTGGAGGATTTCTAACTTCGTTGACCTTTTTGTATGGGACCCATTTCAAGTGTCGTGCTCCGAAACTCTACCCCTCCCTGGGTGGAGCCATTTTTGCACCATCCTGAGAGCCTGACGTAAGATCCCCATTGGACCTGAAACAAGGGCCAATATCCTGGATACTCATTGGGACATGGGCTGGTCCGGCCCATAGTTGTGAACCATATAAAGCTGAGTTGCCATGTCAACCAGCGGGCCACGAAAATTAAGAAAATGATAAATTGATTTTGAAACTTCTATTTATTTATGAAAATGCCATTCAGAAAATTTACAAAAAAAATAAAAAAATCTTAAATGTTTCATTAAATTCTCCAAAAAAGAAAACTAAACCCTCAACCATTATTTCTTCATTTCAACCGATGCAAGCCACATTTCACATTCCAATTTTCGATGTTTGTACGTTGAAAAATTATTTCATAGAGTCGGTGAGATTAGTAGATTGCTAAAAAGCCCACAAGTGCTGGTCCACTGGACAGACCATAGCAAGTTCTTAACATGCCTTCGTTCCTAACTTTTCCCACAAAGAATTAACACGAGGAACAAATAGATCTTTAAGCCACTAGCACCAACCACCAGTATCCTTTACCTCATGGAGCCCCTCCTCTCTACCATTATTCTTCAAGCTGACTACTGTGTGGAAGTTGGACCAATCAGAGATCACTTTGTAGAATTGAGTAGCAGGATTTTCCAAGAAAATCAGCAAGGTTTTGTTAGTGTGGATTGCTGAATTTGTAGTCAGCAAATCGCCAAAATTGAGAAATGGAATTGTAAATTCGGTTGGTTTACTAACTTCCAACCATTCTTGTCAAAGAAGTTTACTAGTCTTTGCATTTTGGTCGTAGGGATGTGCAAGAATCAGATCCTTATGGCCTTGTTTGACCTTATCTCCTATAATCTCCACTGGATTGCCCTGTTGGTGGGTTTGGTTGATGGCCAAGGGGGACCCATTATAAAGTTTATAGCCCCCACCAGATCGCGTGGGACCAACACTAAATCGACGTGGACTGTTGGATTGGAAAAAATATTTAATGCAACAGCGATACAATGTTACTATTGTTGCATGATATCACAAATTAATAATATATAAATAAATAAAGAAATGAACCACATACAAACTAATAACTATCGGTCTATATAACTCTTCTTCCATGTAAGTTAATAACTATCAGCTGAGGTTAATCTTACTCGTTTAATATTTTATTATTAATTAGTAAAATTATATAATAATAATACTAATATGGTGTTATCGAAATATTGAATATTTACTTATTAGATTGGGGACGGCAAAATTTAAATTCACAATATTAAAAAAATTAATAATAAAAATAATAATTATTAAGTCAACCGCTAATCTCGCTGATGTTGATATTTGATGAAGTAAGAAATGAGAAACACTTATCCTATCGCTGTCTTTTCCCATTTCTCCTTTCCCACATGGCTTCTTCCCTTTTCTTCTTTATAGATTTTCATGAAACAATTTAAGAATTTGATCTGCCACTTTTGTTTGTTTCGCCGACCAACAAAAAAAAAAAAAGGGGTTTAATCCTTATTCATGCATGTGTTTTAAACTTTTAATCCATAACTTCGAAATTTATACCAAATTATTTATAATTGTTAGATCAATGGATTCGATCATTAATCTAACGATTGTAATTGTTTTAGTGTAAATTTTAGTGTACAAATTTAGTACATAAACAATTACTCAATTTAGATTTGACTCACAATGTATATACCGAACAAAGAAAAAAAAATAGTAGTCTTAATTCAAATCCTTGTGTAATCACGAGTCCAACGACTATATCGAAACATTATTTCTATTAGTAAGCATGCTTACATAAATTTTCAAACGCAGATTCCAAAATGTGGACCAAAGATGATGAAAATAAAGAAATTTGTTACATCAATTTTAAAACTTAAAATCGTTAATCACGTGAACGTGGGTCATAATAATAATATTCGATAGTACTGTCAACTGTGTGTTCTTAGTCCACATACCTTTTTCAAAGTTGTTGCAGTTCTGTCAATTTTGGTATAAAGATTTCCTAAATAAAAAATTAATGTTGTTGTTTGCAAAACAACAAAGGTCGTGACTTTTATAATTCTTTTGAGAACATGTTGTTTAAACTGTCTGTGGTTTTATGTTTATCTCCATCACTAGTGCATACTATTTTATTGTTGTTTTCCCTCGATCTGAATCATTGAGGAATGCAGAAGCTTCAGTTTACACACTCCTTTACTCATGTGCGGCCAAACATATTTTGGGGACTAAATCAGAAACAATAAATTAGATTTTATTTATTTATTTTTAAATCTTTTGTTCAAACTCTTTTGTTATCATAGTTGAACTTGATGGAAACAGAGAGGGAGGGTGGGGGGAAGGAAGAAAGATTGAAAAATTATGGTGGTAAATTTAATTTAATTTTTTTTTGGGTTAAGACTTGATTTTTAGTAACTTTAATTTTACTATTAAATTTTTTTTTTTTTCAAAAAATTGAATTTTAAGACCTCTTAATTTTATGAGTTAAATTAATAAGTCTAATTCACTCAAGTTAAAATCTTTTGTTTGGCTTGAAAACTAAATTTCTGAGTCAGAAAATTATGTAATGATGGCAAAATGGGTAATGAAAATTAATAACTAACTAATCCCTTAACATTCCCACCAACAACATGCAAGTTTTTTTAAAAATTGAAAGACCTTTTTTTATACTAAAAATTTGGTAGGACTTAAATTAGTTTACATACCAAATGAGGGACCCTTGCCTAATTAATTATATAATAAAACACTTAACAACTTGAATTTTTATCTCCTATATATTTTTCTCTCAAAAACATAACATTACCTATTTCTATCGTATATTCAATTATTTAATATTTGATTAATTTATAATTTACAAACATTTTCATACACGATCGTGTATAGATGTTGAAATTTTTTTGTTAAATTACGTATTTTGAAAAAAGATTGTCGATATTTTTAAAAAAATAATGGATAAAAATTAATTTTAAATGATGTAATCAAAGAAAGTAAAAAAAATATTATTTAATATAATCAAATCAATTTTTGGTTCTTGTCACTATTCTTGAAATGGGCAACCAAGTCCTCTCTCAGTTTATTACACATTGTTATAATCATTATGAAGATGCATCTTGTGACCTGAAAACCAAAATATTCACCAAAGACCTCTCTCTCTCTCTCTATTTATTACATAATGTATTTAATCAGATAAAATTTATAAACGATAAGCATTTCTTTAGACCAAAATTAAGTAATTTATAAATCGAAAGTAAATAATGTCTTTAAAAAGAAAAGCATGCTAGCTAAGAATTGTTGGATCGAAATAAGATATTCTCTATCTGTCCACCTGAAAGTTAGATATTTGATATTCACGATGATTAAGTGTTAGAACACTCGTTATACACGATTTGAGAGTTAAAAACTTATTAAACACGATATTAAATACATTTAAAAGTGATTCACAAACAAATAAAACTCTTCTTGTTGTCAATTAAAACGAATGTAGATGTGAAAAGTTCAAAACAAGATGTTCACCTTCTCTCGTATCATCCATCCATACTTTATGGGAAAGTGACTGTCATTATCACACCAGTGGGCTTAGGTGCTCCTACACTTGCACAACAGGAAAAGCCAGAGAATCGGATTACATTCTTCACATAAAAGTTATTTTGTTATCTTTTTAGATGTGAATCAACTGTAGAAAAGTTTCGTCTTCTTCCTGGGTTCATGCAATATAGCTCAATCCTGTCAATATCTTCTGTTACTAATCATTTTTTTACCAGATTACGTCAGATCTATCACATCCACCACACCCATGGTCTTCTAACTAATGATAAAGAGAGAAATAAATCATTCTCTCTCTTTTTCTTTTTTTTTTAAGAATAAAAGTTTGTGCTTAAATTATCATGATTTTCAAAAATTATTGTCTCCCAACCACGATTCTTAATAGATTTTCTAAATTATTGTAAGAATTAGGAATATGTGCTTTTTTTCTTGTTTAAAAGCGTGTCATAAAATGTGTTATATTTATAATGACGAGTTTAAACTAGATTTTTATAAAAAATATAGATGAGAGCGAAAGTTTACCTAAGCCTACATAATTACATATTATTATCTTTTCACTTAAGCAAGCGTGACAAGTGCCTTTCAAGATGGTCATCATTTTATCAAGAGAAATGCCTTCAACCTTTTTAATTTAACAAATAATTACAATAGTGTTTACATCACTAAAAATCGTTTAATATGTTTAACTTGACACTAATTTCACCTCTAAAATTCCCTGTATTAGTAAACATATGACTTGAAGATAATATCATTATACTTAGGATTTATCTATTATAAATATTTTAATCTCGACATGAATGACTTGTCTTTGATCGGATCAGAAAGGGAATTAGACGAGATACACGTAAGTTGACTTGAGCACCTCTGATTGTCGAGCCAAAAAAAAACATAGAACACCGTCATACTTCAAAAGTTAAGGTACAAAGAAATATAGTGCTAATAGGACGACACTAATTAAGTAAAATTTTAATGCCAACAAAATTTTATTTAATTGAAATTCAACATGAGCTTAAAACTTTTGTATGAAAATTGAATGCTACAACATTTTGGTCCAAAAATGAGAGTAAATATTGGGTGCAAAGGTTAAACTATATTAGCAGTTATGAGTGAGAAAGAAAAGAATAAAAAGAGTAAAATAAGGTCCATTTCATATCACAGAGGTGATTATATATGACATGACTGAGTAGTTATGAGTTTAAGTGAAATTTATTAACTGATTTGTCTACATATTAATGAATCGTCATATCATATGATACTGTTAAGATAGTATAACCAATAACAAACATTGCCAAATCAATAGCGCAATGTTTGGTCTTTCAATTTATTTCATTTTTTAGTACTATATCATTCCCATCCCTACTCATTCGGAGACTTAAGTACCATTTGGAATGACTTCCTAAATTGAAAAAAAGAAATTTTGTTGTTGCATTGTTTATCAATAATGTTTTATTGATCAAAATAAAAACCACTTAATGAAAAAATATTTTGAAAATCAACAAAAAATATTCATTTACATTCTAATCATTAATGTACCCTCAAATGCACAGGCAAACATATATAGTAAATATAATTATTGTCATTTTCACTATCATTGTCACCGTAATGTATTATTACTTATCCCATTGTCAATTATCACACTCTATAAATCATCGTTGTCGCTGCGATAGTCACTGCCCATCACCACCTACCACCACACACCACATTCTGGCCATCAGCACAACCGCCACTTGTTTCTATTACAAAAAAATGATGTCAAGAAAATTTCAAGGAAATTAGATAAAAAAAAAAAGTAAACTTGCTTCTACTTGGTAGTTGCGGGGCTAGTGGTTTCTCCGCTGGTCCTCTCTCTCCTCGGGGCATTTGGACGACCGTGGGTTGAACCGCGTGCCACGTCAGGTCAAAGTAGTCAAAATCGAACTACACACGTGTGAGTCAGCGTAATTAGTCAGAGTCGCGGTGCCTTCTTGGCTTACAGCTCACCACACGTCACGCTCCTGTCACGTGATCGTCAACCGTCCAACACGCTTGGCTTTGCTGCAATGCTCCTTCCCTTGTCTTTTCTCGCTTACATCATCCACACATTCACGCTCATCTGCAGCGCGTGCCATTAAAATAATAGGGTTGACCGTTCAAGAATAATATTTCTATCAATCAAACTCCCAAATTGTGCTTTGCGTCAATTTAGCAGTTAAACTATATAATTTGACCCAATTTAACCCTTCTATCCAAATAAACAATTAACTTTGATGAAAATTTTTATGTGCACATTACGTGAGTCCAGAATTAGGGTATAGTACCAAGACCATGGGATGTTCAATTGAGAATTTTTGTCAAAGTTAATAACAAATTTAAATTAAAGGATCACATTCAATTAGATTGCATAGTTTAAAGGTTTGGTTTGATATAAATTATATAGTTCAGGGTCAAATAAATAATTAACTATAAATAATATTCTTCAACTATTATAAATTTTGAATTTAGCAGTTGCGAGTTTAAATATCGTTGTCAATCTCTTTGCAATAGTGTTCGACAAAAAAATAAAATAAAAAACCATTTTAAGTTAAAAATGTTTTCGACTCTCTTCCCTAAGAAGACTGGTTCAAATGTTGAATTAAAAATCAGCCATGATGAGTATAAAAAACACACGACTCCAAACTAAGGTATGTTTATTTAATCAAAATAATTCACCATATTTATAACCCAAATTGCATCAATTAGTCTTTATTTTTTTGAACACCAGAGCATTCATACTAGGTCAATGAAAGGCATACGGGAGTCAAAGGATGTAGTTTAAACAAGAGAAAAAAATATTTTGAAAGAAATTTCACTATCTCTGATATAATTCACCACATTAGCTAGACAAACTCTTCTTTCTCTTGGTAACAAGTGAAATTAAGAGTTTTAGCTCTCATGACCTTTAAAAATCGAAGCCACGTATTACAAAACCATATTTCTTAATCTAAGCATTCAAAAATAAAATAGTACTATGAGTAATGTTATTTGTATATAATTTACTACCTAATTCATTATAATAGTTGGATCGATAGTATATCACATTTAATATTAAAACTTATTTTTAATTCAACGACCATAATGAATAAGGTTAATACATTGGGCAAAACTCCTCTACTGTTCACAAATTTACTTGTGTTAATTATTTTTTATCTCTTTGTAGTTTTGATTAAAATCATCTTGTTTATTTGACGTTTCAAATTATGTACATTACTCCCTTATAATTATGTACCAAAGTGAAGTAATTAATTTTATCATTCAAGTTAATAGAGAGTGTGCTCCACACACCCAAATACATGTTGTGGGTTTTGTTTTTATTGTTTCACTTCAAAAGAATATTGTTTAAGTGCCTAAAATGCCGTTCAAAAAAATATTGTTTAAGTGCCTAAAATACTGTTTATAATGTATGGTATAAAACCTAAATAGATAGGACACCAGTTTTTCAATGCCAAAACATTAATTAATCCAAAATCATTAATTAAATAGTTGTCAAATCAATGTTGGCTTGCTCCTAACTACCACAATCGCAAAATAAAAAAGAAATTTGTCATTTGTCAGATGACCAAGTCCGTAGTCAACTCTCATTGTTCTCGGAGAGTAACACGCACCCTCCACAAACTCGCGTGGTTCTTGTCTCCAAAGCCACAATGTTGAAAGAGCGAAGAATGGCCACCATTGTCCAACGTGTAAGTCGGCGCGTCCAGCCGTTAATATCGACGTCAGTGCGCCCGTCAAATACAAAAAAAATTATAAATTTTTAAGGCCTAAATTATAACTGAAAAAATATGATTAATCTTAAAATATTATAATTGATAATAAAAATTATAAGTTTTCAATATTATTATTATTATTATTATTATTTTTTTTGATATTATACCAAAATTTACTATTTTTAATCAGAGCTGACTATATGCCATTAAAGTTACCGCTTTAGGCCCCCGAAAGATTAGGGCTCTATTTTATAGAGATTTAATTAAGTCTAATAATTAATTAAAATTTTTAAACATATATTCAATTAAGTTCAATGTTATTTTAGTACCTCAAAATAGTAAAATTTTGAGTTTTTTAGATTTGATTTTATTTCGTTGAGAATTTATTTATGTTAGCGACGATATAAAATATCATTTTAGTCTATAATATTTAGCTTAATTTTTATTAATTATAATTTTGTTTCTTTTTATTGATTATATTAACATTAAATTTTGTTTGAATTAATTATATTATTTATTGCAAAAACATGTTAACAAAATTGAACACGAAAATCTAATAAATATTTTTGTTTCTCAAAAGAAAATAATATAAATTATATTTTTATAATAATTTAAATTTTATTTTGAAAATTTATTAGGGCTCATTTAAATTTTTACTTTGAGCCTCATTTTGTGTTGACTTACCCCTAATATTAATGACAATGTTATACATTTAAAAGTTAAAGTTACAAGTCTTTAAGAGAAGTTTACAAACGGCATCCCTGATAGATCATGAGATTCCCTTGGGTTGTAACTTATTTTTTTTTATAAATTGTAATTTGAAAATTAAAAATTATAATTTAATATTTAAAAATTAGAATTTTTATGATCGATCATAATATCTTAAGATTGATCAAATACTTTTGCAAATTTTAACTTACACTTTAAAAAATTAAAACTTAATTTTTTTTATTTATAATTTAATTTTAAAAAATTATAATTTTCGATACCATATTGGCACGATAAAGTTTCTGATTTTTGAATGGTCCTGAAATTTTTTGGTACCAATTGGTCAAATACTTTCACACAAATTCTTAACCGTACACGGAGAGTCAGACATCGCCGTTACCGTTATGGTGTGAAGCTTCCGTCAACTATCCCCTGACACTATAAAAATCTTCTCCTCGTCTCGTTATATTATTTCCAAGCTCTGTAACAAACACCACCAGAAGAACACCACCAGAAGTATCAGCTGAACACAATACAAATTAACTTCCACATATATACAAACGAAGATTCAAACCCTAGTTTTGTTTTTGATCGACAAATATTCTTCAGGTACTTCAATCATTCTTTTATTAAATTCTGACTGTGGATTAGAATTTCATCTTTAGATGTGAGGGCTTTGATTTGTTTTTTTTTCTTTGTGGGTAATTTTTGTGCTGTTTTTGATTCTTTAGAAACTTAAAGAAAAAGAAGAGATAAATTCAGATGATTTCATTAGCATTTATATTAGTGGGTATTGTTAAGAGTTGAGTTAGGCTATGTTGATAAGAGGGTATTGTTTCTGTTGGTTCCAAACCATGGTAAAAAATAAGCTTTTTATTTTTTTTAATTTATTATTTTCGTTCATTTTCTCGGCACCCAAACAGAGCGTGGTTGTATGAGAATTTTTTTTCGCTTATCCAAACGGAGTAGGTTTTCATGACTCAATTTTTTTAAAAAAAATTTGTTGTTTCTTGTTGGTTGTATAGATGGGAAAATGGTTTCTGTTTTGATTTCCTTTGTGGGTTTGGGTTGAATAACTTAGCTGGAAATGGATATAATTTTTGTATTATGATTATTTTTTTTGATAATTTTGTTGCTGATATAATTGCTATCCCAGGGTATGTAGTAAATGGAATTTATTAATTCTTCCTGCAATTAAACACAAGGAAAAATTTCTTAACTTAGGCTTTGTTTTCTTGCAGTTTATGGGCTTTACTGTTTACCCATTTGATTTGGTCTCCTGCTTTTTTATTATTGAGATTAGGTCACCCAAAAAATTATTTGTGTAATTGTATACATAATTTTGTATGTGCCTGTTTGTTAGTTTATATGTATACGTGTGTGCTGGTTTGTGTCGGTTTAGCGTATGTGTATGTGGATATTTGCGGGCGTATATATGTACATGTTATTACTTGAGACATAGACGTTTCTAGTTTTTGCGCCACAAAAATCTGTAAGTTATTATCCTGTTTTTGCAAGCGATTTTTCAGATGTTTGCACCAAACAAATTGTGCATGTGATGTTTCACGTGTAGGCAAATGGAGTTGTAGTCTTGTAAATATGGTTTATTCGAGCTTGCAGTTTTTCCCCTGCGGTTGGTTGCTAGGAAAGAAAAGAAAAGAAAGGGGAAGATTACAATATTTTTAACTTTGGTAATCTTCTTGTTCCAAAATATGAGAAATTATATCCATTTGAGCCAAAGACCTATATGAGGTTTATTTAGCTTGGATTTTGGGGCTCTTCCGTCTAAATATGGAATAATCCCAGTTTAAATGTAGGTGTTCTAAAAACAAATAAAGTACAAAGGCAAATTCCCACTAGACCCCTATGTCAAGACTTATATTTTAGGTTTCCAGTGTTGAATATGCTCATATTGCCTGCCCCTCTAACGGTTATGTTCAAGACTTGTCTATGATGTTATTTGGAAGTTCAATATAAGTCTTTAATATAAGTAGTTGAAGGTATGGACTTTTCTTCTTTGGAATAATGTGGAAGTAAACAGCTTAAGAAGGAAATCCATGACAAAAAATAGATGAGGAAGAGGAACATAGCTATCATCTTTTGCAAGTTAAAAGTTTGGATTTAACATGATATGCTCCTTTATTTTGCCTGGTGTTTTGTCTCTAATTGGAATAGTCTAGGGATTTTCTGCATCTATTCTGCAAATTTAATCTATATATAGTTCTTTGCGAAGATGGTTTTGCATTTGACATGCTATCTGGCTGGGTAGCATTTGCCATTAGAACCGAGCAGTTGTCTGACGTTGCACTGTGGATTGTTGTGTCTTGTGTGCCCTTGGATGTTAGTTATATGAGTTGTCTTTAAGCCTCAGTCAAAACTGTGACTGCCATTGTTCTCTCATAAGTACTAACAAGGAAACTTATCTTTTATTTGTATATATTACAGGTTGATCTTATACGGCTGTCTTTAGTTGTTATCCGATAGAGGACACAGAATCCTTTTCTGAACCAACAAGTTAAACCGAGATTTGTTGTTGCTTGGATGAACTGATGCGAACTTTATAGCATGGACTCGCACCAGGTTTTTGGTTATAGTGTGACTGGTGCAGACTTATCATACTCTTCTTATACAACTATTCCATCAACTCCTATTAGGCTGCTTGGGTCTTTGAAATTTGATCCAACAGACTTGCCTAATTCATCTTTTGTTAATCATTTTGATACTGGGGCCCTTCCTACTTTGAGTGACAGTCAAGAGCAGCACAGTTCCTCCCAGAATTTTTCAGCAGCTAGCCCTTCCTGTAACTCTTCGCTGGATTATAGCCATTACTTCCAAGAGTTAAGCCCTTCTTTGGACTGTTGTCAAGACGGTCTACTTCGTTGTCCTAGTGGAAGTCCTTTACAGAATGCACATCGTGGTCACAGTATAGAACACACGCTGCAGGAGTTAGAGACTGCTCTGATGGGTCCCGATGATGAAGTGGAAAGGACCATGCCAAATCCTTCTTTAGGGGAAAATGAGGGCCCACAAACATCGGGTCTGAGGTCTAGAGCTTGGAGCGACCAACATCAGGAGTCCCATGTGGTTCAATCTCAGTCTTATGCTTCAATGTCTGGTAAATCAGGCGACAGAGTTCATACTGAGAAGCGTCACAGAGAACTGGAAGCAGCAGATTTGCAGGGTATCCCTCCTGGTAATCTTCGAGAGTTGCTTATTGCATGTGCCAGAGCTCTCTCTGAACAAAAACTAGATGATTTTCAGGAATTGATTGAACAGGCTCGGAGTGCTGTGTCTATTAGTGGAGAGCCTATCCAGCGTCTTGGTGCATACATGGTAGAAGGGCTGGTAGCAAGGAAAGAGGCATCAGGCACTGCCATTTATCAGTCCCTCAGGTGTAAGGTGCCAGAAGGCAAGGACTTGCTTTCTTACATGCATATCCTGTATGAAATATGCCCCTACTTAAAGTTTGGTTACATGGCTGCAAATGGTGCCATTGCTGAAGCGTGCAGACATGAAGATCGCATCCACATCATAGACTTTCAAATTGCTCAGGGGACTCAGTGGATAACACTCTTACAAGCTCTTGCAGCTAGACCAAGTGGCCCCCCTCATGTGCGGATCACAGGAATTGATGATCCAGTTTCTAAACATGCCCGTGGTGACAGTTTGGAGGCAGTAGGCAAAAGGTTGGCTGTGATTTCTGCGAAATGCAATATCCCAGTTGAGTTTCATGCACTGCCAATGTTTGCTCCAGAAGTCACAAGGGATGTGCTGGGCGTAAGGCCTGGGGAGGCGCTGGTTGTAAATTTCCCTCTGCAGCTCCACCACACCCCTGATGAGAGTGTTGATGTGAGAAATCCACGGGATGGGCTTCTGAGGATGGTGAAGTCTCTTTCTCCCAAGGTGATCACTTTGATAGAGCAAGAATCAAACACAAACACAGCTCCTTTCCTCCCTCGGTTCATAGAAACTCTAGACTACTATTTGGCTATGTTTGAGTCAATCGATGTCACGCTGCAAAGGAACAGGAAGGAGCGAATTAATGTGGAGCAGCACTGTTTGGGTAGAGACATGGTGAACATTATAGCTTGTGAAGGCAAGGATAGGGTAGAACGTCATGAGCTCTTTGGCAAGTGGAAGTCCAGATTGACAATGGCAGGGTTCCAACAATATCCTCTGAGCTCTTACGTTAACTCTGTAATAAGGAGCTTGTTAGGGTGTTACTCTCCGCATTATACACTGGTGGAGAAGGATGGAGCTATGTTGTTGGGGTGGAAGGACAGGAACCTGGTCTCGGCATCTGCATGGCACTAACAATTGAGAACAGGGGAACCACTCGGAGGTACTAAGAGACCCGTAGTTTATAGACTAGCAATGACGTACATGTTTACATGGTACTCAAGAGTATGATAACAATCTAGCATCAGCCATTGGATTAATTTGAGGATGTCATGTGCTATTGTTATGAAATCTCGTCGCAGAAATATGTGATCATATTGTATTTTCATCCAATCAAAGCATTTTCTTTTCACCTATGTTAAAATTATTGACATACTTGTTGAGTTATATGCAAGATGGAGTTCATCCCATTTTACTCTTTTAGGCCCCTGGAGTATCCATGATTGATTTTCTCATACTCGAGTACCAAGTAATGGTTATAGTGAAGTCCTGCGACCATCATGTTTCTCATATATTGTCATCATCGGGATTCCTAATTTTTTGCTGATGTACCTCCTTAGTCTTGTAGAACTATACTGACTCGATGCCTGATCGAACTCAATGACTCTTTCACTTATCTACAAGTGCTGGGGGGCAGATTTCGATGCGAAGGTGGGCATGTCTGTAGAAAGTGTTTCTTTAATGTTTGAGACAAAAATGAAAAAGCTGTTGTCTAACATGTATCTATGGGTTGGCCTGTGATAAGGAGCTTGTTATAGTTGTTACTCCTGAGCATTGTAGTCTGGTGGAGAAGGAAGGGGCTATCCTCTTTGGGTGGAAGCACGGGAACCATTTATCGAACTCATATCCGACTAATATTGCCTACATCATGCATATAACGCAACTACAAAGTGAAGTGTACCCACAAAAGATTTTAACCGATTATTCAAATTTGCTCCATTATATTGTATTTAATAGATGTGGAATTGGATATACTAATATTCAGTTCGATATGAATTCTCTCTATATGGATACAAATCAAAGGTAAAATTTGATGAAAATATGTTGGAATTAATAGGGTAAAATTCAATTTATTCTCTTATGGTTCAGTAGTTTTTACACGACCTTTCTACGATTTGAAAAATAGAATATAACCCCATTGTTGCTATATTTAATATTTTCGTCTAAACTGACAAAAAATGTATTAGATATCTACTTGCGAAATTGTACATCTATTGTGAAAGTGACAAAAATTGTGATAGACATGACAATTTCGAGAGTAGGTATCTTAAAATTGAAAGTCAAAGTCAAACTTAAATGTGAAAAGACAATTATATCATTGCATAATTTATCGAAACACAAAAATACATTCATCCATTCCAAACCCACTACTCAAATGATCAGCCTTCTCCATCTTCGCTAGCCGGCAACACCACGAGTCAACGACGGTACTCCATCTCTCTTATGCATAGTTTTAAAAATCGCCCGATATCAATCGGAGAAAAGAATTGGGTTAATAGATAATTAAAATAACATATTGATAATGGTGGAATTTTAGAAATGAGCCGCCCGATCTAAAAGTCCAATTCGTTCGGAAAGTCCTTGTTCGTAGAGCATCCCAAACAGCCCACCTGTTTATCCAAAAAGTAAAATGGGCCACAAAGTGGTAAAGCCCAGCGACGATTGGATCTAGGACGCCCAGCACAGACCCAATCCAGCCCCGCAAGAAGGCCAGCTTGAGGCCTAGGAGCTCGGCTTCCTTTATTATTCCAAATCACTCCCGTCATGCCATGTGTCTGAGGACAAAGAGACCACTTCTGACACTCACAACGAACGCACAATCTCTGCCACAAAGTATGTCAGTGTGCATAACCGCTTGAGGGACGTGAAAGCGGTGGTGTTATATGGCAGAAATCACTAGGACACTATTACATTGTACAAAAAAAGGTTCATCGTCTCTCTCATATAGCGTCTACTGTAAACCTCTCAGAGTAACTTGTATTCATTGAATTACTCTTGTAAAGGCCCAAGGTCACACAAAATCATTGTAACAATCTTCTTCAAGAAATATATACCCTAAGGAGTAAGTGACTTTCTTATAGTGGTCGTAACCTTAGTCTTTCGGTTAAGGTGAACCACTTATACTCTTTCTTCGTTTTCCCCTCATATTTCTATTCATTCTCGACCTATATTTTCAATACACCACCTCTTAGCAACACCCAATTATAATTTTGGACTTGGGCTAACATTTCTGAGCACCATCACATATAATAAAATAATAATAAAAATTATTAGTGTTAATAAATAAGTTAGTAATTATAAAAATAACATATTTAATATACATTAAATCAAACAAAAACCCAAAATCAAATCATCGTCTAGAGAGTTGAGAGAAAATATCTACAAAAATTTGTTCAAAAATATTAATATGCCAAAATCAAATCATTTGAACAAAAGTTTTCTCCAAGCCAATACAAACCACAACTGCCCATAAACACGACAACAGATCACATCAAATAAAAATAACATTTAAAAACAAACATACTCACGTCAGCATACCAATATATAAACCCAAAAACTACATATATGCTATGTCGAAATATAAGGCAGATTCATCAAGAAAACAACAACTAACAAAACCCTGAGCACTTAAAAGAGAAACGAACAGAGGAACCATTACACTCGAAAAGATTTATCGAATGTTCTCAAAGATTAAAAAATTTTAATTTACATGCTCAAATATATAAATTTATATCAATGTGCAACTAAAGTTAACAATTGTTCAATTTGTGATCTAAAACTAAATGGATAAATTATATCAAGACCCACTTATGTTTGTCACTTAATTATCTGGGTCCCTTACATTTAAAATATTATATTTACACCCATTGAAAATCCAAATATGACTAAAAGTCTTACCCTAATTGGACATCCAATTAATTATGCTCAAGTGATGTATTGCATTGGATATAAAAAATATTATATAATACCAGTGCTCTTGAATATTATATAATGCCTGCATTTGTATTGGACATTTAAAGAGTAAGCTTAATTTTGAATTTTAGAGTAGAACCAACCCACAAAATAAATGTCAGTATAAAAATTGTAGTTGTTTATTAGGATTACATTATATTTTTTAACGGTTACATTAACGGATATTGACGACAGAGGGTTATGTATTACACCCGCACAAATGTCAGACGGTGTAAGTGTAATATTTTAAATGTGATGGGATCTAGTGATCAAGCCTGAGAGGGTCTAAATGTAATTTACCTATTTAGTTTAGACCACAAAATGACGACGATTAGCTTTAGATACAAATTTATATCTTTAAGGATATAAATTGAGACTCAAGAGATCTTTCAGGGTGCAATTTGCGTTTAACCAAAAAATATAGGGTAAATTACATTTTACCCCCTTGTACTATAACCTTTTGTTTCACTTTGTACCCTCAACTATAAAATTTCTCAAATTGTACCATAAAGTATCAATTTTATTTCATATCATTCTAATAAATAAGATTGTCAAATTTTTGACGATAAATGCCAATTTAAGTGATCTATACCGCCAATAAACAATTACCTATTGCACATGTGCAGGTCAAAAATTATGAAAAATACCCATAAATTACTTTGTCCTTTCTAAACTCCAGATTTTTTTCCTCCGGCTCATATTCTTTTTCTTCCCAATAATCATTTGGTTGGAAAAGAGGTAAAAAAAAATGGTACTAGACACTTGGCAAAAAACTCTTTATGATTGACAAATTTTCAAGTTTGTGGAATAAAAAGAAACAAAATTGATATTTTATAGTGTAATGTGAGAAATTTTATAGTTAAGGGTATAAAAAGAAATAAAAATAATAGTTTAGGGGGGTGGAGGGGTAAAGTATAATTTACTCAAAAATATAAAAAAATCAATGTAGAACCGGTCATAAACATCCATTGTATTTGATGAATTCGGCACGAAGAAGAGGAAGGTAGAAGAGAGAAGGCGATGGACGAGAAAATATTCAGTAATATTAAATGGCGATGTGATATAGTATATTAATCAACAATATTAAGACAAATAAGTGAATAGACCCCATAAAAATTTATAACCAATCAGTCATATAAGCAAATAACTCTCAACTCTTGTACTAAAAAGACTAAAAAATAGTTTATTTGGAAAAAGGTAGTACTTATAATTAAGTTTGTCAATTGTGTCGGAGACGAATTTGTGTCAGAAAATATTTCTCCTATACTCGATTCATTTTTTAATTTGTGTTTTTAACGAGTCATATTATATCGGATTTATGTTGTGTATGAATCATATATAACCGGTATATAAATAAGCCATTTATTTTTTTTGGATTAGATTCACAACTTTATATAGTTGCAACAAAAACAAATGATGTAAGCAATTATCCATTCCAAAATAAGCAAGCCCTGTTGGAGTATCCTGTGATATGGGGTTTACCTAAGTTATTTTTTTTTTATGACTGTCCAGTTGTTTTAACCAAGTCTCATTTGGATACGTGGCTGCTATGTGAACTGAGGATGCATGAAATCACCGGTAAACTATATATATTGAGTCAAGTAAATATATCTTAGAATACTCAAAACTTGGGAGTTGAAAATATTTTCCAAAACTCTTTTATCTTATGAGCTAACCTGGCGGTTTGGCGATTACGTAATTGAAACATAATAATTAATACAATCATTTGATGAAAAGCACAAGACAAACACATAATTGGAGATGATCTCTTGGGGTTCATGCACCCTAAGCTCTGCAAATTTTGTAAGTCAAAGCTGCAAGAAAATTGCGGTGAGCTCTCAAGTACAGGCCCTCTTAAGCCTTAGTTGGAGTAGGTGGCTCACGTCTCAGTAGCCAGTAGGCCCTCGCCCTCAGATTCCCATAGACCATTTACACTTCACATGGATAGAAATGCTTGGTCCCCTACTGCTTATAATAGATTTCTCATAGTATGCAGAATTCCCCTCTCTGAACACATTGAAGGCTCACCTATATGTGGTAACGGGAATCGTCTAAATCACACGTCATTTTAGCTCATGACAACAATGTACTGTATGTAAACGTTGAATACTGTCAACAACTACAACGAATTAGTATACCCAGTTGGTCCAATTTTTATTTCCGTGATTGGTAATCAGTAAATATAATAAGAAAGATCATACCATATCTCTCTGTTTTTGTTGCTATCAAAGACATCTTTTTCTCAATAAAGCTTTAACTTCACTAATTCAAACTCCTCCTGTTTTGTGTATGATGTATTGATTTCACCAAATTGGTGGTTGAGTTCGGTTGGGCTGGGTTGGGTTGTTCAACACAGTTTTGCACATGACAAGGGCCAGGTCTTGTTTGTTTTCAATGGCAAAAGTTTGGAGTGACTTTTGAATTTAACAACTAGTGATGTAAACAAATGCCTAACCTTCAACTACTATTGCTAATCAAATTCATGATTTTTTGTCATATTCCCGCATGGGAAGCTGTTTAAGAAAATTACTTGAAGTTATTCTTGAAAATTTTCAATATTAAATTTGTTTATTAATCGTATCATGACAAACCTACTCGTTTATGAAATGAATGGTTTAAAAAAGAATCAAATTCTTTAATTACGTTTTGTAAAAAATCGAATCACTGTCTAAGTGTGACTATAGCTCGGAATGGAACTAAGATTTTGCCCTTGGGGGGTCAAGCGCTATATAGAGAAATTCATGTCAATATTGAGAACTATTTGCATAGTGTATAAAACTATATCAATCAAAGAATATATTCAATATAGTCAAAAATTAATATAAGCTGAAATACTTGAAAAAAAAATTAACAAAAAGAATAGTTTTTTTAACAAATGTCCGTCACTCGTTTATCAAAGTGGTACTCAAAATTTGTGCTAAAATTTTTAGCAACTTCCTTTTCTACATATATAAAATCAAAAAGTCTTCAAGAAAATCATTTTCCATCTTATTGTAAAAACATTGAAAGCAACTAATAATTTCATGAAATTAAATTACTCCAAGGAAAAGAAAAAAACACCAGAAAAAAAAATAGTACCTACAATTAAACTTATCAAAGACGTCACCCTCTCAAATAAATAGTGAATCAAAAACACAATATAACTTTTGTTTAAATCAATCGTGGAAAGAACATATGAGGTATTTTTCTTCACTTGAAAAAAATATTAAAAACAGAAAAAAAATTCAAAAAATATTTGTGTCATTTTCGTGTTAAGTAATTTTCGGTCATGTTATTTTTGTGTTAGGTCACTTTCGATACGTGTCGGGTTCGTGTCAATAAAAAAAATATTTAGTTCCACAACAACTCATATAATTTTTCATTTTGGGGAGGGGGAGGGGGAGGGGGAGAGTATTCATAAAGAAAGGAATACCATTAGGCCAAATACCCTAAAAAAATATAAGAGTACTTACTGCTTTAGCATAGTTGATGTAGTATATTTTGTCTTCCTTGACCAGCTCAAAACATATACAGTATATGTATAGGATAAATTATGGAACTGAAGAAGTATTTTCTTGTGTTACATCCAAAGCTGATGCTTATTAAAGATTAGATTACGAGTTCCTAAATTGATCTATTTAATTCATAACTCGACCCCAAAAAGATTATAACTCTAATTTATCTGCACATTTAGATACAATGCCATTGCATAGCTCCGTACCTGACAAGTTCAAATCCATAATGAAAGTCCAATATTAGTGAGGCCTAGACGATACTCTAAAAATTGCAGCGATCTCAAAAGTTGATTTGAACAATAGCCTAACTCTCGTACAAAATAATTGTCAGAGAGAACAACGAGAGTTTTTGTAAAGCGAATGACTCCGGCTAACCTCGTGGGAGTGTGGGAGGACTCTTACAAATCTAATGTCTTTGAGGTCTTGTGGTGCAGGAATTAAAATTGGGTTTGCGGAATGTCAACATAATTACTTATTCCACTATTTCACAAAAAGAGAAAAACATACAATCCCAAAACAATATTTAAAAAAGTACTTTTTTGTTTAAGTGCTTTTGCAAAATAGTTATTAAAATATTTTTATTATTTGATAAAATTGTTTTTTTCAATGAAACAAAAGTAGTTAAAAAAAAAAAAAAAAGCTTTGCCAGACTGAATAAAACTTCAGTTCTTGTCTATTCTTTCCTCCTTTATTGGACAAAGTCCATCTTGTCAAAGGACTGCATCCATTTGAATCTAGTATGGTGTTCAATGGATCAAAACTACCTACGAAGGATAGAATTTTTCCTGATGAAATGAAAAACATATTGCTCAAGTTTTTGGGAAAGTCTATGGTACCGATAATTGGTACGGTGTCAAAAGTTATAATTTTTTGATGTGCAAATTAAAACGATTATAAAATTTACAACTTTGAAAAGTAAAATTAAATTTTTTAAAGTGAAATTACAACTGATTAAGAGATGTTTATGATCAATCGTAACATAAACATAAATTTACATATTATAAATGTGAATTTACAACTTATCAATAGATATTCATGATCGATCGTAACATGAACATCATTTGTTCGGTTATAATTTCACCTTCAAAATGTGTAATTTAACGTTAAAAAGGAATAGTTTTTTTGTGTACCACAGGACATTCGTACTACTACTTCAAAATGTTTTAGACATTGTTTGAGTTGGATAGTGATGGACCCTGGACCACACGACATTATTAGCACCTGATTAATTAGGATCCCAAAAGAAAAAAGAACATCACGCAAATTGCCCTGTCCTTGATGGTTTGAGAGGATGACTACGTTACTGTCCATTGGTTTGAGAGGACGAGGCATCTAATCAGAGCATAAATTCGACATTACGAAAGAGACTAGAAGTACCTCAATGCACTATTAACATTTGATTTTAGTCTTGGATGACCCGGTTAGAAAGACGGTGAGTAGTCACCGGTTCTCAACCATAAAATTATAGTTCGATTTATTTATTTATTTTTGTCTTCTTTCAATAAATTATCGACAGCTTCAATAAATTGTCGACATACTAGATTGCTATATCTAAAAATTTAAACTAAATCTTATACCTCAATTATTTGAGATCAACTATATGAGTCTATTTTTTTAATTCATTTTGATCATGTACTATACGCTCATTTAAGTTACATATTTTATATTTTTTTTTATTATTTTGTTCAATATTAATTTAGCTCTACCCCTACTTCTAGTATAATTAAGAGAGATTATCTCACTTTTTCGAACCGGTGCCTTTATCAACTTTCATAGAACATGACCAAACCATCTTAATCAATTTTTTTCTTAACTTATTCTCAATTGGAGTTACTCCTATAATTTCTCTAATATGGTTATTTTTTATTCTATAATTTCTAATTTTTTCACATATCTATCTTAGCATTTTCATTTTTGTTACACTCATTTTGTCACTATATTGTTTCCTAGTTGCCCAACATTCTGTCTTATATAACATTACTGTTCTTATAGCTGTTCGATAAAATTTATCTTTCAATTTTATTGGTATCTTCTTATCACATAATATGTCAGATGTTTTCCAGTACTTAAGCTAATCGGTATTGATTTCTTGATTTTCAATATTACCTTTTTCACTATGTCTATTTTTTTTATTACTAAAATTGCATTGCATATATTTAATCTTACTTCTACTTATTTTAAACCCTTTCGACTCCAGTGTATCTCTTTAAAATTTTAAATTATTGTTAATCTTCATTCGAATTTTACTTACTAATATAATATCATCTGTAAATAACATATACTGTGGGACATCATCTTGAATATATGCCTAGTGACTTCATCCACAATTAGGGCGAATATGTATGGACTAAGGGCCAATCCTTGGTATAATCCCACCGTGATTGAACCATACGAAAGACCTAATTATAGTCATAGTCTCGTCATACATGTCCTTTATTATCTCAATATACTTATTCGTCACTCTTTATCTCTCAAGCACACTCCATATTATATTTCTAGGTACTTTATCATACGCTTTTTCTAGATCTATAAATACCAAATAAAGATTTTTCTTCTTCCCTCTATACTTTTCTATGAGTGTCCTCAATAAATATATAGTCTCCATAGTTGATCTACTCGGCATAAATTCAAACTGATTTTTCGACACTGTAGTCTCAATTCTTCGACGCTTTTCAATGACCATTTTCCATAATTTCATTGCATGACTCATCAATTTTATACTTCTATAATTATTACAATTTTGAATATCTCATTTATTTTTATAGATAGGTACTAAAATATTATTTCTCAATTTATTAGGCATTTTCCCAGTAGCAATAATTCTATTGAATAATTTTGTTAACCACAACACTCCATTATTCTCTAAGCACTTCCAAACCTCAATTGGAATATCATCCGATCCTAAAGTCTTGCTTAATTTTATTTTCTTCAATGCAAACTCTATCTTCGAATTTTTTATTCTACAAAAGAAAGTTTCATGGATCCTCCCATTTTCTATCTCTTCTAGATTTCTTAAGTGATTTTTGTTTAATAGTTTCTCAATATAGTCTTTCCACCGATCATTTATTTTCTCATCTTTAACTAAAACCTTTGAGTCCTCGCCCTTGTTGCACTTAACTTGGTTAAAGTCTCTTATGAGAAACTATTTAGCATTAGCGCATAGATTATTGTTTGGACTCATCATAATGGATCCTCATCATAGTGGATCCAACACAATTTTACGCTGACTGTCGCCTACTTAATGCAAACCTCCTCCTTTATCCTAGCTTGGGATATGCAGTGTTGAATACAACACTGGCGGAGTATGCTACATTTAAAAATCTATAATATAAAATAAGACATGTTTCAATAAATTTATTCGACGGTTTCAAATAGAATCATCCAACAGTCACAAACATCCCTCTCAAAACTATTCACATTAAATTTTTCCCCCTTTAAATCTATCACTTATCACTTACATTGCATCGTGTTTTCAAGCATTGATTACCCCTAGTATACAAATATAAGATAACTAAAATCCTATGTGGCAAGAACTGATAAAGTGACTTGAGTTCTAATAACAAATTTTGGTATTTTTATCATTTTAAATTAAGTGGATCTGTTCTCTATTTTTAGTATCATATGGATTTAATCGTTTTGTAATTTATTTAAAAACTAGAAGTCGTTGGATTAAATTAGAGGTATTCAAATATTGCTTTTGAAATTTAATTTCTATAAATTAAGTCAAATACGACAAGATATAAATAGGTCGGTGTCAGAATGCCTAACACAATTAAATAAATAAATTGGATTAACGTTGATTAATACTTGACGCGAACTTAAAATAACATCCCAAAACAATTCCTCAGAGACTCAATTGCCACGTCTATGTTTATCCCGTTTCCCAAATTGAAAAGAATCATAAAATTCACATGTTATTGGTGCCTTAAGTTCCAATACCAGGAAGTGGAACTATAAATAGCCAACGAAAGCTCTATAGTCCATACCAGCAATTGGAAGGAAAAAATCATTCTTTTAACTTATAAATCCTTCGCAACTAGCAATTGTTCTTGTCATTCCCCTCTTCGTCGCCCCTCCACAGCCACAAAATGGCTATGTATGTTTCAGCCGCCACCCAAAATGCCGCCCCCAATGTTACCCGTCGGTCTGCAAATTACCATCCTAGCGTTTGGGGAGACCATTTTCTCAGATATGCTTTTGACACTACAGTATGAATTAGCTCGTAAACTCTTGTGTATTCTTCACTTGTTAACGGATTTGAATCATAATGCATTCATTATTATGAGTACTAATTGCTTGTGCAGCAAAGTGATACTCATTCAGAGCAACAACATCAACAACTGAAAGAAGAAGTGAAGAAGATGTTAGGGTCAGTTGATGATAAGCCATCACAGCAACTGAACTTGATTGATGCAATCCAACGTCTAGGTGTGTCTTATCATTTCGAGACTGAGATTGATGTAGCTCTACAACACATATACGATGCTTGTCATGATTGTGATGATAAAAACGGTGATGACCTATATACCACAACCCTTCGTTTTCGATTACTCAGGCGACAAGGATATAATGTTTCAAGTGGTAAGTCCCCATTTGATACTTTGTTCTTTCTTTCTTTTTTCAATGGTCATATGGTAGCTGCTTGGCTAAACTATCTGAATGTAGGCATCACATGATGGAATTTGGATTCACATACAAAGATTGTTTTTTTTTTTTATTTGTTTTATTTTTTTAAAGGGGTGCAACAACATACAAAGATTGTAACACGCCACTCTGAGTTTTAGTTTATAACCTTTTGGTTCAAATTGGAATTTTCCATATTCCACGGAAGGCATGTAATTTCAACATGCACCCATTAGCTACCCCTTTTGTTTCTTTTTGTTTTTATATTGATGAAGCACTTGCAAGCTTTTTTTTGGGTTGTGAAATAGGCCTGTTTGATTTTTTGAGGTCATATACAAATGTTTTTTTTGCACTTACAATGCTAGGAAATATTGATTTACTTATCTCCTGATGTATGTATAGCACTTGCATTTTTCTTTTTTATTCTCCTTCTACTTCTTCTACTTACATCCTAACAAGTTAGTAGTTCTTCGTCATTTGCCGGTGCTTCAACCCGCCATCATTTATGGACACCCATGTCTGCTCAAATATGCAATTGATGTATCCTTGTAATGGCTAATATTGTTTGATTGGTGTCAATTATCAAAGCAGATGTGTTCAAAAAATTTAAAATGACGAAGGAAAATTTAAGGAATCTCTGATCACCGACATTCAAGGATTGTTAAGCTTGTTCGAAGCAACACATCTCAGAGTCCATGGAGAAGATATATTAGACGAAGCACTAGCTTTTACTACCATGCATCTCAACTCCTGGTTACCCCACTTAAGTGATCCTCTGGCAGAACAAGTGAATCATGCACTACAACAGCCCATATACAAGGGCTTGACAAGGCTAGAGTCAAGGTTTTACATGTCAATTTATCAAGAAGACGATTCCCATAATCGAGTACTACTACACTTCGCAAAATTAGATTTTAACCTATTACAAAAAGTGCATCAGAGGGAGCTGAGTGTTATCACAAGGTACGATTATTAACTAAAGTCATACTTGTCATCTTTACACTAACAATTTATTAATGATATCTTGGTCTTGATAAGAGAGATATTCTTTTTTATGTCTACTTTAGGTGGTGGAAAGAGTTAGACTTTGCCAGAAAACTATCTTTTGCAAGGGACAGATTGGTGGAGTGTTACTTTTGGATACTTGGGGTGTACTTCGAGCCTAAATATTTCTTTGCAAGAAAGCTAATGACCAAAGTAATTGTCCTGGCCTCCACTGTGGATGACATATACGATGTATATGGGACCCTTGAAGAACTCGTGCTTTTTACTGATGCGATCGAAAGGTTCGATTCATCAAATTTAGGCACATATAAGATACCAAATTTCAAAGCATTCGTTTCAAGTTGTCTAGAGTTGTAATCTAAAGAGGATGTACATTGATTTAAACTTGTTCGACTTATAGGTGGGACATCAATGCATTAGAGCAATTACCAGAGTACATGAGACCATTTTATCGTGCACTTTTAGATGTTTACAATGAAATGGAGGAAGAGATGGCTAGGGAAGGCAGATCATACTGCATCCACTATGCTAAAGAAGCAGTATGCCCTCATACTTGTCATTTAGCACACACGTGGCAAAATAAAAACCCTTAATTCATGATTAATGGAAAAAGTCATGCCATTTTTTCAGATGAAGAAATTAATCAGAGCATACTTGGAAGAGGCCAAATGGTTTAATGAAGGCTATGCTCCAACAATGGAAGAGTATATGAAAGTCGCACTAGTTTCAAGCGGTTACATGATGCTTTCCACCACTTGCATTGTTGGCATGGGAGAACTAGCAACCAATGAGGCCTTTGATTGGGTGTCAAGTGAACCTCTAATTGTAAGAGCTTCATCAACAATTGCCAGACTCATGGACGATGTGGCGGGGCACGAGGTAAGAAAGAGAAGTTGGAATGTCTGTTTCAATCACCCTTTTAACTTTGTGAGTGTACTTCAATAGTTATACTTTACAGAGATTCTTGACATTCTATCTCATAATTCAACTTTACAATTCTACATTTGCAGATTGAGCAAGAGAGAGGAGACGCAGCGTCAGCTGTGGAATGTTACATGAAACAACATGGTGCCTCAAAACAAGTGGCTATGATGAGTTTGACAATCAAGTTACAAATGCATGGAAAGATATAAATCAAGAATGCCTCCATCCAACGGTTGTCCCGATGCCCCTTCTTTTGCGGATTTTCAATATGGCACGCATGATCGATGTTGTTTACAAAGGCGAAGATGGGTACACTAATTCCAAAACCAAATTAAAAAACTATATAATTTCGGTGCTCATCAATTCGGTGGCAATATGATATTGTATTGAGAATTTTCTCTTGTCATATGTATCCTGATTCTCCTGAATATTCAATCTCTATCCCTGTGAGCTAATAAAATATAAATGTAATTCCTCCTTTTTTTTTTGTTTTTTAGTATAGCGAAAATATATTTTTACAAGGAAAGACCTAGGTATATTTTTCCAATAAGTTGAAAGACCTAAACATTGCACCTATGCAGTCAGAGCAATATATCTAGAGAGAGATGCATAGAAGTCATAGATGCATGGAAGCATATTAATCAGGAGTAATGCCTATGCCCGACATCTATATGCTATTTCCGATGGAGAAAGGGTTGCTTGGATTGAGAGATTGACTCATTCTCAACCTAATCAAGTATAAATAATAATGTTGCGCTCACTTCTGCTTTGGGTGTTGATAATAAGTTGTCTCAGTTGTTGTTGGTAGTCCCTTAGAGAACCATTAGTTATTAGATTAAATAAGAGACTAAAATTATGAAAATATCAATGTTACTCTTCTAGATCTCACATATATTTGAACTCGCCTCCTAAACAAATTTTATGCGTGTCATACATAACTTATACTCCTTTCCAAACAAGCACAATCATTTATACCCCCCTCTCTCTCTCTCTCTCACACACACACACACACACGCGCGTGCAGAATCCAATTCATATGTGATCATGGAGAAGCCTCGAGTCTCACATATTATAGGAGGTGACAGTGTTTTCTCCATACAAAGTCGCCTCTTGGATCAATGGGGCGAAAGACTCCCACGTACGAAATCTTACAGTGGTCCTTCTATGAGGCGTAGGATCGCTAGTCGAGTAAGACAACTATTATTAAGTCGAGCTCGCTTTCGCTCATTCTAATCAAAGACGAAAAGTTAAGGTCAGAATTCGCATAGAGATGATAGACGCTTATCGTGGAGCTTGGTAATCTCTCTTAAAACCGTGTTTTGTCGTAAACTTAATTGGTTATTACCAATTACATAAATCAATAATTCAAATTGCACTTTAAAAGTAGGGTATTTTCCAATTTTATAGGAACTTCTGTACCAGAAACAATTGTACCTCCAATTATTGCCCCTCTGGGATGTACAACGATGAAAGAGGAAAAAGAGTAGGAGGAGTAGCTAATTTCGAATGATTACGAGATAGATTTGGATCTGTTTGCATGAGACAAAGCCAAGAGGGGAGAGCACTTAATAGCCTATGTGTTCCAAAAAAAAAAAACGTGCTACATCCGACCCCCTTTTCAATGGATGAGATTAGGATGAAAAATCTTTCTTGCATTAACATTTAGTGAAAGTGCATAGCTTCTGTAAATGTTCCGCTGATTGACTACTACATCTAGGGACATGACTGATCCCGAAAGAGAAGTCTTTTTGATTATGAAATTGATTAGATTGAAAAGTAAAAGAACAAATCTTTGGATCGAATCCAATTTCCCCCACTTTATCTGTTGATTCATGAACATGCCATAACGGAGGTCCCCTTGGAATTAATTCTGATTGAACAATGTGGGATCCAGATATTATACGATGATTGGAACTAGTAAAGAACAATGGAACTGATGAAATAAAAAAGGTGTGGCAAATTCAACAAGAATTAGTAGCTTTGAATTTAGTTTGAATTTAGTCTAAATGAAAAACGAGTGGGCCTCATTAGACTAGTCAAATAATAGATTGCCACGAACTGGCTAAACATAAAACAAACCCAACAAACACTACTTTATACGACCCAAATACAATGTAATATGTAAAACTCTAGCTAATACAATGGCTACAATTACAGCTGGCCATTTGGTAAGAGTTGGCTTGTAGACCACCCGTGTAACCCAAGTCAAAAGCCGGCTGGTCAAGTGATTTCTTGAAAGGGTCCTCTCTTGTGTCTCTTTTACTTTAATTGAATAGTGCGAGAATGAAAATGATGTAAGTTGGGTCGGTTGAATAGTGACGCCGGACAGAATCACTATTATTCTGCGGGCACATTTTTATAGATAATTCACAGAGAATCACTATTCTTATGCGGGCTAATTTTTATAGATAATTTACAGAGAAGAAGATAAGAGAATCGCCTAAAAATTAATTAAGCACTCACAATCTTTATAAAATTAGAATAATTATCAACGTGCCATCTGATAACTCAGTATCATTTGACTCGGATTCTCCTGCATCAAATAGCCATGCAACTAAACTTCATCTCTATAGGGGTGTCAAACGTGTCAGGTTAAACGGTTACGTGTCGAGTTAAATGGATGATGGATGAAAAATATATAAACTCGTACACGACACGTTTAATAAATGAATAAAAAATCTACATATGAACACGAATCGTTTAATAAACGGGTAATACGACATGACTCGTTTAACACGTCTAATTTTAAATCAGTCGGGTTTGGTAGGGTTAGGTTAACATGGTAAACCATCTGTTTGACCCATTTACTTGTTTATTTAAAAATGTTATACAACTTTATAAAACTAATAAACTATCACAAATAAATTTGATATTTAGAGATATCACACAATATTACAAAATACAAATTACAATCCAAAATAACCAAATTCCACCAACAACTATTTTACAATTCATAAATACAATCCAAAATAACACAATTACATCAAATAACAATCATATTACAAACCACAATATCAAATAACCACAAATTCCACAATTCACAAAATCACCAAATTCCATGATTTACAAAATCCCATGAAAGAGATCAAATCTCCACCTCTATGATAACGAGCAGATTCAACAATCAAATTCTCATACCTTACACAAATTAAAATAAATTAGTTCCTCCGTTCCTAAATATTTGTTGTTTTACATAATTTTTTTTGTTCCATAATATCTGTCGTTTTATGAAACCAAAGCATAATTAATATTTTTTCTTCTAAATTTACCCTTAACTTTTCAATGCATTAGATTAAATGGAGGTTAAGTGCCTTTCATATTCTTTTCCTTTCCAATACGTATTGAATAAGAGTATATTAGTCTTGTGCAATGATTTTTTACTCATATTAGAGCTATTTAATAGCTTCCTTAATCCCTATGAAAAAACCTTAAACGACAGATATTTAGAAACGGAAGAAATATTATATAACATTAATAATTAAATAGACACATAACTGGATGAGTAACAAAAACTTGGCATTACAAGCTACATATTTCAATACATCTCTTTAGTCATGATCAATAATAGATATAAAATTAGAATATTGAGCAAATTTAGCTTTATTAGACTTTATATTTTGATTGAAAACATCATCATCTATTTCTCCTTCCTAATCATCACTAGAATTATCTACAACTAAGTACAACAAAACATAAATGAATCAACGATCACATGAATTAGGATAATAAGAAAAATAATACTAATAAAAAATGCAATCAAACTTACTGCTCTTCTCATGAATCCAATTTCTAGTACAAATCAAAACTTGGACAATTTCTGACAAAAGTGAACTTCAATATTTATTCAAAACTCTACCACTGGTATTAAATACAGATTCAGATGCAACTGTAGAAATATGAATTGTCATCACATCACAAGCCAACCGAGACAGTATAGGATGCCGAAACTACTCTCTTTTCCAAAAGGTTAGGATATCCAAGTCATTCTTTCAATCAAGCCTTTTCTCATTTAAATACAACTGCAACTCAGTCACTCGAGAAAAAGGAGAATTTTTTTTTCACGTTTTTCAAAATTCTACATTTTGTACAAAATCATTACGAATATATAATAAACTACCTTGATCGCATTTAATTCAAACAAACTAAATTATATTTTACCTGAAAAATCCTTTCGGAATCATCAAGACCATGAGTCTCACCAACTTGTTTCTCACTACTTGAAATACCTGGAACAACATGTGACAAGTTGACAAAGTACAATTCAAAGAGCTCAAATAAATATCATGAACACACTTGAACTCATAGGAATAGAGTTAAACTGATATCACTCCCCAACACACACAACACACAAATTGATACATACCTACATACACACCCAACCCTGATCTTCTCTGTTTTTTCTCAGCAACCCAGAACACACAACACCATAATAGAATCCATAATAATTACAATTACAAATTATATGTAAAAATTTTGAAGTAACTCAATATAAATAGTATTACACAAGTATCAATTGACTAATACAATTGAAATTAGAAATGAGATTAAATTGGGTTGATATTGACGTTAAAGTATCAATTATCTGTCATATAGACATCATGAAAACAAAGAACTTCCCCCCAGATTCCAAGACTTCCTGACATCTGCAGATTGCCAAAGAATTCACAAGAACAAAAACCAGATTACGAAAAGTAGAGAAATGCTTATACTGTAATAAGAGAGAGGATTGCAGATAGAATGGAAATGTTATGAATCTGTAAGGTGTGTGTGGGGGAGAGAGAGAGAGAGAGAGAGAGAGAGAGAGAGAGAGAGAGAGGTTTGGTAATTTTGCAATCGATTCCACATTGGGGGAAGTCTTCCCACTTAATTTTGCAATCAAATCATGTACAAATAATAACCGAATCCCCAATCCCATAGATTCAAAACCTGATAAAAGATCGAATCCATAATAAATAAAAAATTAAAACATCACAAATCACACAAAAATAAAATAGTTTAACACAGATCTAAATACAAATAACAAAGAACACACAAAATAAAAAGATTTAAATTCACATAAAACCAAAAATCAACTAATCAAATAAGGACTAAGATCTGAAATGTCTAAAATTTAAAAGGATTTACCTGTTTTCACTTGTTTAAGATCTGAAATGTCTTGGCTCAAACTCTCTGTGGTTAGCGACTCAGCCTGGCCCAAAGATTTGAAATGACTCGAAGATTTATCTGCTCGCAGTTCACTGAGTTACTGTTGAGCAAGAGAGAGAGAGAGAAAGAAAGAGAGAGAGGAGTAGAAGGGTGGAGGGCCTGGAGGTGCAACAACGAGGCTTCAGCTGTTCAGTGTAGAAAGAATTAGATTAGGGTTAGGAAAAAATAACTTTATATATTTTATGTGTGGTTGTCACTAAAAAAAAAATTATGGTTAATTTTTTAAAAATGATTATTAATTTATTATTATATTAATTTTATTTAAACAGATAAACATGTTATAAATTGGTTGACATGTCTTACCCGAACACGACCGTTTTATTAAACGTGTTAAATATGTCAACTCGTTTATCATCCGTATCCGTTAAGGTCTCATCTAAACCCACTTAATCCGTATCAATTTGTGTCTGCTAATCGTGTCGTGTTAGATTTTGACAGACCTATATCTCTTTTCAAGATAGAGAAAAGCATAAACTTCTATCATAAACGTTGTCTTGATATGTAAAAAGCACATCATTTGAGTTGCGATGGTATTATATGACATGAAGGGAGATATATACTTAGGTGGTGAGCGTTGAAAATGAGTTGTGTCATGTTAGATTAGGTTCAATACCTTAAAAAAGTAGTAGTGTAATTGAGCTAGTCACTCCCCTCTGCCTCACCCCTCCCAGCCATAAAATGGAAACGCATGGTCCAGTTTCAACCCAAAATGTTATCCCCGATATACCTGCCGCTCTGTACCATCCTAACATTTAGGGAGACTATTTCCACGCATTTGCTTCTGACAGTATGGTAGGAATTAGCTCATTAGCTCGTGTATCTGCTTCGCTTTTTTTTTTTTTTTAAATTAATAGAATGGAATAAAGTGTTTGATCCTTAAATGATAGCAGATTTGAATCACGATGCAAAGATGTTTATATGGTCTAATTGCTTGTGTAGGAAATCGATGCTCATTCAGAGAAACAAAATCAACAACTAAAAGATGAAGTGAAGAAGATGCTTGGCACAGTTGCTAATAAGAACTTGATCGATGCAATCAAACGTCTATTCATGCCTTACCATTTTGAAACTGATCAAGATTGATGCAGCACTAGAACACATATATGAGAATTGTCATGAATGTGATGACAAAGACTGCAATGACCTATATATTCTAAAGCCCTTATTTTTCGATTACTTCGACAACAGGGACATAATGTCTCTTGTGGAAAGTTTCCTCATGATTTTTTCACTTGGCTAAGTAACACCTCCAAGTAATCAAAATGTATGTGCAGTATGAAAGTCATTTAAAAGGCTCATATTATGTTTTTCCATCAATTGTCAAAATAGAGGTATTCAAGAGATTTATGGACGATGAAGGGAATTTAAGGAATCCTTGACCACCGATGTTCAAGGATTGTTAAGCTAGTATGAAGCAACACATCTCAGGGTGCATAGAGAAGATATATTGGAGGAAGCACTAGCGTTTGCTACCAGTAGCCTCAAGTCCTTGTTACC
This sequence comes from Ilex paraguariensis, assembly GCA_963454935.2. Taxonomy (NCBI): domain Eukaryota; kingdom Viridiplantae; phylum Streptophyta; class Magnoliopsida; order Aquifoliales; family Aquifoliaceae; genus Ilex; species Ilex paraguariensis. The sequence continues at coordinate 33,157 of CAUOFW020000782.1, forward strand.
CCTCTTGAACAATCCCTTTGTGGAAAAAAGTCAGTCATGGCTTATTGCAGACCATCTGCAAGGGCTTGACAAGGGTGGAGTCGAGGAATTACATGTCAATTTATCAATGAGACAATATGTATAATCCATAATCAAGTACTAGTAGAGTTTGCAAAACTAGATTTTAACCTATTGCAAAAAATGCATTAGAGGGAGTTTAGTGGCATTACAAGGTATGCTTATTTATCAAGTCAGACTTGTCGTTCATTGTAACATTGATTAATGGTGGTGTCGACTTAAGCAGATAGATACTATAATATATGTGCATTTTAGGTGGTGGAAAGATTTAGACTTTTGTCATAAAACTAACTTTTGCAAGAGAAAGATTGGTGGAATGCCACTTTCAGATTTAGGGAGTGTACTATAAGCCCCAATATTTTCTTGCAAGGAAGATATTAACCAAAGTAATTGCTATGATTTCCATTGTGGATAACATCTATGATGTATATGGGAGCTTTGAAGAACTTGTGCTATTGACGGATGTAATCAAAAGATCTAATTCATTAAATTTAATCGCATAGAGGACTCCAAGTTTTACAGCATTTATTTTTCATTTTTTTTAGGAAGGTAAAATGATTCTATTGATTCACAAAAGGCAAGATACAACAGTTTGAATTCCCTTACAAACAATAGGAATCACTTATTTAAGAGCCAAACTATTGAATTCTAGGGAAAGTGAGGTTGGTTGTCCAAACTTCCAACAAAATGCAGTAGTGAAGATATTAGCCCAAACAACTATTGGGGGTCTGCCACGATTGGGCGAGTCACAAGTTTTTGTTAGTGGGCTTGAATTTTAGAGAAACAACTATGTCTCTAATGGGTTGGACAATGAGGCTGAGGAGGGAGGAGTGGTCCCTAGACTTGCCTTTGTGAATTCTAATGTTTCTTTCCATCCAAATGTAATAAATTGATATAGCAAGGTTGAGCTTTAGGAGGGTGGCGCGCATAGAATTACCTTTCAAATATTGGCTTGCATAGTTGATAATCCCCTACCATGACATGTTTTGCATTTGCTGCCCATTGAGGATTAGCAAATGGGCCTAGATAGAATGAGAGAAAGAGCATTCAAAGAAAAGATGGGCATGTGACTCAGATGAAGAGTTACAAAGAGAGCATTCCAAAGTAATGTCAGCAATAAAAGAACGGATTCTGTCTATGGTGCTGAGTCTGGATCTAATGGCAAGCTACAAAATGAAGGACATTCTAGGGATTGACTAGCTATACCAAATAAGATGATGCCAAGGGACTTTTGAGGATGGGGATCTAATGAGATTCCAGGCTGAGGAAGAGGAAAAGGTACCACCTTGAGAAGGAGACCATTTGATTTTGTCCTCTTTAAGTGGAGATGGAAGGTAATTAGGCATGGAGAGGGTGATATCTATAAGCTGAGGGGAGTTTGTGGTAGGCCAGTTCCAACGGTTGCCACCCACAATAAATCTTACCTTAGCATTCAAGGGAATTCTAGAATCTTCCACAACATTAGCGTTGGATTGAAGAGGGCCTCCGGGGGTGCCAATTGTCAAATCACAAGTGAGTGCTTTTTTCAAGCTTTCTAAAGTTGTAAATATTTAGGGACTCAGTTAGTCTATATATGTGCACTATTTGACTTACAGGTGAAATATCAATGCTTTAGATCAATTGCCAAAGTACATGAGACTATGTTATCGTGCACTCTTAAATGTTTATAAAGAAATGAAGGAAGAGATGGTTAAGGAAGGCAAATCGTTCTGTGCCCACTATGCTATAGAAGTAGTAAGCTTTATACTACATAACTAGTTATTGAGCAGTTGGCATAGAAAGAAGTCCATTTTAAGATTGATGTGTGAACATGCGCGGACATTTAGAGCTCATCAGGATAAATTTTCACCTCGTGCCACCAAATGTGCCTTCCTACGTTACCCTAGCTCACACAAAACCTACCGTGTCTATAATCTTGCCTCCAACAAAACAATTTTCTCTAGAATGTGACCTTCTGGCATACGATATTCCCTTTTTCCACTATCCATCATCCTCCCGCCCTTCCACTTCCTGTTCCTCCCCCGCCATGTTCCTAAAACCCTTGATATCTGCCCCCACCCTAGAGGTCACCCTCACTTTCTTTGCCTTCACCCTTGGCACCTTCACCATCACCGTCATTGTTGCCACCTCCACCCCTGCCATTCTCCCATCCACGGCGTACGATTACTCGCCCCCTCCACCTCCGTGATTACGTCTGTCCCACCTGCCATATATAGCCCCTTGCGTTTTCATTCATTCCACAGTCCTCAAGTACTTTTCATTCACTTACCTCTTTCCTCTCGTATTCTCATTTTTTTGATTCTCACTTTGCCTTTTAAGCTACTCTTACTACTGTTAATGAGCCTTCCTCCTACTTTCAGACCATCCATCTTTCTCATTAGCGTGTGGCCATATCCTCTAAACTTGGTGCTCTGGAGGCCAATAATACTTGGACTCTCGAACACCTGGTAAGAAACCAATTAGTTGCAGGTGGGTCTTCAAGACCAAACTTTTGGTTGATGGTTCCATTGAGTGCCATAAGTCTCGGTTGGCAATTAAGGGCTACACGCAGGTTGAAGGGCTTGACTATCATGACACCTTTGTACCCATTGCTCAGATGGTTACTATTCTCCCCCACTTCATCATCTGATTATCACAACTAGGCAAGATATATGCTTTCTTTTCCTAATATGTTGGTCAAGCGATTATCTGTGAAACTTTCTTTAGCATGGCAGACAAAACTCTCCCGTTCTTTCTTCTTCTAATGTATCCTTAAAATTAAGTACCAGATTGAATCTATTCACTAAATGCACACCATGTACTTGAGCCCAACACATGAGAGTGGATTGGAGCTCCAAGAAGCTCAACGGTGGCCAAATTGTGCATGAATTAGCCATTCACGCACAACCCACACCCTTTAACTTTAAGCCACCAACTTGTTGAAATTTAATGCCAAGATTAACCTTTTGGCTAAAGTCATAAAGGCTATCAGGCCATAAGAGTTTACAATTCTCCACCTTGGCCTGAAGCCACTCAAGAAATTTGAAAACTATTTTTCAGTCATCGTCTCAAATGTGCCTCGCAAGGCGCTCAAGCTTGTAGGATGTTGATCAAGTCCAAAAAAATTCTTGAACTTGATTGCTAGATCCACTTTAGTCAACTAGCAATGCATTATGTGTGTTGCATGTGAATATTTTTAGTGCATAAAAATTAATAATAAAATAAATATATGAATACCTGAATTAAATATTATCTCAAGTTTGCCAACCTTATTTTTTTATTACCTCATACTCTATTATAGAATTATGATAACTTTATATGTTCTTAAAATTCGCTGCTTTAACTATAAGAAAATAGATTTTAAAAAAGGTGATTAAATTTATAATTTTTTTTCTTGAATTTTGTGATTGAGAGTGATTTATTAATGATGATTGAAAAATTAAATTTTTTGAAATTTATTTGATAAAGATTCCACTTATTATTCATTGAATAAAATAAAAATGAATGTCAATAAACTAATCATATTGGAACCTTACAATAATTAAGAATTAGTTATGTCAATTGAGACGAAATTTAATATATACTTTATATAAAACACATTAAAATTTTAAATAATTCAAGTTTTACTTAAAAATACACTACAATCTTTTTTCGCATAAAATTTTAATAAAACTTAAAAAGTTTACACTGAGTGAAGAATTATGTCGATATAACATAAATTAATTTAAAAAAAATTATATATACAATTATTTTTTATCTTAAAAATTATGCAGGTATATTGTTATCTATACATATGAGATGAGTAATGTTAAATTGATATAGTTTTTGAAGGTTGTTTGAAATTTTTATTGAAAATTATAATGAAGCATATATTTTTTAATGATAATATAGTCAATCAAATAGTTTCATGGAAGCAAATATTTATACATAGATAATAGATAATTAAACGAGATTGTAAAGTAATTTGAAGAATTAAATACATAAGAATATAATAGTAATTTAGATATTTATCTGTGTAAGGACAAAGTGGCCTTTACAATTTTTTATAAGGGTAAAATAATGAATACAAATTTTTTTATGTTAAAATATTTTTATTAGTGGTATAAATATATCAGTGGAATTATCTTTAGTGTCAACTTTCTGTAGAGAAATCTCTCCATCATTGATAACCCCACGAACAAAGTGAAATCAAACATCAATATACTTGGTCTTTGCATGATGTCTTTGGTGTTTTGCTAGATGAATGACGCTTCGACTATCAGAAAAAATACTCACATACTTTTGCAATATACCTAAGTCACCAACCAAACCTTGGAGAGATAAAGCCTCCTTGACGGCCTCAGTCACTACCACATACTCTTCCTCTATTGTCGACAGAGCTAGTATTGGTTGTAGCATGAACCTCCAACTGACTGGACCATGAGCTATTGTGAAAACATAGTCTGTTGTAGACCGTCTCTTATCCAGGTTACCAGCATAATCAGAATCCACATAATGCTTTATTTCAAAAGTTGTAACCCAAGTGTAGGTGTCAAGTAAGTAGTAATTTCTTAATAGAGTCCAAGGTCGAACCACAGGGAGATGGCCATTTTAGAGTGAAAAAGAGTAAATAAAAGAAAATATGTTGTGTGCTTGAGAGAGATTGATTTGGTAGTTGAATCTTAAAAAAATAAACTAAAATAACTTTGAAAAAATGATTTGGGAAAAATATTAAAGCATTGAATACTTCTTTAATAACAATTGAGTTGTAATTTAACCCTAATTTCCAATCTCAATTGAGAAACAACTAGAGAGTGAACTCAATTGGAGAATTTAACAATGATTAATGATGTAATTCTTTGAGATATAATCAATAAGCTAATCTAAATGAATTCAAATATCTAATTGTTAATTTCAAGCATTTAACATGCACAGAGTCAATGATAAATCAAGCAATTGAATAATCAAACATCTCAATTCATATAAATCCACAAATCGCCTAATTAGATGAATTGATTAATAATCCAACACCAACATGTACAACTAGCTATTCTACTTATAGGGAGTCTCATGTTTCCATCACATTTAGCATAGTAATTCAAGAGACTATATAGAGAGAAAACTTTGTTAAATAAGACGAATTGAACAATTAAGGAAAAAATCAATTGAAGATCAAATGATTAATTACATACCCAAATGTACTCTGAATTTTCTCCTAGCCTTAGTGAAAAAAGTCTAACTAGCCATTAATTGGGGTTAAAACCAAACTAAACTAAGATTAAAGAAGAAATTAAAGAAAGATTCCACATCTGAAAAACTCTCCAAAGGAACAGTCTATCCTTCTTCCTGTCTCTCAGAATTTCCGTGCCAAGAATCTTTCTAGTTGCACCCAAGTTCTTCATCTCAAACTCTTTGCTAAGTTGAGATTTCAACTTGTTAATTTCATCCATTCTCTTAGCAATAATGAGCATGTCATCAACATACAAAAGCAAGTGGACAAATGAACCATCTAGTAACTTCTTAAAGTACACACAATGGTCATACTCACTTCTGGTGTGTCAAATCTCTTGTATCACTTTTTAGTCCGTACAATGGCTTCTTTAGTTTGCACACGTGAGATTCTTTACCATTAACCTTGAAACTTTCTGGTTGAGTCATGAAGGTTTCCTCCTCGAAATCCCCATGGAGAAATGCAGACTTGACATCTAGCTACTCTAGCTCAAGATCAAATTGAACTACAATGGCCAACAACACACGGATTAAAGTGTGCTTCACCATAAGTGAAAATATCTCATTATAATACACCCTTTCTTTTTGTGCATAGCCCATGGCTACTAACAGTGCTTTGTATCTGATGTCATCTATTCCTGGAGAACCATTCTTCTTTACATACACCTATTTGTACCCAATGGATTGCTTTCTCTTCGGCAATTTGACGAGTTCCCAAGTATGGTGTTGGTGAAGAGAATTCATCTCCTCGTCATGACAATTTTTCATTCCCTACAATTACTGTTGTTTATTGCCTCCTGGAATGTAATTGGCTCATCACCCACCATGGTAAGTTTATAATGCAAGGAAACAGGTAAAAACAGTGGTATAATGAATGGAAAACGATAATGAAAATAAACTGTTTATTTGCTTAAAAATATCGGTTTAGATTCCCACTCTAGGCATGTTGATTCACAAAGAATACCAGTCCTAAAAACTTCAAAAACTCTGTTGATTTCTAAGAATATAATAAGAATCGGGAATAAAAGATAAACTCTCTCAATTGTATTCAATTATCAAAAGCTGCTTAGCCCTAAGGCTTAGAAGAGTTTAAATAGTAACAAAAACCTAAAACTAATTTTTTTTTTTTAATCTTTTTTTTTTGGGAGGGGGACTTGAACCCTTGACCTTAGGAAGACAAAGCGTTTACAAGAAAAGGAGTATCATTAAATCAAAGACCCATTGGTTAAAACTAATTAGGAAATAACTAAACATGACCATCATGTAATTAGTCCATTAATATATATTTTTCCAAAAAATATATTTCCTAACTAATTACACTGCTAAAAACTATTAATTACTTAGATTAAGGCAAAATTGACAACGATCAATTCTGACTTAAGACAATGAAGTTATTCAACTACGAAATATTATTAAAAATGGCAAAAACACGCTTTTAAGGCCCTAAATGAAGGAATTTGCCCGAAATTCTCCCTAAGGTCATCGTATCCCATGTATGGCTGCGCAAATGAGTTCATTTTGCATAGCCATTACTGATTGGACACGAGTGTTTAGAAACCCATGTATGTGGAAGTGACTCCAAAAAAGTCAACCTGCTTGATTCGCTTGATCCACCCTGATATTGATCCTAGTGATCCGAGTATTATGCTGCAACCGATCTGCATCAATGCATAAGATAACATTTCTTCAAAACCCTAACGAACTGGTACTTTGATTGTACTTCTAGTCCTCCCAGTTTCTAAAGATTATTGTGCTGGTTTCTCTTCTGATGTTCTTTCATTTAGAATAATATCTTCTAGAGTACCAAGCTCCACCTCCACATAATCACCCTTTTCCTCCTTCATCTGACTATACTTCTGCTTGTTAGGAGTTGGCATTGCAAACTCATCAAAATTCACATCCATGCTAATCACAAACTTGTGCAATTTAGGGCACCATAATCTGTAGCCCTTCACTCTAGTTGCATAACCAATAAAGATTCTCTTCTTAGCTCTTGGGTCAATCTTACTTTCTTAGACATGAAAATAAGCTGGACACCCAAAAACTCTAAGAGAAGTATAATCAACTGGCTCATCTAACAATACTTTATGAGGATTTTACACTCTATAGCTGTTGATGGTGATCGTTTGACGAGAAAGCACTCCGTAATGATAGGCTCAACCCAAAACTCTCTACTCAATCCAACATTGAATAGTATATACCGTGCTTTCTCTAATAGGGTTCAGTTCATACGTTCTGCAACCCCATTCTATTGTGGCGTTCCCTTTATAGAGAAGTGTTTTACAATGCCTTAATGTTATAGAACTTCAAGAATGGTAGGTACGTGTACTCACTACCATTCTCGGTTCTCAACCGCTTGATTTACCTGCCAGTTTGTTTCTCAACCATGACTTTCCACTTCTTAAATGTTTCAAATACTTCTTCCTTAGTCTTTAGAAAGTATACCCATACTTTATGTGAGAATTTATTAATAAAGGTAACAAAATATCTTGATGCCCCTTTTGAGGCTTCATTCAAGGGACCCCAAACATCTGAATGGCTATAGTCAAGAGTGCCTTTTGTGTGCCGAATAGTTGTGCTAAACTTCACTTTTCACTGCTTTCCAAAGACACAATATTCATAGAAATCCAGCTTGGTCTTTTAACGCAACCAAGCATGCATCGTTTGCATAACATATCCAATCCCCTCTCATTCATATAGCCTAAATGCATATGTCATACATATGTCATAAGTTAGTAGAGATCAAAATTACTATTTTCGGATATAGACACTGTTGCATCATCTATCATTGTATTTTCGAATAAAAAATATAGATTTCCTGTCTTGGTCCCTTTCATCATAACCAAATAACCTCGAATAACTTTTATAATTCCACCTTCAGCTATAATCTTGCAACAAGATAAGATTCTTCTTCATATCTGGAACATGTCAAACCTCAACTAATGTTCTCACAATTTTATTATGCATTTTGATTCTAATAGTTCCTCCCCTAACTATTTTATAGGTCATATTGTTGCCCATCAAAATAGTGTTATAGTTTTCTTCTTTGTAGGAAGAAAATTAGGCCCTATTGAGACACATACGGTATGAACAACTAAAATCAAGAATTCATCCATCTGATGCACTCAGATCATGAGGTTAAACTGAAAGAACATTTTCGGCATTATTCAAATTTTCTTTAGCAACACTAAAAATGTCAGACACCTTATCTTTATTGTTTTGGTCCTTAGTCTTGTGCTTTGGACAATCTACTTTCTAGCTCCCCTAGTTGTGGCAATAATGATATTGAGACTTCCTTAAATCTTTGGATTTGGATCTAGATTTCGATCTGGATCTGCTACTTGTGTGATTTCTGTTCTTTCTTCTCTGTTCTCCCTTTGACAAATAGACCCTTTGCTTGAGGGTCATAATTAGAAGTCTTCTTTATGAATTCATGAGAAAGAAGTGATATTGTAATATCATCGTAGTCAATGGTATCCTTCTTGAAGAGAAATCTGGTGACTATATGCTTACACGAATTAGGTAGCAAGGACAACAGTATCAAGGCATTGTCTTAGCTTCCAATTTAACGTCCATGTTTAGTAGTTCATAGACAATTATACTAAACTCGATAAGATGCTCATGCATGGATGTACCCTCCATATGAAATGTGTATAATTGTTTCTTTAGGTACAATTAGTTGGTAAGAGACTTCGTTATGTAGAGATTTTCCAATTTCGACCAAATCATTGCGACCGATTTCTTGTGCAAAATGTTGTACATAATCTCTTTGGCTAGATACAATTGAATGGTACTGCATATCTGGAGGACAAAATCGTCCCATTCGTTGGTCTCTGCATCTTTAGGTTTACCTCTAATGCTTTGTGTAGTCCCTGTTGGATTAGGACATCTTTAACTTGGACTTAGTTTCTCCAGATGATTAAGACACAATTCGATGTCATTGTTTGTGCAATTCGTTCGAATAATGCCAAAGAATATGTGTTTTATGTCTTAGTGTCTCACCTTTCTTCTCAGGGTATTCTTCAGCAGCTCATTTTGTCCATATACTCCTAAGCAAAATGGAGTTACTGAAAGAAAAAATAGGAGTCTGATAGGGATGGTACGTTGTATGCTTAGAGGTATGGGGGTATCAAAATCTTATTGACATTTTTCTGTTTTGACTTCTACCTTTTTGTGTAATCGTACATCGAGTCGTGTTCTTCAGCATATGGCTCCCTTATAGGTCTTATTCCCTAAGATAACACTTTTTTTGGTCCCTTCTCGTGTTTTTGGCTGCAAATGTTTTGTTCAGAATCAGTCTCCTACTCGCCATAAGCTTGATGATAAAGTGATTCGTTGTGTCTTTGTGAGCTATTGTCATTAGTCTAAGGAGTATCGATGTTATGATCCTGTTAGGCGACGTAAGTATCATAGTCTAGATGTTACCTTCCTTGAGCATATTTCTTATTTTTCTTCCAGTCCTGTGTCTGTCCCTCTAGTTGATGTACTCCCTTTGATTTTTTGTTACCACAGGAGCCAGAGCCATTGGTCACAATCATTACAAAGTCATTAGTCTCTCCTCCTCCAGAGCCACTCATCCCTGTCAGTATAGAGTTACCAATCTCTCTTCATTTTTAGGTTTATGTTTGTCGTCCTCGCTCTCATCCCCTTGCTGATGTCCCCTCTACCTCAGGCGATGCAGGTAATATTTCTCAATTCGTTGAGCATATTGATGCACCTATTGTTAGTACTGGTGAGATTGCAGGTACTGAGTCAGTTACTTTACCTTATGAGACATTGTCAGTGCAGGATGATGATTTAGGGCGTTGTTATCTGCGGCGTGATCTCCGTCCAGTTGTTCGTTATGGTTGGACTGTCAAAATTTTATATCCGATCTCTTCTTATGTTTCTTGTGATAATCTGCCTCATACATTTCGAGCTTATAGTATGACCTTATTAGATACGTCAGTTCCTCGCTCTATTTTAGAGGCTATGCTAGAGCCTCAGTGGGTTATTGCCATGCAGAAGGAGATGAACATTCTTCAGCGTAATCATATGTGGGATCTTATCTCTTTATCTTCAGGGGGGAAGCCTGTTGGCTGTCGCTAGGTTTACACCCTAAAGTTCTTGCATATGGTACTATTGATCTTCACAAGACTAGACTTGTGGCGAAGGGCTTTATTCAAGTACTAGGTCATGATTTTGGTGCTACCTTTGTCCCTGTGACAAAATTGACTACTGTTCAATTGATTATTTCTCTGGCTACGGAGTACTCTTGGCCTCTTCTTTAGTTGGATGTGAAGAATGCATTTTTTCACGGTGATATAGACAAGATTATTTATATGGATGCACCACCGGACTTTTGTGGTGAGTGGGAGTATGCTAGAAAGGTATGTCGAATGCGTAAGTCTCTTTATGGACTGAAACAGTCACCACGAGCCTGGTTTTCTCACTTTAGTGGTGTAGTTGTACGTTTAGGATTCACCAGATGTCATTCTGATCATACATGCTTCATTCGACGGAATACTTTTGGATAGTATATCATCCTTTTGATATATGTTGATGATATTATTATTACTGGAGATGATATTTCTGGGACTGCTCAAGTCAAGGTAGACCTTGGGAAGGCCTTTGATATGAAAGACCTTGAATTTTTGCGATCCTTTCTTAATATTGAGGTTGCCTGTAGTAGGGGTATTATTCTTTCATAGAGAAAGTATGTTTCAGATATTCTCTTAGACACTGAGATACTGGGGTGTAAACTGGCATCATCACCCATTATTTCAAACTTGAAGCTTACTACTGAAGGTGAGGAGTATAGAGATCCGTCTGTCTATTAGAGGTTGGTAGGTAGACTTATCTACCTAGCCAACACTAGACCAGAAATTTCATTCGCTGTCAGCCGAGTTAGTCAGTTCATACACAGATCATGTCGGCCTCATCTTGATGCAATTTATCATATTCTTCGGTAGCTCAAGTCTTGTCTTGGGCTTAGGTTGTTCTATGCATTAGGATCTTAGACTAGTTCTCTAGCCTGTTATTCAGATTCAAATTATGAAAAAAAGTGTGACGGTCGATCTACTACGGGCTTCTGTGCTTTTCGAGAGACTCATCTTATATCTTGGAAGGGTAAGAAGCAGTCAGTTGTCTCTCGCTCATCAGCAGAGGCAGAGTATCGGGCACTGACACTTGGCACATGTGAGATTATTTGGCTACGATCAATTCTTAGCGAATTGGGATTTCTAGTGACTTCTTCATCTACATTTATATTGTGATAATCAGCTCGCTTCTAACTCTGTATTACACGAGAGGATGAAACATATATAGATCGATGTTTTATTTTTTTTCGAGAGAATGTTACTAGTGGTATTGTTACTCCATCCTTTGTGGGGACCAGTGATCAGGTTGCGGATGTTTTTACCAAACTTGTCACTTTATCCATTCTTTGGGACTCCGTTGTCAATCTTGACTTAATTGACATTTTTGTGCCTAACTTGAGAGGGAGTGTTGGAATTATAACAATCTAGTTTAATAGGGTTTATTAGAGTTTTCTCTTTTTCCATTTTTATCCTTATTGTAACTTTTTTTATTGGCTATATATACGAAGGCTCTACACTTAATTTGTATCCCTTTCACTCACATTTATTTCAAGTGTTATTTAAAAATGTCAATTGAACTAACGTTTTTTTGTGTGATTTTAGTCCTGCTCTTTTAACACAATAATCATTTAGAGGTGTTAGTCAAGTTGACATTTTTAAACTTACAACGTTATTTAAAAATGTCTGTAATGACATTTTTAAAAATTGTATGAATTTAAGAAATAAGTTAAAAATTTCCACTTTTAAGGAATTATTGTTTCAAACTTCATGGGCACAGTCAAGGGCGGAGTTAGAAATTTGTTTGCGAGTAGGCACACTTAACCTACAAAATTTAATTTTTTCTCCAATCAATTTGTAAATTTTAAAGACTCATTAAACACAAAAGGATAAAATGCCAATATACGTCATCTATGAAAATAATACTCATAAAAAAACCTAATTACAATCTTTTGCAAAAAAATGAGACTAATTATAGTCATGTAAAATTGACCCGGACAATTTTTCAAATTTTGAAAGGCTTGTAAGGATTGTATGATAAAGAGTGGGTCTAATATTTTTGATTTTGGTAACGAGGGTGGGCCTAATTCCACCTGTCTAATAAAAAATTATAAATAATATATATATATATTTTCAGCTTGGGCATGTACCCCTGTTCTCTATGTCCCTGCGCCCATGAGAACGGTAAAAAGCTCGTTGAATATGAAAAACACTAGATTTGAGTAGGTTGCATGGTGTTACATCATGGGGGTATGCAGACAACATGGTCCCTCATTATAGAGTGAAGTCACAGACATATCCTTAGCAATCATCAAAAGTTTCATGCTCAAGCCACGAGGTATTTGTATAGATACTTTGTTAAAGTGTTTTTTTTTTTTTTGAAAGTATACTTTGTTAAAATTGATATGTATATAATAAAATATATTGGAAGTTAAATTTTATTTTCTATACATTTTTCTCTCAAAAATTATCACATCACTCATTTTTATCACATGTTCAATTATTTAATATTTGATTAATTTATAATTTAACATAATTTTTATTTCAGACATTATCTATACATGATAGTATACATATGTTTAAAAAATTTATTGAATTAAACATAAAGGAAGTTGAATTTTATCCCATATAAAATTATTCCCTAAAACCATCACATCACTAATTTTTATCACATGTTCAATCATTTAATTTTTGATTAATTTATAATTTAACATGATTTTTATTTCAGATATTATCCATACAAGATAGTATACATATGCTGAAATTTTTTTATCAAATTATGTATTTTGAGAAAATTTTGTCAATATTTTTGAAAAAATAATAGGTAAAACCGAATTTTGCATGATGTAATCAAATAAACGAAGAAAAAAAAATTATTATTTAATATAGTGAAATCAATTTTTTGGGAACTCAAATTTCATATTCTATCATGCCTTCAAGCATGAGTTATTATTTATATTGAATATGAATTCATCGGATACTCGATGATAAACATTGGATATATACTAAACACATCTATAAATAAGTAAAATATACGGATACTTCTCGAATATTCCTATATGCATAAAGGTAAGTATAATTTTTAGTTTTAATCTTAACTAATTCATTTTGATTTCATATACAATACAACACATCAACAACAATCCATATGACTTTGAAGACACATGGATGTTTTCTAATTATTATTCACTATCCCATGTATAAAGAGTATAAATGAGTTGATTATACTATAATCTTAGCAATAAAATATTTATAATCAAATAATCTAGTTAAATGTTAGTTTTATTCATTTAATTAATTATGTTCACTTTGTAAATATATTATAGTAAGACAATAAGTGATTTTTTAAAAATAAAAAATTATTAAAATTATTTATTATTGATAAAAAATCACTAAAAATTATAATCATTACATAATAGTACGTCGGCAAACCCCATCCTCCTTATGGTTCATCAACCATTTTAAGGCATTCATGAATTGTGGGGAAAGAAAAACGTGACTGTCGCCAAGAACCATCAAATTCCAGTCATATGATCCCTCAAAAAGTTCCAACACCTGAAAAAATGTACTATAAATAGATAAATTATACCTAAACCCTCTTATGTTTATTACTTAATTATTTGGACCACTTACATTTAAAATATTACACTTACACCTAATAAGAATCCCAATATAACTAAAATTGTTATCCTAATTAGGCATCTAAATAATTCTGTTCAAGTAATGTATTGCATTGGATATGAAAAACATTATATAACAGTGCTCTTGAACACTATATAATATATGCATTATATTGGACAAAGAGTAAGCTTGATTTTAAACTTTAGAATACAACGGACCCATAAAATAAAAGATAATATGGAAATTGTAGTTGTTTACTAGAATGACATCATATTTCCATTAACGAATATTGATGATTGGAGTTATGTAATACACGTACACAAATGTCAAGGGGTGTAGGTTTTCTAAATGTGAGAGGATCTAGTGATCGAACCTGAGAGGGTCTAAGTGTAATTTATCTATTTAGTTTTAGAACATAAATTGATGGTTGTTAGCTTTAGGTACAAATTAATATATTTGAAGGCGTAAATTGAGATTTTTTATCTTTGAATATACAAATTGAGACTCAAGAGATCTTTTGGAGTGCAATTTGTGATTAACCGAAAAATATAGGGTAAATTACATTTTATCCCGTTGAACTATAACCTTTGTTTCACTTTGTATCATAAATTATAAATTTTTTTACATTGTACCATAAAGTATCAATTTTATTTCATATCACTCTAATAGATAAGACTGTCAAATTTTTGACAATAAATACCAATTTGAGTGTTCTGTACTGTTAATAAATAATTGTTTATTGCACATGTGCAGGTCAAAAATCTAGAAAAATACTCATCCATGACTTTGCTCTTTCTAAATTATAAATTTTCTTTCTCTGACTTACATTCTTTTTCTTCCCAACATCTATTTGGTTGCAAATATAGGAAAAATAAAGTGGTGCAAGACACTTGGCAGGGAAGCTTTTTAGGATTTTCCTCCCTCATTTGACAAATTTTCAAGTTTGTCATTATCTATTAGAATGAAAGAAAATAAATTTATCTTTTATGGTGTAATGTAAGAAATTTTATAGTTGAGGGTATAAATTAAATAAAAATAATAATTTAAAGGGATAAAGTATAATTTACTCAAAAATAATAAAAAAATCAACTTAGAATGGATCAAAAACATCACCTTGTATTTGTTGAATCGACATGAAGAAGAGGAAGGTATATGAGCGTAGGTGAGGTATGAGAAAATATTCATCACAATGGTTATATCACATGATAATGTGATATAGTATCATCAATCAATAATATTAAGACAAATAAATTAATGCATCTCACAAAAATTTATAACCAACTTGTTATATAAACAAATAACTCTCCAGTCTTCCACTAAAAAGACCTAAAACTAGTTTATTTGGATAAGGTAGTACTTACAAATAAGTTTGTCAATTACGTCAGGTGAGACGAATTCATGTCAAAAAATATTTCACTCATTCTCAATTCATTTTTTAATTCGTGTTTAACGAGCCGTATTATATCGGATTCATGCCGTATATGAATCATGTATAAGTAGTATATAAATAAGTCGTATATTTTTTTTTATTAAATTCACTCATTCCAAATTTGTTTATTAATTGTGTCGTATTAAGTTTACTTATTTATGAAATGAGTAATTTAAAAAATATCTAAACTCTTTAATTTCATTTCGTATTAATGTGACATGTCATATGATTTTGTAATTATTGATTAAAAAGAATAAAATATAAAAACTCTACACATAACATGTTTTTAGTGGATGAAAATTGGGAATGGGACTCTAGGCCTGCGCATGGGATAGTGGAAGATAATGTAGGCGAAAATGAGTCAACCCAATGTATTGTGTTTTTTTTTATGTAAGCAAATAGATGTCGGACATGTCTATAGTAGTTTAATAGACACGTCTTTCAGGTGGTACAGAACTTCTCCAAAAATCATGTTTTATGGACATTATAATTGGATCGACCCATCATAAATGCGTTGGTTTGAGTCCATGATCCAAATCCAATATCTAAAGCAAAGGATTTCTTCAACCCCACAGCCCTCCACTCCATGGTTCCCCGAGTCCAAGGATTTTGTCATTCTACAATACTTGATCCTAAAATTTAATGATAACATTTTTTTTAATACATTTTTCATACGATCTCATGAGAAATTAATAGACCATTAGATTACGTTTTTTTAAGTATTGTGTTTAGTGCTTGTTATTATTATTTTTTTATCGGTAAAAAATAGAATTAGGCGTGACTATTGGAACTAAGATTTTGTCGTTGGGAGAGCCAAACGTTATTATATAGAAATTCATATCAATCTTGAGAACTATTTGCACAGTGTGTAAAACCATATCTATCAAAGAATATATTTAATATAATCAAAAATTAATATAAGCTAAAATACTTGATAAAAAATGAACAAAAACAATAGTTTTTCTAACAAGTGTCTGTCACTCGTTTATCAAAGTAGTACTTAAAATCTGTGCTATAATTTTTAGCAACTTCCTTTTTAATGTATACAATCCAAAAGTCTTCAAGAAAAACATAGGGCCTGATATTTTATTGACTTGCTTTTCAACTCTGACTGATTTTTTTTTTGTTGTTTTTTACGTCTTTTTCACCTCTCTGTCGTTCTAAATTGTTTGCAACTGAGATATTTTTTTTGGTGGGCCGGGGTAGAAGCACAACAAAAGGTGTAATTGCAATAGAATAGCTATATGTGGTCTAGAAAGAAGGGGTGTCAATTGTGCCGGTGTCGTGCCATTTTCGTGTCAAATAATTATTGATTGTGTTATTTTTATATTGGATTATTTTCAATACGTATCGGATTCGTGTTGATATTCATATCAATAAAAAATTATTTAGTTCCACAACAACTCATATAATACTATTTACAAAATTAAAAATATTAAAAAATTCTTACTTTTTATCTATAATACTTGTTAAATACTTATTTTTTATCTACAGTACTCGTTAATCGTATTATTCGTGTAAAACATTAATTTGATATATTTATTATCTGCGTTAACTAATCGTATTATTTTCAGATTTTGTGTCGGATCAAATTAGAATCGAGTTCATATTAATGAATAAAATTGACACCCCTAATAAAAGTACAAGGCCGTTGCATAGCTCCGTCCCTTACTAGAGTTCAAACCCACAATGAAAGTCCACTACTAGTGAGGCTTAGATAGAACTCCCAAAATTGCAGCGACGTCAAAGGGTGATTTGAACAATAACCCAACTCCGGCACAACATAATTGTCGGTGAGAACAATGAGAATTTCCGTGGATCGAACAACACTTGCTAACCTCATGGGAGTGTTGGAGGAGTCTTACAAGTCTAATGTCTTGAGGTCTTGTGGCGCAGGATCTAAAATTGGGTTTGCGGAATGCCGACATAGTTACTTCTTCCACCATTGCACAAAAAGAGAAAAACGAAAAATCTCAAAATAATATTTAAATGTACCTTTTTGTTTAAGTACTTTTGCAAAATAGGTATTAAAATATTTTTATTATTTGATAAAATTATTTTTTTCAATGAAACAAGAGTAGTTAAAACATCAGTTTTTATCCATTCTTTCCTCCTTCATTGGACAAGGTCTATCTTGTCATAGGACTGCATCCATTTGAATCTAGTATGGTTCAATGGATCAAAACTACCTGTGAAGGATGGAATTTTTCCTGTTAAAATGAAAAACATATTCCAACAGTGAAATATAACAGTGTCCTGTTTACCACTGTGCAAATATGGTCACATGTGTTAATTGTACTTTTACCACTGAACTAGTTAAAGTTTGTTCACTATTGTTGTAATTTTGTCTATCACTGTAATAAAATTTTTACTGATGTTATAAATTTTTCACATATGTTATAAATTTTTCCACCACTATGATAAATTTTTCTGCGATATTATATTTGTTTCATTTATTTAATAAATTTCTTGCTAATGTTATTAATTTTCTACTATTATTGTATTAAAGGTTGTCTGACCTTTTACTTTACACGTGGCAAAATACTGTCTCATGAACTTAACTGCTTTTTCATGTGGTACCAAAAACATTAAGGAGAAGACTACGGTACATCCAAGTATATTTTTGGTATTATATCAAAAATTTCAAATTATAACATTAATGATATGTTTACTAAATTTATGGTATATTTATACCGATTGGTAGACAAGAAAAAACATATTTTTGAGCTGTCATTAAGTCAATTGAGGGCAAAATTATAACATTAGTGGGAAGTTTACTACTATAGTGAACAAAATTACAACATTAGTAAAAATTTTAAAACAATAGTGAATAAAATTATAAAATTTGTGGGAATATTTACCAAATTTGTGAGAATATTTACAATTTCAGTGGTATATTTACCAAATTTGTGATAATATTTACAATTTCAATGGTATATTTACCAAATTTGTTAAAATCTTTACAACTTCAATGGATTCAAATATTTACAACTTCATGGGGAGATTTGATCGATCGTGGAGAGATTTAATCGATCACAAACTTAGTGTTTTTTAAAAAAATTTGGAAGAAACTACTTCAACATTGCTATAGATCACAAGATCTTAGGATAGATTGCAAATATTTGGAGATAAAAAAAAATAATAATTTCGATATATTTCAAATAATAATTTTGATATATTCTAAAAAATAATAATAATTGCCACTTTTATGGGAATATTTATAATTTGAATGAATTCTTTATTGGAATAATTACAACCTTAGTGGCATGTGTTATCAAATTTATTTGTTTAATTGATCTATCAAAAATATGTTTAATAAAAATTTAATTTTAATTTTTTTAAAAAATTTATCCAATTTCTTTTTTAAAAAAATTTTAAATTGAATTTTTATTAAACATAATTTAAAATTGAATTTTGAAAAATCGATCAAATTGTTGTTTAATCTATCAAATTCTTGTGATAGATCATAAACATTCATAAAATTTTTTTCATTATTGTTGTAAAATTTTCACTAATATTGTAATTTGTACCATTATTGTGGTAATTTTTTCACTACTCTTATAAAATTTTTCATTAATGTTGTAACAGAACAATCATAAAGAGAGAGATAGAAAGTGCATGATCGATAAAACATATATTTGATCGATCATGGACTAATAATGAATCCATTGAAGTTATAAATAATTTCACAAATTTGGTAAACATACCACTAAAGTTGTAAATATTTCCATAAATTTAGTAAATATATCACTGAAGTTGTAAATATTCCAACAAATTTAATAAATATTCTCACCAACTTTGTGGTTTAGAGAGAGAAACAGAAAGTCCATGATCGATAAACACATATATTTAATCGATCATGGACTAGTAGTGAATCCATTGAAGTTGTAAAGATTATCATAAATTTGATAAATATACCACTGAAATTGTAAATTGATTCATTACTAGTCCATGATCGACCAAATATATGTTTGATCGATCATGGACTTTCTATCTCTCTCTCTTGCCGCCATTAAGTCGATTGAGGGCAAAATTATAATATTAGTGAGAAGTTTTACAACTATAGTGAAAAAAATTACAATATGAGTGAAAATTTTACAATAATAGTGAATAAAATTTCAAAATTTGTGGGAATATTTATAATTTCAGTGGTATATTTACCAAATTTGTGGGAATATTTACAACTTCAGTTGTATGTTTACCAAATTTATGATAATCTTTACAACTTCAATAGATTAATTACTAGTCCATGATTGATCATTGACTTTCTGTCTCACTCTCTACCCCACAAATTTGGTGAGAATATTTATTAAATTTGTGAGAATATTTACAACTTTAGTAGTATATTTACTAATTTTGTGGAAATATTTACAACTTCAGTAATATGTTTATCAAATTTGTGAAAATCTTTACAACTTCAATGGATTCATTACTAATCCATGATCGATCAAATATTTGTTTGATCGATCATGGACTTTATGTCTCTTTCTTTATGATTGTTCTGTTACAACATTAATGAAAAATTTATAAGTGTAGTGAAAAAATTACCGCAATAGTGGTACAAATTATAATATTAATAAAAAATTTACAACAACAGTGGGAAAAATTTACAACAATAGTGGAAAAAATTTTATGAATGTTTATGATCTATCACAAGAATTTGATAGATCAAACAACAATTTGATCGATTTTTCAAAATTCAATTTTAAAATATGTTTAATAAAAATTTAATTTTAAATTTTTGTTAAAAAAAATTTAAAATTGAATTTTTATTAAACATATTTTTGATAGATCAATTAAACAAATAAATTTGGTAACACATATCACTAAGGTTGTAATTATTCCCATAAAGAATTCATTCAAATTATAAATATTGTCATAAAGTGGTAAATAAAAGTGGCAGTTATTATTATTTTTTATAATATATCAAAATTATTATTCGAAATATATCAAAATTATTATTTTTTTTATGTCCAAAATATTTGCAATATATTCTAAGATCTTGTGATCTATCGCAAGGTTGTAGTAGTCTCCCCCAAATTTTTTTGAAAAATAGTAAGTGTGTGATCGATCAAATCTCCCCACGATCGATCAAATTTCCCTATGAAGTTGTAAATATTTGAATCTATTGAAGTTGTAAAGATTTTTACAAATTTGATAAATATACCACTGAAGTTGTAAATATTTCTACAAATTTGGTAAATTAAGCACACACAAGTGTGTATCGATCAAATCTCCCCACGATCAATCAAATATCCCCATGATCAATCAAATCTTCTAACGATCGATCAAATCTCCCCATGTAGTTGTAAATATTTGAATCCATTGAAGTTGTTAAGATTTTCACAAATTTGGTAAATATACTACTGAAGTTGTAAATATTCTCACAAATTTGGTAAATATACCACTGAATTTGTAAATATTTTCACAAATTTGGTAAATGTTCTCACAAATTTTATAATTTTATTCACTACTATTATAAAATTTTCACTAATATTGTAATTTTGTTCACTATAGTCGTAAATTTCCAACTAATGTTGTACTTTTGCCATAAATTGACTTAATGACAGCTCAAAAATATGTCTTTTCTTGTTATTTTAATGTCTTATCTTGTCTATTAATCGGTATAAATATATCATTAATGTTATAATTTGAAAATTTTAATATAATACCAAAAATGACTTTAGATGTACCCTAGCGTTCTCCAAAAATTAAATATCTGTACCGGAGCCCTCCCCTTTCCCTACATATCTGCATTGAATGGTCGCTAGCTGTTTTAATAGTCCGAGGACACACATTGCATGATGATGATACTAAAATGTCTTGTACGGACAATGTTGCATTCCCATGAATACAGTTGTTTTACACATTGTTTGATTTGGACAGAAGTATTTATCGTTTTTTATAAATTTTTTTATTTTATAATATTTTTAGTTTAATAAAATTAAAATATAATTAATATTTTTTTTCAAATTTAACTTTAATTTTTCAATGCATTTTAGGGTTAAATCTTTCTCATTCTAACCGCGTCTTGGAAGACCAAAATCAAATGTTAATACTGCATCAAGTTACTTCTTGTCTCTTTTGTGGTGTCGAATTTATGCTCTAATTAGTATGTCTACATCAAGTCAAACCAATGGACAGGGACGTTGTCTTCCCACACACGTTTTTTTTCACACGACAAACCATTAAGGACAGGGCAAGTTGAGTGATTGTCTTATTTTTGGGCCCCTAATTAATCATGTACTAACAATGTCGAGTGGAATTTTCAGGTGTTGGAACTTTTTGAGGGACTGGGATTTGATGGTTCTTGCCGACAGTCACGTTTTTCTTTCCCAGCAATTCATGAATGGCTAAAAATGGTTGATGAGCCATAAGGAGGATGGGGTTTGCCGACAGTCACTTTTTCCGACGAAATATTATGTAATGGTGATAATTTTTAGTGATTCTTTAGTAATAATAAAAAATATTAATAATCTCCTATTTTTTTTATTGGACCAAACATGATATTTTTTTTATTCCTTCAATTTTTCATCTTTTTATTCTCTTATTTTTTCATCGTACTAAACATAGCATTAGAATAAGTGGAGGTTAAATACCTTTCATATTTTTTTTCTTCTTAGTACGTATTGAATAAAAATATTTTAGTCTAATATAATTTTTTTTTTTTTTCATATTAGAGTTATTTAATAATTTTTTTAATTCTTGTATAAAAATTTTAAACAACAAATATTTAAAAATAGAGAGAATAACTTATACCACATGACATTGGTAGTACAAGATTAATTAGGAGCCAAAAATAGGACCATCACGCAATTTGCCCTATCCTTAATGGTTTGTCGTGTGAAAAAACATGTGTGAGAGGATGATTACGTCACTGTCCATTGGTTAGAGAGGACGTAGACATACTAATCAGAGCATAAGTTCGACATCGCGGAAGAGATAAGAAGCCGGTGAATTCTATGGTACCAAATAGAGAAAAAATTGGTACCATACGAAAAGGTGCTGGGCATGATGAAAAAGTAAACATAGAATATAAAAAGAAAAGGTTAGTTTGAATGACATTCAAAAGCGATTAAGGTTGATCATAAGTTGTTATGGGATCAATTTAATTTAGAAGTTGAAAGTTTAACCACTAATAATGATGATGCACAAATCAACTTTACGTAAGGTCAAGAGTTAAGAATATGTAACGAGTGTAATTAAATATGTAATTAACAAGTAATCAATGACAATCAAGAGTTAACACAGAAATTTATAGTGGTTTAGTTTGAATGACTTACTCCACTCTCGGGAACAGCAGCAGTGACCGTAGATCTTTATTAATGTATAATGTTGTCAGGATAACACTCCAGGAGAAATACAATTCTTTGGGAAAGAGAGAGAGAACAATGTGTGTAGAGAGGTAAAAGCTCTAGGTGTAGTGCGTGTAGGAGTTTCAAGGTGTAGAGGTCTCTATGTTGTCTCTCCGGTCCTCCTCCTTATGGAGGGAGCTTACATTATATAGGCTTAGTAAGGCGGTGAGGCGATGACGTGAGGGAGAGAGTTTCTACAACTTTGGTAAGTATAGTTATAGTAGAATTTGATCTCCGTGTGAATCCCGATATTTCTCTCTCGTATCCCTATTCTGTTGGAGGAGGACTCTTAGCTGGGTTGGATTTGATTTTGAGCTTGGACTTGAGTCAGAGTGACAAAGAATATATGGCGAAAGAGAGGCAGAGGACCAACACCTGGGCAGCGCCCTCTTGGGTGGCGGCCCCTTGACTCCTCATTTGATGATTTAGGCTCCTTCTAAGGCTTTTCCTTAATCCTTGACGAGTGACATGGACCCCTCTTAATTCATTGGGCTGATTCCTTCTTGGTGCTAGCTTGGCCCTATCTTGGTATTGTCTTTGGGCCTCATTAATTTATTGGGCTTGACCTAATTAATTTCGGGCTCATCATTTGCCCTCCAGGCCCCAAGCGTCTGACTTTTTACGAGAGGAAGGGGTTGAGGACATGTACTTCGTCTTCGCTTGAGTGAGCAGAAATTTTCTTGTTTTTCACGGTACTTTTTCATCTTCTAAGACTTGTTGAATTTATCGGTATCACATAGAATTTTTTTTTTTAAAGCATTCTGGCCCACATTAGTGGGCAACTTTTTAATACTAATAGGCAGAGCCCACCATCATTGACTTTTTTATTTTCTTTCTTCCTTGGACGTTGGCCTCCTTCTTCTCTTTATTTATTTTTATTTTCTTTCTTCCTTGGTTTCCCTGGGCGCTGCCCTCCTTCTTGTTTTTTTTTTCTCCTTGGGCGACGCTTGTTGGTCAAGTGAGAGGGTCTATTGGGAGGCGCCAAGGGCTGTGTGCTAGCTTTATGGCCTTGAGCACTGCTGTGTTTAAGGGGACGCCTTGAGTCTTGATATGGGTGACGACTTGAGTCATGTTATGGGCGACGTCTCTCCGGTGCTTGCTCACTAATTGACCTTGTCTCTAATTATAGGCGCCCTGTTGATAGAGCGATGGTGGAGACTCTTGTGCTTTTAGGGTGGTGTTTTCTCCTCCTCCTAAGAGGGCGAGGTTTGATGCCCTTAGTACTTTTCGGTCAAGGTCCGATGACCAGGTTATTTCTTGGGAGCGGGATCCGATGGTGCCCCCACTCCTTCCCAGATTGAGACTTCTATGTGTATCAGAATTAGTCCTTGTACCGCTGTAGGAGTTGAGGCTCTAGTGTATTTTTTACGGGGACTGTGAATTCACCTTGCTTCTAGTAGTGGCTCTGTTGCAGATTACACGAGTTTCAACAGTGTGCCTGACAAAAACAATGTTATCTCAACATTAAAATATCTAACATGATTATCTGGAGAGAGGGGGTAGGCTGTTTATATGAGAGCAACGTCAGAGCTATGAATGTCTGGTGAGAGGGCCGCATGAGCTGAGACCGAGCTACGTATAGTCTCGGGAGATGGCTGTCATGGTAGAGACTTGCACGAGAGTAGAGTCATAGAGGCCAAACTACGTATAGTTTCGGGAGATGGACTTGCGTGAGAGCAGAGTCATAGAGGCCGAACTACGTATAGTCTTGGAAGATGGCTGCCGTGGCAGAGACTTGCGCAAAAGTAGAGACATAGGCTGAGCTACGTATAGTCTTGGGAGGTGGCTGCCATGACAGAGGCTTAATAGGTGACTTGCGCCAAAACAGAGTCATAGTCCAAGAATGAGAGGCGCCCAAGGTGGAGAGGGTGAGACCCCTCATCTGGAAGGCATCATGGGAGGTGCCCAAGGTGGAGAGGGGGAGACCCCTTGTCTGGGCGACATCATTGGGGCGTCCAAGGTGGAGAGGGCAAGACCCTTCCACTTTTGTCTTTTTGTCTTCCTTGTTGTTAGGTCATGTTCTGACTTTTGTAAGTTATTTGTAAATTTTAGGAAGACAATTCGGGTACAATAATCTTTACAGAGTTTTATTTCATAAAATAATAATAAATAACAAAATAAATTAACTGAAACAATAAAGGATAGATAAAATTTCAGGTGCTCGGTTTCCCATAGGTGGGCCAAGACTTTCCTGGTGTAGTTAGAGTCGTCACCTCCTCTTAGCCCTGGTCCCGGCCAGGTGGCGGGACTTGCCTTCTACTAGCAACGTACTGCCTCAACTGGCCACGTTGTATGAGCTCCTCGATCTGCCTTTTAAGATCCAAGCAGTCGTCCGTGTCGTGACCATGGTCGTGGTGGAAGCGATAGTACTTGTTCAGGCTCCTTCGGTTTAGGGCGATCTTCATATTCTCTGGCCAGCGTACCGTAAGATCATCTTGTATTTGGAATAGGATTGCTCCATGGAAGCATTGAGTGACGTGAAGGCTTGTCGCTCTCTCAGAGGTGGGAGACCAATGCGGTCCTTGACAGAGATTCTCTCTGTCCTATTCCTTTTGTTCTCTACTTCTCCCATGTCTTCGCGGGTATCCTTTCTCTTCTCACCCCCATAGGAGGACTCACCTCGTCTGGCCTTGGTGACATCCTCTGCGTTTATGTACTTCTGTGCTCTTGACAGAAGCTCGGGCATACTAGAAGACGACTTCTTAAAGATGGAGGACATGAAACTGGAGGTGCGAAGGCCAACGATAAAGGCGGCCAAGGCTACCTTGTCATCTGGCTCCTCAATCTGGAGAGCCTCCTCATTAAAATGGGCGAGGTAGTCTCTAAGACTCTCATCCCTATCCTGCTTGATGGTGAGCAGATAAGTCACAGGTTTCTGATGTTGACGTCCCCCGATAAAGTGGGAGATGAAGGACCTACTTAGTTCTACGAATGAGTGAATGAAGGAGGGCTCGATTTTTGTAAACCATTGGCGTGCAGACTCCTTCAAGGTGGTAAGGAAAGCTTTACACATAATCTCCTCAAGCATGTTGTGGAGTTGCATGAGAGATTTATACGTGTCCAGGTGGTCGAGGGGGTCTTTAGTACCGTCGAAGATCTCGATGACAAACATCTTGAACTTCGAGGGTAGAGGATAATTGACAATATCAGCAACAAATGGTGTATCAGTACGTCTTATCAGGTAATCCACCGTCTTGGACGCCTGGGCCTTGATTGCTTTGAGGGCGTCGCCGAGTTGGTTTTGCACATCTCTAATCTTCTCGACCCATTGGTTGGGGATGTCCTCTGTCGGGTGGTGGTTCTGGCTTCCATGGTTCCCATATTGGCTCTCTCCTATTTCGTTCTCCTGTGCAGATACGTGTGGAGGGGGAACATGTGAGCTCCCTGCGCGTTGAGGAGGGACTATTGGGCAAGGGGTGCCCTAATGTGGCCTTGGGGCATTCTGGCAAGGGCCCCCATGGTGAGGGGCTGCCTGACGCCCAGGAGGGAAGGGTTGCTGCTCCTATCTTATTAGAGGGAGTGGGGCTCCTCCTACAGAGTGAGAGGCGACACCTCCTTGTGTGAGCATTAGCTGGATGATCTACTGGTCTGTTTTACCAGCAGTTGCATAGTCTGTAGAAGTTGTTGTCTGACGACGGGAGTCGTTGTAGCAGATGAGCTATTCCACTCTCAGGAATGACAATGGTGGCCGGAGATCTTTATCGATATATAATGTTGCCAAGAGAACACTCTGGGAGAAAAACAATACTTTAGGAGAGAGAGAACAATGGGTGTAGAGAGGCAAAAGCTCTAGGTGTAGTGCGTGTAGGAGTTTCATGGTGTAGAGGTCTCTATGTTGTCTCTCCAGTTCCCCCTTCTTATAGAGGGAGCTTACATTATATAGGCTTAGTAAGGCGATGACGTGAGGGATAAGATTTCTACCACTTTGTAAGTATAGTTATGGTAGGATTTAATCTCTGTGCGTATCCTGATATTTTCTCCGTCATGTCCCTATTCCGTCAGAGGACTTTTAGCTGGGTTGAATTTAATCCTGAGCTTGGACTTGAATCAGAGTGACAAAGAGAAGATGGTGAAAGAGAGGCAGAGGACCAACACATGGGCAGCGCCCCTTGGTGTCCCCCTTGGGCGGCGTCCTCTTATGGTATCCCTTGGGCGGTGCCCTTTTAGGTGACCCCTTGGGTGGCGCCCCCTTGACTCCTACTTGATGATTTAGGCTCTTCTTTGATCCTTGATGAGTGACGTGGGTCCCTCTTTATTCATTGGGCTGGTCCTTTCTTGGTGCTAGCTTGGCCCCATGTTGGTATTGTCTTTGAGCCTCATTAATTTATTGCGCATAATCCAGTTAATTTCGGGCACATCAAAGAGTAACAATTTTACATCCAAAAGATGGTAATTTCATCTCAAATTAATATTAAATTTTATTAATTTAATAATTATTTTGAATTGTTTATCTAATTTATATTTAAATTCATCAATTTAAAATTTTATTTTAAAAAATTGACACTAAATTAACGTTCAATTTTATTTAATTAACATTCAATTTATTAAATTAACATCAAATTAACCTTTAATTTAACCAAATTAACATTCGATTTTACTAATTTAAAATTTAATTTCGACAATTTGATAATAAATTGACCTTTAATTTCATTAATTTAACATTAATTTTTCCCAAATTAACATTTCATCAATTTAACCTTTAACATTAATTGGATCTTTAAATTTTTTTTGGTAATATTTAATTTCATCAATTTATATTTCGAACAAAACAAAATATTGATTGACAATTTAATGTTAATTTGATGAATTTTAAATTTATAATTTTGAATGTTAATTTAATACAATTGAAGGTCAATATAATGTTATTTTTGATGAATTGAGTGTTAGATGAATAAAATTACAATTTAATTTCATAAAATTACATGTCAATTTGATGTAATTAAATATAGGATCAGGATCAGTTCAGCCAAAAAAAAAAGGTTCGGCATGTCATAATCGATCCGATTAAATTGGAACTATCAGAAATTTAGTTTGGAAGAATTTTTGGACCATCAAATGCATTAAGATCGATCTCATATAGTCATGATCAATTCTAATTGAGAGGAATCACAATAATAATAATAATAATAATAATAATAATAATATGGATCTAAAAGATACATTGAGATTGATCCTATATAATCGTGATCGATTATGACTATTGAAATAAAATTACACCTTAAAGGTAATGTTACTATTTGTAGAGATAAAATTATAACTCTTAAGATAAAGTTATCACATTTTAATGTAAAGTTATTATCTTCAAAAGTAAGGTAACAATCATGTATAGTTAAGATACAACCTGTAGAGGTAAAGATACCATTTTTAGAGGTGAGGTTATAACCTTGGAAAGAAGGTTACAATCTTTTAAAGTAAAACTACTACTTTTAAAGGTGAGGGTACAATTATTTGAGATTAAATTACAACATATAAATGTAAAATTATCACTTTTAAAGGTGAGGTTATGACAATTTATAATAAAATTACTATATTTGGAATTATTTTAGATTATGTTACAAGCAGTAATAGTAAAAGTACAACTTCTAGATGTAAAGTGAGCTTACAATCTCTCTTGAGGTAGGTTTACAACCCTTTAAAGTAATGCTATCACATTTAGAGACAAAATTATCACCATTATAACTAAAATTACAATCTTTAGAAAAAAGGTACAATTTTTATGGGCAAAGTTATCAACTCAAGTAAGTAATATTTAATAAAAAAAAATTGATAACCACATATTTTTTATGGTACGGTACCGAATTGGTACCAGAGCCCCCCTCTAAGAAGTAACTCAATGCACTATTAACATTTGATTTCGGTCTTCGAAGAAGCGGTTAGAATGTAAGCAGTAGTCATAAGTTCTCAACCCTAAAGCCGGTATTGATTTAGATTGCTTATATTTAACTGCAATTAATTATATTTTAATTATAATAAATATTTTAACATATTAACATTTTAATTACTCACTCACATTTTGATCACTCATATATATATATATATTTTAATCATAACAAAAAATTTAATTACCTACTTACATTTTAACTAGAATAAAAAACAAAGTGCCTTGTATAGGCGCTGAACTTTTCAAGGCTAATTAGATGGTTTGAGTGATAATTGATTTTTTTTTTTGTTTTCTTTCAAAAAATTGTCTGCAGCTTCAAGAGAGATTTCAAAACATAGTAGACTAGTACATCTAAAAATTTAAATCAAACCAAACTAAGTCTTATATTCCAATCATTTGGAATCGACTATATGAGTTTGTCTTCATTATTTATTTCGATCATGCACTATACGCTCATTTGAGTTAAATATTTTTATATTTTTTCTTATTATCATTAAGAGAGATTATCTCATTTTTTCGAACCAGTGTTTCTATCGGTCTCTGTTAAACATGATCAAACTATTTTAATCTATTTTTTCTTAACTTTTTCTCAATTGGAGCTACTCCTACAATTTCTCTAATACGGTCATTTCTTATTATATCCTTTCTAATTTTTCCACACATCCACCTTAGCATTTTTATTTCTGATACACTCATTTTGTCATTATATTGTCTCTTAGTTGCCTAACATTCAGTCTCATATAACATTGCTATACTTATAGCCATTCGATAAAATTTACCTTTCAATTTTAATGGTATCCTCTTGTCACATAATATGTCAAAGGCTTTCCTCCACTTAAGCTAATTGACATTAATTTTATGAGTTACATCATTTGCAATCTCTCCATTATTTGTCACGATCGATCCTAGATATTTAAATTATTTACTCGTTAATATTTTCCTATTTTCAATATTAACTTTTTCACTATGTCTACTTCTTTTATTACTAAAATTGCATTGCATATATTTAGTCTTACTCCTATTTATTTTAAATCCTTTCGACTCGAGTGTCTTTCTCCAAAATTTTAAATTATTGTCAATCCCCATTCGAGTTTCATCTACTAATATAATATTATCTGCAAATGGCATACACCGTGAGACATCATCTTGAATGTGCCTAATGAGTTCATCCATAATTAGGGTGAATAAGTATGAACTTAGGGTCGATCCTTTGTGAAATCCCACAGTAATTAAAAATTCTTTACTTTTTCCAATGAAAGATCTAATTATAGTCATAGCCACATCATACATGTCCTTTATCACCTCAATATACCTATTCATCATGCCTTTTTCTCTCAAGTACACTCCATATTATATTTCTAGGTATTTTATCATACGCCTTTTCTAGATCTATAAATACTATATGAAGATTTTTTTTTCATCTCTCTATACTTTTCTATGAGTGTCCTCAATAAATATATAGCCTCCATACTTGATCTACCCGGCATAACTCAAACTGATTTTTCGACACTGTAGTCTCAACTCATAGGTGCCTTTCAATGACCCTTTTCCATAATTTCATTGTATGACTCATCAATTTTATACCTCTATAACTATTGCAATTTTGAATATCTCCTTTATTTTTATAGATAGGTACTAAAATACTATTTCTCTATTCATCAGACATTTCCCTAGTAGCAATAATTTTATTGAATACTTTTGTTAATTACAACGCCCCCTTAGTCCCTAAGCACTTCCAAATCTCAATTGGAATCACATTTGGTCCTGCCTTGCCTAAATTCATTTTTTTTAATGCAAACTCTACCTTCAAATTCTTTATTCTACGAAAGAAAGTTTTATGGATCTTCCCATTTTCTATCTCTTCTAGGTTTCCCAAATGATTTCGTTTAATAGTTTCTCAAAATAGTCTTTCTACCGATCATTTATTTTCTCATCTTTAACTAAAACTACTAAAACCTTTGAGTCCTCGCCCTTGATACACTTAACTTGGTTAAAGTCTCTTGTTTTTCTTTCTCTAATCTTAGCTTGTTTGTAGATGTCCTTTTCTCCCTCTTTACTATCTAGTTTTTTGTACAATTCGTCGTAGGATTTTATCTTAGCATTTCTAACTATCTTTTTAACCTCTTTGTTAGCTACTTTTTATCTTTGGAAGTTCTCTCTATTTCTATCATTTTGCTATCTCTGAAAGGATTCTTTCTGTACTTTAACTATCTTTTGTACGTCATTATTCCACCACCAAGTTTCTTTTCCCACAAACCCTCTACCCTTTGACTCCCCAAGAACCTCTCTCAAAATTTTTCTAATGTCATCTGTCATCCTACGCGACATAATGTTAATCTTATCCTCTAGGTTCCATAAGGTTTCTTTAAGCATTCTACTTCTAAATAGTACTAGTTTCTTATCTTTTAGTTCCACCATCTTGTTCTTATTTTTCTAATGCTTCTCCTTACTTTATGTTGTCCTTTAATATACAAATATTAGCAATTGCTTTTGTTTAAAGACGCTATATAACCAAAAAAAAATTGCAAACAAGTATCCATTCTCAAAGGCATTTGTATAACACAAAAAAAATCGTCAATAAAAAAAAAACTAATGAAAATTGTCACCCAATATGAGCCCACAGTTAGTTTTAATTTTTTCCCTCTAAAGTTCGGAAAAAAGATACAATAAAAATGCCTTTTATTGGGTGCCTACAACAATGATCACTTAATGATTCCTTTAAAGCCTACAACTAAGAAAACTACTAAATGCATCTTCTTTGACATTTATGTTTCATGTCAGTTCCAAAGCTGAAAATATATCATAAAGAAAAGCAAAATAACCATTAAAAAAAAAGACATAATAAACTCATATAGACAACGAATGAGCCCTGCTTGAAAAATTTCAGCCTTCTACAACTCAATTAGCTAATGCAACTCTCCTCCTTTATCCTAACTTGGTACTTGCAGTATTAAATAAAACACTAACGAAGTTTGTTACATCTAAAAATTTATAATATAAAATAGAGCAGACTTCAATAAGTTCATCCGACTGTTTCAAATAGATTCATCAAACGGTCAGAAATATCCCTCTCAAAACCATTTATATTAAATTTTTTTCCTCATAAATCTATCATTTATCACTTACGTTGCATCGTGTCTTCAAGCACTGGTTATCTCTAATATACAAATATTGAATAACTAAAATCCTATGTGGCAAGAACTGATAAAGTGACTTGAGTTCTAATTACAAAAATAATAATAATAAACAGCTAACTAATTGAAGAATTGAGTTAATTTTTGACACAAAATGTTGGCAGGACACAAACCAAACGCAAAATTAATGAGTTAAAAATGACAAATTCTTGACACAAACTCTAAAATAACATGACTTAAGAGTAAGAATAATCTAACTAGTGTTGTAGAAATAAAATACCAAACAAGAATAATCCAACTAGCATTGTAGGAACAAAATACCAAATTTTGGTATTTTTATCATTTTAAATTAAGCGGATATATTCTCTATTTTTAGTATCATATGGATTTAATCGTTTTGTAATTTATTGAAAAACTAGGAGTCGTGGAATTAAATTAGAGGTATTTAAACCTTGCTTTTGAATTTTTAATTCCTATACATTAAGTCAAATACGACACGATATAAATAGGTTGGTGTCAGTATGCCTAACACAATTAATTAAATAAATTAGATTAACGTTTATTAATGCTCGATACAAACTTAAAATAACATTCCTTGAACAATTTCACACAGACTCAATTGCCACTTCTATGTTTATCCCGTTTCCCAAATTGAAAAGAATCATAAAATTCACATGTTATTTGGTGCCTTAAGTTCTAATACCTGGAAGTGGAACTATAAATAGCCTACGAAAGCTCTATAGTCAATACCAGCAATTGGAGGGACAAAATCGTACTTTTAACTTATAAATCCTTCGCAACTGGCAAGTGTTCTTGTCATTCCCCTCTCCCTCGCCCCTCCACAGCCACAAAACGGCAATGTATGTTTCAGTTGCAACCCAAAATGCAGCCCCCACTGCTACCCGTCGGTCTGCAAATTACCATCCTAGCGTTTGGGGAGACCATTTTCTCAGATATGCTTCTTACACTAAAGTATGAATTAGCTCGTAAACTCTTGTGTATTCTTCACTTGTTAACGGAGTTGAATCATAATGCATTCATTATTATGAGTACTAATTGCTTACTTGTGCAGGAAATTGATACTCATTCAGAGCAACAACATCAACAACTAAAAGAAGAAGTGAAGAAGATTCTAGGCGCGGTTGCTAATAAGCCTTCACAGCAACTGAACTTGATTGATGCAATCCAGCGTCTAGGCGTGTCTTACCATTTCGATACTGAGATTGATTCAGTTTTAGGACACATTTATGAGTGTTGTACTAGTTGTGATAATAAAGATGACGGTGACCTTTACACTTCAGCCCTTCGTTTCCGATTGCTTAGACAACAAGGACATAATGTCTCTTGTGGTAAGTATCCAATTTGTTTCTTTGTTAGGCTAAATAATATGTAGCAATTAATAAACATGCATGTGTGCAGCGCATGTTTATTCGCCCTGATATGCAAAGTCATTTTACTGGTTCAATTTGTACCATTTTTTGATGTCAATTGTCAAAACAGATGTGTTCAAGAAGTTTAAGGATGACGAAGGGAAATTCAAGGAATCCCTCAACACTAACGTTCAGGGACTGTTAAGCTTGTACGAAGCAACACAACTCAGGGTGCATGGAGAAGGTATACTAGAAGAAGCACTAGCATTTACTACCACCAACCTCAAGTTCTTGTTACCCCACTTGACCAATCCTCTGGCTCAACAAGTAAAACATGCTCTACAATGGCCCATCCGCAAATGCTTAACAAGGCTAGAGTCGAGGCATTACATGTCTATTTACCAAGAAGACAATTTGCATAATCAAGTAGTACTAAACTTTGCAAAAGTGGATTTCAACCTATTGCAGAAAGTGCATCAGAAGGAGCTAAGTGGTATTACAAGGTTGGTCCATTGACAAAGTCAGAGGCTTGTCATCACCATTAACATATGGATTAAGGAAGAGTTTGGATTTGATACAATTGATTCTATTTTATTTTTACGTTTTAGGTGGTGGAAAGATTTAGACTTTTCGAGAAAATTACCTTTTGCAAGAGACAGATTGGTGGAGTGCTACTTTTGGATATTGGGAGTGTACTTTGAGCCCCAATATTCCATTTCACGAAAGATATTAACCAAAGTAATTTACATGACTTCCATTGTGGATGACATCTATGATGTATGGGGAACCCTTGAAGAACTTGTGCTCTTCACTGATGCAATCGAAAGGTCAACTTCAACCAATTTAATCAAATAGAACACTCTTAGTTTTAGATCTTATCATTCTTTTTCAAGAATTTTTTGAGTTGTAATTGACATATAGGAACTAATTAGTAACTCTATTTATGTGCACTACATGAGTAACAGGTGGGACATCAGTGCTTTAGATCAACTACCAGAATATATGAGATTATGTTATTGTGCACTCTTAGATGTGTATAGTGAAATGGAGAAAGAGATGGCCGAGAAAGGCAAAACATATTGCGTCAATTATGCTAAAGAAGCAGTAAGTATTTTTACACTTCCTAGTTATTACCTAATTTGCAAAAAAAAAAAAAAAGACCTATTTTTAGACTGATGGACAAACTAACAATATGTCTTCTTCTTCTTTTCTTTTCTTTCCATGTTTCAGATGAAAAAATTAATTAGAGCATACTTTCAAGAGGCCAAGTGGTTTAATGAAGGCTATGTTCCAACAACGGAGGAGCATATGGAGGTGGCGCTTGTTTCCTGTGGTTACATGATGCTTTCCACCACTTCCTTTGTTGGCATGGGAGAACTGGCAACCAAGGAGGTCTTTGATTGGGTTTCCAGTGAACCTTTGATTGTTAGAGCTTCATCCGTAATTAATAGACTCATGGACGACATGGTTGGACACCAGGTAAGAAAGAGAAGTTTGAAATATCTTATTGCAAAAACCTACTTGTCATAAGTTCCAATCTCCTATTTGCATAAAACCCAGATTTAATTGATATATCTGAGCAGTTTGTGAGTCAGTTTGTGCTCCGATTTTGTGTTGCAGCCCTAAAACAATTCTCCATTACCAAAAAAACACCTTTTTTCCTAATTATTTTGTCCTAATTCTTGTTTTTCTGCTGACTAAACTTTATGGTTCTTCTACATTTTGTAGCATGAGCAAGAGAGAGGACACGTAGCATCAGCTGTGGAATGTTACATGAAACAACACGGTGCTTCAAAGCAAGAGGCGTATGCTGAGTTTGACAAACAAGTTACAAATGCATGGAAGGATATAAACCAAGAATGCCTACATCCAACCGCTGTCCCGATACCTTTTCTAATGCGGGTTCTTAATCTTGCGCGCATTATAAATCTTCTCTACAAGGATGAAGATGGGTATAAAAATTCCAAAACCAAGTTTAAAACGTATGTAACCTTATTTCTTGTCAATTCCGTGCCAATATGAAGATTCTACTTCTATTGAATAAAAATCCTTAAATTTTGTATGTGAAAATATTGTTACTTTTTTTCCCCGTGTTCTAATAGTGTGTAATCCTGCCTTTGTAATAATAATGAAAAAGGAATAAAAGTTTTAAAAATTTCATCTTATTTCTGTTTAATGGACTTCTATGTTAGTATGAGGAGTGAAAATTAACTCTTCTCCCATACGCCCCTCTCGATATGATGATTCTCTAAGAATAAGTTAAGTTTTTAAAACTTTTCATCCACTTTAATTTTTAGTAATTACAGATTTTATTTCAAATGTTACACAATTTTAGTGGCAATACAAATGACCCATTTAATACATAACGGTAATATTTTTAAATGTCTTTTAAGTTGACTAGTAAATTCCATTTAAACCTAGAATTTACTAATGATTTATTTTGTGCCTATATAAATCATTTGGTGGAGCTATTCTAAAAAGCATATGTACTGAAATCCAGTGTTGAGTTTTCTAAGTTTTCCCTATAAAGTTTTCCTAACTTTGTTAGCCTATCTTTCCAAGCTTTGTTGAGTTTCCTAATTGTCCATTTGTCAAATCCATTTCAACTACAAGCATATCATATTTTCTTGTGTTTTGGGCAACTCAATTAGTGTCAAGTTCACTCTTTCCTTGCAGTGGACGTAACCATTGAGAAGGTGCTGCTCCGAGCGTCTGGGTTGGATCTTGGAGTCGCTGGTGTCCGCCAGTACTCTCACGTGGGGAGGCTCAGTTGCTTTAGAACAGTGATCACACGCCTCTCGGACTCACATGCCAGCTCATTTCAAATTAATATATTTAGTTTATATAGATCACATGTTTATACATTTTCTGTATTTATTTATTTAAATTGCATGTTATATGATCTAACTATTATTTGCATGCTTTATTTCGAATTTTAGATTACAACACTCATGATTATATTGCTTACGTCGTAATTCTAATATTTGTTGAGTTGTTCCAATTATAAATTTATGCTTAAAACTATAATTATTTTTTACATTCTTAAGCAGCTGACCTTTTGTTGTTGAAAATTAAAAAAAAAACGTTTTTTTTTTAGGAAAAAAAAACAGTAGCAGTTTTTCTGGAAATAAAACTTACTGTTTTTCTGAGGAAAAAAAAAACTATTTTCTGTTTTTCTGGAAAAAAAACTGTTATGTTTTTCTGGAAAAAAAATTGTTTCTGGTTTTAAAAAAAAACAGTTTTTTTGAATTTTCTGGAAAACAGTTTTTCTGAAAAAAAAATATATTTTCTATTTTTCTGGAAAATAGTTAAAAAAAAAATAGATTTTGTAGTAACCGAATCTATCTAAAGGGATTTACAACAATAAGAAAAAAAAAACTAGTAGCTACTTGCTTTAATAAAAAAATATAGCTACTTGATTTGAAAAAAAATTCAAGACCTATTACAATAATTTAAACACATTTCTTAATTTTATTACAAATAGAGTTTTGACGGTTGTCATTTAAATTCAATACAAGTTATTTGCATATCTCTTATTATTTCTTTGTCATCGAATTCTAAATTAAGGATGACTAGAGTAGAAGAAGCTAATAGTGTTAAACTTGAAAAATTTAATGGTCAAAATTTTCATAGGTGGCAAAAATAAGTTCGATATTAATTGACCGTACTAGGCTTAATTTCTGCTATAGAAGAGCTTCAACCTGGTCAAGAATTCTCTTTGTGGTATACTCCCGAATAAATTGAATATCACTGTCATAATAATATTTTTAGTGCTCTTTCTGACCATCTTTATGATGTCTACCATAATACCACGACAACTGCCAAAGAGCTTTGGAACACTTTAGAGGCCAAGTATGAGATTGTTGACGATAGAATTAAACGGTTTATGATCTCTAATTTTAATAGTTATAAAATGGTGGAGAATAAACCCATTGGTGATCAAATTCATGAATATCAAGAATTTTTGAAGAAAATCCAAAAAGGTGGAACTACATTTAGTGAAGATTTGAAAGTTTCAAGCTTAATTGACAAGCTTCCACGTTCTTGGGATAATTTTGCTAAGACCCTTGGACATAAGCAAGGAGAGTTAACATTAACCCAATCTATAAACGCGCTTAGGGTTGAAGAGAAGCATAGGGTTAGTACAAACTCATAAAATGAGAGACCCCCTAAAGTAAACCTAGTGAAAAATAGTAACAACAACCATAACAATTTCTGACCTAGTGGAAGAAATTTTAAGAATAAGAGGTTTAATGGTCGTCCTAATAATAGTCAAAAACAAAACTATCAAAATAATAATAATTACAATAATAATAAGTTCAAGGGCATAGTAAGAGAGAGGATGCCTTGCTTTGTTTGTGGACGAATCAATCACTTCGCTAAGGATTGCCACTACAAGAAGACCAAGTCATGTAAGCCAAAGCCCAAGCCAAATCAAAGAGGTCCAAGAGCCCAAGTCAATGTTCTAGTGGATGAAGATAATTTTGCCGAACCCTCCTTTAGGTATAATCATTCCAAAGTTAATTTTACTTATCAAGATAAAAATTGGTGGTTAGACTCTGGGGCTAATATACATGTTTGCTTTGATCGTGATATATTTAAATCTTATCATAAATCCAGTGGAGGAAGTGTAATGCTAGGAAATGATTCTGTCGCACAAGTACTTGGAATTGGAGACATAGAGTTAAATATGACATCTGGGAAGACATTGATCTTGAAAGGAGTGCGACATGTTCCTGAAGTTAGAAGAAATTTAGTCAGTGATTCGTCCTTAGTCCAACAAGGTTGTAATGGAGTCAAATAAAGTTGTGATAACTAGGAATGATATATTTGTTGGTAAAAGATATATTTGTGATGGTTTATTTAAATTGAATGTACTTTCGGAAGTTAATGAAATTTCTCATCAAGTTTTCAATGTTGAATCTTGCAATGTATGACATGAAAGATTAGGACACATAAGTCTAAAGAAAATCAAAAGGATGATGGATCTTAATTTTATTCCCAAATCTCATGTAGATTTTAAACGTAAATGTGAAATTTGTGTACAAGTCAAACAAACTAGAAAACCTCATAAGAGCGTAGAAAAGAATATCCAACTTCTAGAACTTATACATAGTGATGTATGTGATTCTAGTAGACCACCAACAAGAGCCGGAATTAAATATTTTGTAACTTTCATAGATGATTGTTCTAAAATTGTTATATTTATCTTATCAAGAACAAATATGAAGTATTTAATAAGTTTAAGATATATAAAAATGAAGTTGAAAATCAATTAGAGAGAAAAGTGAAAAGATTAAGGTCCGATAGAGGTGGTGAATATACTCTAACCGACCTTAGTACATTTTGCGAAGAACATGAAATAATACATGAAGTGACTCCTCCTTATTCTCCTCAATCAAATTGGGTAGCTAAAAGAAAGAATAGAACTTTAATGGATATGGTAAATTCAATGTTGACTAGTTCCAGCTTATCTGATAATTTGAGGGGGGAAGCTATACTTGGTGCTTGTTTCATCTTGAATAGAGTATATGTTAAAGATAATGAGAAAACTCCATATGAGATATGGAAGGGAAGAGTTCCTAACCTTAATATCATAAAAATGTAGGGGTGTTTAGCTAAGGTAGCTATTCCCGAACCAAAGAGAAAGAAAATAGGTCCTAAGACCGTAGACACCGTCTTTATAGGATATGCCCAAAATAGTAGTGCCAATAGATTTTTAGTTATTAACTCGGAAATTAGTGGAATTTCAAACAATACTATAATTGAATCTAGAGATGCTACATTTTTTGAAGATATTTACCTTTCAAAAATACAATGCCTAGTCAAGTAAGAGAAACACCTTCAACTAGTGATCAACCTTCTACTAGTTCTATTGCTCCAATAGAGAAAAATATAGAACAACATGTAGAGCTAAGGAGAAGTAAAAGACCAATAATAGAGAAGGACTTAGGAGAAGGATTTTTTACTTTTCTAGTAGAAGGAGAGCCAACGATATATAAAAAAGCTATGTCTTCTATAGATGCACTTTTTTGGAAGGAGGTTATTACTAGTGAAATTGAATTTATATTGCTTAATAATACTTAGGAGATAGTAGAATTGCCTTCTGGAAGCAAAACTATTGGGTGTAAGTGGGTATTTAAGAAGAAATTAAAACCTGATGGGAGTATAGATAAATATAAAGCTAGATTGGTGGCTAAAGGATTTACTCAAAGGAAAGAGATAGATCATTTTGATCATACTCGCCTGTGGCATGAGAAGTTTGATAAAGTAATTCTAGAGTATGGTTTTCAAATTAATGAAAGTGATAAATGTTTATACTACAAGGATAGTGATGTTGGTTGTGTGATTTTATTTCTCTATGTAAATGATATACTAATTTTTAGGACAAACTTGGAGGTCGTTAATGATGTTAAATCTTATTTACTAAGTTTAATATGAAAGACTTGGGAGAAGCCTATGTGGTCTTGGAAATGAAAATAGAGAAAACATTTAATGGAATATCTCTAAGTCAGTCTAGCACCATAGAGAAAATGTTGGAAAAGTTTGGTTTTTATGATAGTAAGTCTGTATCAACACCATATGATCCTCATGTACATTTGAAGAAAAATAAAGGAGAACCGATTTCACAGTTAATGTGCTCACAAATGATTGGATCATTATTATACATAGCAAATAAGTCTAGACTTGATATCTCGTATGCCATAGGGAGACTAAGTAGATATACACATAGTCCGAGTAAATAGCATTGAGTTGCCTTAGAGAGAGTCTTTAAGTATCTTAAAAGAACCTTAGACTACTCTTTATGTTATAGTGGATTTTCTAGTGTAGTTGAGGGCTTTAGTGATGCAAATTGGATCATCAATAGTCTAGTTATAAAATCCACTACTAGCTATGTCTTTCTATTAGGAGGAACAACCATATCTTGGGGATCTAAAAAACAAACTCTAATATCAAGAAGTACTATGCAATCAGAACTTAGAGCCTTAGATACCACATGTGCTGTGGTTGAGTGGATAAAGAATTTATTACTAGAGATACCTATAGTAGAAAAACTCATACCTACCATTTCATTACACTATGATAGTAAGACAGTGATTGAGTTTGTGAAATAAAATCATAATAATAAAAAGATGAATAGACATATACAAGTGAGATATAAATCAATAAAGAAAATGCTGAGTAAAAACATAATTTCACTAGATTTTGTGAAATCTGAGCTTAATATAACTGATCAGCTAACTAAAGGGCTTTCGAGAAAAGTTGTCTCAGAACTGTCGAGGGGGATGAACTTAAGCCCACAAGGGAGTCACCTAGGGAGGTAATCCAACTTCTGTGATTGGGGACCCCATGAAAAAAGTTCAATGGGTAAAAACAATCCATACTGCGTGACACATTAACACTGTTATTTAGGAAATATCCAAGAGAAGCTATTTTCCTGCTCATCCCTATGGTAGAAGTGCATATGTAATGTGACAGTAAGGAAGAGTTTTACCCAGAATGAGACCGTGGCAGGAACACTTCTGCAGGATATTGTGCACATGTACCTTTGGAGGGCTCACTTAAGTGAGAGTAGTCGTGAGACCGCGACTATGAGAATTGAGCTATTCTCTAGAAACTCTCATGAGAATCAAGATCAAGTGCAAGACCATTAATAGCACTGACCCGCGAATTTTGACCAATATCGGTACTCTGTATGTAACATGTTGAACTCTGGTCCAAAGGATCTAGTTCAAGCATTTGGTCACTATGATCCTTCAGAGGAAAACTGTTAACACTAAGTGAGGTTCAAGTCTGGAAAACACCAATACCTATTGCATTGTATAATAGTTGTCCATATTTTATATATTAAAGTATATACAAAATATTTGAGATACTTTGAAGTTTCAAAAAGTTGCGGGGGATTGTAAGGTAAATTAAGTTTTTAAAACCTTTCATTCACTTTAATTTTTAGTAATTACAGATTTTATTTCAAATGTTACACAACTTTAGTGGCAA
Organism: Ilex paraguariensis; assembly: GCA_963454935.2. NCBI lineage: Eukaryota > Viridiplantae > Streptophyta > Magnoliopsida > Aquifoliales > Aquifoliaceae > Ilex > Ilex paraguariensis. Next base: position 74,264 of record CAUOFW020000782.1, read on the forward strand.
TACGAATCACCCCTTTAATACATAACGATAATATTTTTAAATGTCTTTTAAGTTGACTAGTAAATTCCATTTAGACCTAGCATTTACTAATGATTTATTTTTGTGCCTATATAAATCATTTGGTAGAGCTATTCTAAAAAACATATATACCGAAATCCATTCTTGAGTTTTCTAAGTTTTCCCTATAAAGCTTTCTTAGTTTTGTTAGCCTATCTTTCCAAGCTTTGTTGAGTTTCCTAATTGTCTAGCTTTTGTCGAATCCATTTCAACTACAAGCATATCATATTTTCTTGTGTTTTGGGCAACTCAATTAGTGTCAAGTTCACTCTTTCCTTGCAGTAGACGTGACCATTGAAAAGGTGCTCTTGCGAGCGTCTGAGTTGGATCTTGGAGTCGCTGGTGCCCGTCAGTACCCTCACGTGGGGATGCTTAGCTGCTTTTGGACAGTGATCACACTCCTCTTGGACTCGTAGGTCAACTCATTCCAAATTCATTTATTTAGTTTATATAGATCACATGTTTATACATTTTATGTATTTATTTATTTAAATTGCATGTTATATGATCTAACTATTGTTTGCATGCTTTATTTCGAATTTTAGATTACAACACTCACGATTATATTTCTCACGTCATAATTCTAATATTTTTTGAGTTGTTCAAATTATAAATCTATGCTTAAAACTATAATTATTTTTTACATTCTAAAGCTGCTGACCTTTTGTTGTTGAAAATAAAAAAAAAACATTTTTTTTGATGGAAAAAAAAAACAGTAGCAATTTTTCTGGAAATAAAACTTACTGTTTTTCTGAGGAAAAAAAAAACTGTTACTGTTTTTCTAGAAAAAAAGCTGTTCTGTTTTTCTGGAAAAAAAAACTGTTACTGTCTTTCTGAAAAAAAAACTGTTTCTAGTTTTAAAAAAAACAGTTTTTCTGGAAAAAAAAACCTGTTTTCAGTTTTTCTGGAAAACAGTTTTAAAAAAAAAAACAAATTTTGTAGTAACCGAATCTATCTAAATGGTTTTATAACAATAAAAAAAAAAAAAACTAGTAACTTCTTGCTTTAATAAAAAAAATATAGCTACTTGATTTGAAAAAAATTTCAAGACCTATTACAATAACTTAAACACCTTTTATAGTGGAAAAAAAGAATGTACTGACAAGTCATAGTGGAGATAAATTTTATCTAACTAATATATAATGATAAAATTTTTCTTGCAAAAATTTTGAAAATTAGTGATGAAATTTATCCAGTAAAAAATTTGGAAGTCATAGAGATAAAGTTTATCTAGCTAAAATTTTTCTACCTAATATTTTGTGCGCATAATTGTTTTTAGTGTAATAATTAGAGATGAAATAAAAATCAAAAGTTTTTCGCAGATGCTGACATTTGTTTAAATATGAGTGATAAAATTTATCGCAAAAAATTTGGAAGTTATAGATATAAAATTTATCTAGCTAAATCTAGATAATATTTTGTGGGCATGATTTATTTTAGTGTAATAATTATGGGTGAAATAGGAAATCAAAAATTTTTCGCAGATGTTAACATTTATAAGTATTATAGACTAGGATTAAGGAGAAGAGCCTAAACCCATTAAGTTTCTAATAACCTTGAGGATATTGAGTTAACTCGGTCTCTTAACCGGGTCAAGATTACATCTCCCACTTATCAACCTAGGTTATCCCATTTTTCTTACATACTTTCTTTTAATCTCCTGTAAACATTTCATTGTTCTCATAAAACTAATGGAGCGTGCGAATTGACGAAATCCATGTAGTAGGAGTGCTATATTAAGCCACCATCTAACTAACATAGCACGTCATTGACGAGTTATCGCCAATACCCTAGATACCTTAAATCACACAAATCAAGTATCATATATCCCTCTTCAGACTCGTCTTAGAGCAACACTTGACTAAACTCATTTGATATTTGTGTTCATGATTATTTTATACAACTAAGTACAATAATAGTCCAGGCAATGAACTACCAAATTACGTGTGATATAAAAACACCTTCCCTAGAATCTCATATCAATCCATTTTGAGTCGTGCACTTTCCAAGACATGTTCCATGTGATTGTATCTGTGGTGACATGCTAAAGTAGTTATTTCGAACCTCGACTTCATGACATAACTTTGGGTCTAAGGGTATAGGGAATTTTAGAGCTCACACAGTGATAGAGAGGGTATCAATCTTATCACTCTCATATTTGGTTGACTATAGCACGTACAATATGATATATATCCTACGGTGGAGCTCTCACTAAATGGGACATGTCACTCTCAAACATTGTAAAAAATTGGGTCTAGTTGCCACGTAGGCATCTAACCTGAGTTACTCTCGGCCAGACACTTTCCACACGCTTCTTGAGTGCTCACATTCAGCTTTATTTAGGTTTTATATGGAATTGTGGAGGCATTGCACAATCGACTTACTTAAGTCTCATCTCGGTCCAAAACCAAGGCGACAACATTATAATCATTAATGCCTATTATGTAACTCATATACATATAGGCCATCATAAGCTCATTATACAAGCACCAATATGATCACTTTGTCTCATACTGTTCACTGTCTTAGCACTAAGGTGATCACCCGTGTGAGTGGCCTGATCTCAACCTGGTGACATTATTACAATTATGTGCCTCGTAAAAATAGTATCATTCATGCAACCACAGGTAGAAGATAAAATGGCAAATGCATGAAATATAAATATCCATATGTCCATCATACTATCCAAAGCAAATCAAATCCTACATATACCCAAACTTCTGACGTGAGTTTAGAAGATACCTTTAGCAATATTAGTGAGTGGATTAGCTACCATTCTAATAGGGGAAATATGCTTTAGAACCACCTCTCGTTGTCTTACCATGTCTCGAATGTAGTGAAATCGTATATCAATATGCTTGGTCCTGCAATAATATTGAGGATCCTTTCCATATGATAATGTAGCCATGCTATCGGATCAAATCTCAACAGCGTCTTCAACGTGGGCCACAATCCTTAATCGCTAAATGAATCTCCTCAACCAAACTGCCACTTGAACTGCTGCTGAACAGGTGATGTACTTAGACTCCATAGTAGATAAGGTGATCTTGCTTCTTGCTATACCAAGAAACGACTCCTCTTCCAAGGGTGAATGCATTACCCGAGGTGATTTGTGTTCATCTCTATTGCCACCCAAATCTGCATCGCAAAATCCTCTCAGTTTCAAGTCCCCACCATGATAGCATAGGACGAGATCTGTGGTACCACGAAGGTAACAAAAAATTCTCTTAATAGCCTGCCATTGAACTGGTCTTGGGTTGCTTTGGTAACGGCTTACCAAGCCAACCGCATAAAAAATATCATGATGAGTACACAACATAACATACATTAAACTCCCTATTGCACTCACATAAGGACCCTCTTCATGATTTCCTTCTCCTTATCTGATCTAGGATAATGATCAAGGTTTAAAGTTCGGCCCTTCTCAACTGGGGTATCAACGAGTTTTGAATAGTGCATCTAGAACTGTTCTAAAATTTTCTTGATATAGGTTTCTTGTGACAAACCAAGAAACCTTTTAGAACAATCCCTTAGGATCTTAACTCCGAGTACATAATTCGCCTCACCTATATCCTTCATCTCAAAAACAAAGGATAGCCATTCTTTAGTGGCATGATCATCTCTATATCGTTTTCCAGTGAATAAAATGTCATCTGCATATAGAGATAAGATCTAAATTCCCTGCCCTGTATGTTTGACATACACACAATGGTCTTCCTCTATCATAGATAAGCCAAATGTCATAATTGTTGCATCAAACTAGAGGTACAATTGTCTATATGACTGTTTGAGACCATAAATGGATCGTTTAAGGATGTCTGCTCTTCAGCTATAAATCTGAGAGGTTGATCTGTATAGATCTTTTCATTTAGTCCTCCATTGATGAATGTAGTTTTGACATCCATTGAATAGAGCTCTAAATCCAAATGAGTTACTATGACTAGAATCACACAAATAGGGGCAAATCTCACCACAGGGGAGAATGTCTCTTCATAATCTATACCCTCCATTTGGGTATACCCTTTTGCCACAAGCCGGGTCTTATATTTGTTATAATTGTTTCAATGAGCAAGAATAAGCGATTGGTTGTTGATGCCTTGCTAAAGTTATGTTAATGTATTAGTTTATCTATGAATGGTTTTTGGATTGGGTTTGCTAATTTTTGGTCGAACAATGTGTTCTAAACTTTGTGTGATCTTGTAATGTTTGGTCCAATAGAATGGAGGAATTAGCATGATTTCTACAACTGTTCTACTTGACATACCATAGTATTATAACAAACTGTTCTACCATTCTTCATTCCCATACCATAATAAGGTTCCAGTACATTTGTTAAAACAAAAAAAATGCAAGAACCCTATGTGCATTCTTGCTGCTGTAGCAAAAAACAAAAAGCATCAACAACATACATAATACATTGCTGCAACAAAAAAAAAAAACAACAGCAGCAACATACTGCCCGAATACTAGTTAACAAAAACCTCCCAAAACTGTCTTATGTGCATTCTTGGATGCTGGTGCAACAAAAACAAAAGCAGCAGCATCCCAGTAATCCCTATATACAAAAACTTTCTGTCTTGTGGTTAGTTTCTTTCTACAGCTTCAATCCTATGCAGGTTACACTTCATTTCTGCCTTTGCATCTCCCTCTACCTTTCCTTACATTTGATGCAACTGTGTTGCCTGTGCTGACTGGGCTAGTAGTTACAACACTTGTTTGTCTTGCTTCACTGTTAAGTGGTGCTTGGGTTGCCTGCGATGTTTGTGCTGGCTGTTCTAGAGTACCATTTCCCTTATCAAAATTAATAGTATGAGAAGCAACTCATGTAACATAAATTATTAAATGTTTGTCCAAATAGCAGGAATATTTTACCAGTTCTGTCTCATTGCTTGTGCTCCCTCTGTTCCTCACAGGTGCCCTTTGGCATGTCCTCTTATTGTGCCCATACTCTTTGCATATGGCACATTTAACAATCAAGTTTTTTCTAGCAATACTAATCCTAGTATTTGTCTCATCGGCTTCCCTCCTATTTTTCTTTGGTCTTCCTGGTAGCCTTCTCCAAGGTGGAGGATCAAAAGGATCACCAAGTGCAAGGGGGCCATTTCCTCTGATAAAAAATTAGATGGATTTGGACTTCATGTGCATTACTGTCATCCCCATAGTCATTATCGTCTGAGCTCAAATCATATACATTATCCGTCTCAAGTTCACCCTCCCCTGCCAAGACATTATCCCCATCAGGTGGCCTTCCTCTTTCTGATGTGCAACCATACAGAATTTCATCAATTGTAACAAATATCTCTATTGCTTTGCGAGTGGGCCTCTGTATCTTTAGGATTACCCTCTAATACTTTATGTAGTCCCTGTTGGATTAGGATATCTTTAACTTGAACTTGCCAAAGCCCAAAATTGTTACTTCCATCAAATTTCTCCACCTCGATCTTAGCATTCGAGATCTTTGAAAAATTTATAGTCATCACTTTAAAACTTAATTTGGTGTAGTCCAAGAAACTGGTGCATACGATTACTATGACTTAAATAGTACTATCTAAATAGTACCCAATGAATAATAACCCTAGATAGTACTCAAAATCAATACCAGCTCTGATACCAATTTATTGTCGAAAATATCCCAGGAATTGAATTTGGATTGATATTGATACTCACACTTAAGTAGAAAAATAAAAGAACAATCACACAAGACAAATCAATTTACATGGTTCGATTATTGCTTACGTCCACGACAATAATGCTCAGATATTTTCACTATGGAGTAAAACAAGAGTACACAACAATTATGTCAAACCTAACAAATATTAGCTCTAACAAAAGAGGATCACTTTGATATCTCTTATAAATCTGATAATAATCAAATTAATACTGAAATATCACTTAACTCTACTTGAAGACTTCAAGCTCTGATAACACTGAAATGATTTTCGGAAGCTTGAATGCTATTCGGTGAGAAAATGGATAAAGAATCAAATCTTAGCAAATCTGATCCGAACTGTGCATGATTAAGCCATTCACGTACAGCCCAGTTCCTTTACTTTAAGCCACAAACTTGTTAAAATTTAATGCCAAGATTTATCTTCTGGCCAAAGCCATAAAGGTTCTCAAGCCACAAAAAGTTTACAATGTGGACAAAAGTACGAGGTTGGATTGGTTCAGGCTTTGTTCTTGGGTGGCTGCATGATAGGTACATCGTCTCTCTCTCTCTCTCTCTCTAAAAGATGTTCTTCTCTTGGTCTGTCTTATCTGTCTATGCAATAGTCACCCACTGTTTTCTATCTTAGAGGTGTTGATTATATGAAATAAACTTGGGTATCACTAAGGAATTGTATTTAAATGTGCAGGTAAATTAGAGTTATAATCTATTTGGGGTCGAGTTATAAATTAAATAGATCAATTTAGGGACTTGTACTCTAGTTTTAATAAGCATCAACTTTGGATATGACACAAGAAAATACTTATTCGGTTTCATAAATTTACCCAAGTTTTCAGGCGGTCAAAGAAGGCAAAACGTATTCCATCAACTAAGGTAAAGAAGTAGTAAGAACTCTTATACTTTCCAGTTATTACTTAGTTTACGAGGAAAAAAACTATCTTTAGACGGATGGATAAAGTAGGAATATATTTTTTCTTTTTTTCCATGTTTAAGATGAAAAAAATTAATCAGAGTAAGCTTTCAAGAGGCCAAGTGGTTTAATGAGGGCTATACTCCAACAATGAAGGGGTAAGTGAAAGTCAATCTAGTTCCAGTGGTTACATGATACTTTCCACCACTTCCTTTGTTGGCATGGGAAAATTGGTACCAAGGAGGCCTTTGATGGGGTTTCTAGTGAACCTTTGATTGTTAGAGCTTCAGCTGTAATTGGTAGACTCATGGACGACATGGTAGGACATGAGGTAAGAAAGCGAAGTAGAAATATCTTGTTTTAAAAACATGCACGTCCTCACCGTATAAAACTTGAGATTAATCGATGTGTGTGAGTGAGATTTAGGTTGCAACCATACAACAATTCATCTCGTTATGAATTATTTTGTCTTTTTTTTGATTTACATCTCACTAAATTTTAGGTTTCTTCGATGCTTGTAGCATGGGCAAGAGAGAGGAGATGTAGCATCAGCTCTGGAGTGTAACATGAAACAACATGGAGCCTCAAAACAGGAGTGTTACATGCAACAACACGGAGCCTCAAAACAAGAGGCATATGCTGAGTTTGACAAATAAGTTACAAATTCATGGGAGGATTTAAACCAAGTATGCCTCCATCCAACCATTGTTCCAATGCCTTTTCTTACACAAGTCCTCAATCTTGCGCGCATCTTAGATCTTCTCTACAAGAATGAAGATGGATATACAAATTCCAAAACCAACTTTAAAGCCTATGTTACCTCACTTCCTGTCGATTCCGTGCTTGAATAAAAATCTTTAATCCATGTTTGTCAAAATAATGAATTTGTTTTTTGTGTTAATAGTGTCTAATCCTGCCTTTGTAATAATAATAATGAAATAGGAGAAAAAGTATTTCCAATTTCATCTTATTTCTGTTTAATTGACAAAATAATAATCACAAAAAGGGAAAAAAATTTCTTACGCGGGTTCTCAATATTGCATGCACGTGTTATAAATCCTCTGTACATGGATGAAGATGACAATCCAAATTGTAAAACCAGGCTGAAACCTCAGTGCTCATCACTTCGGCATGTGCAGTATTGCAACTCTTACTATTAATTTTTTTTACAAGAATAATGTCTGGATTTAAGCCAAGTATTCTTTGAAAAATCTTAAGCCCAACCGTGGGGTTGCCACCCTTCAAATTTGCAAACTGTTGTCTGACGGGAAAACTTCCTAGGCCGGGTCAAGATAGGCTAACGGGACACGAGTCGAACCCATGGCATGCCCAGGGAAGTTGCCAAAATAGCCCGACCAAAGTCGGGTGAGCTTTGGGGCTAATAGACCGGGTTGTTCCATTTAGAGAGGCTTAGTCCCCCTCCCCTGCTTAGGGGTGCAACTCGGGTGAGTTGAGCTGATTAGAGGATCAATTCAAATTCAACTTAAGTTGTAAAATTTTCAATTCTTACCTAACTTGAGCCGGGCTTTCAACCCAAGTACTGCCTAAATTGATTGCATATTTAATTTTAGGAATTACATAATAGTTTGACTAACCTAGATTTAAAATAAATTCAATAAAGCCCTAAAATATACTTAAAATTTGTGTATTTATGCGTATATATATTTTTATTTTGGGTTGAACCCATTTTATATTCAGGTTGAGCATAATTTTAGTAATTCGGGCCTAGTTTAGGTTGAACCATAAACCTAAGTTTCACCCGAATATGATCTAAATTTAATTCGAGTTGAAGTTTTTTACCAGAGACCCAAACCAAGATTTGAAAAGGGGGAAATTGTCAAGAGGTATATCATATTCTACTTCTTTGTGAAAAAGTACAGTGCTTAGACTTTTAAGTCGTTCAGTTCTAATTATCATAAATGTTTTGTAACCAAGTATACATTTACTATTTTTACTATTTATCTTCTACGTAATTGCCCTTATTTTATTTTACAATTTTTGATTTGACAGTTCTTTATTTTTTGGATATGTTTCAGTTTATTGATGGTTTTCTAAATTAGTGGAATGGAACGTTTGAATTTTAAATAGGATAACCAACATTTTTTCTATCTACTTTGAGCCACTGATGAATTCATCTTCATTGAAATTCGTCTTCTTTGAATTTCTCAAAACTAGCTGTCGAAATTTACATTTCTATCTACTTTCAGCCATTGATGAATTCAATCTTCACCAAAATTTATCTTTTTCGAATTTCTCAAAACTACCAGTCGGAATTCAAATTATCCAAAAATTAGTCACCGAAATACGACCGTATTAAACAGATTTTACGTTCAAATTTCTCAAATAGAGGAGCATCATATCAGGTATGAAGTTTTGATTTCATTTTTGTTTTTTTATTAACAAGCTTAATTATTTTTTAATCACATACTCAAATTTTCAATAATTTTTTTCTATAAAAACATTATTGGGCATTAGTTTTCATCCATTAGGGATCGTCACACTATGATGCCACTTTATTAAAATCAAGGGAATGTGTGTGTTTAATTGTAGTATTCAAGCGTTATGTCAAAGATGTCACACTGAGTCATCACACTATAATGCTATTTTTATTAAAACCAAGTGAATGTGTGTGTTTAATTGTAGTGTCCATGCCTTATGTCAAGGATGTTACACTAGGTTATTACACTATCATGTCACTTTACTAAACCCAAGGGAACGTGTGTGGTTAATTATTGTATCCAAGCCATATGGCAAGGATGTCACACTGGATCGTCACACTATGATGTCACTTTATTATTCCACACTAGGTCATCACACTATGATGCCCTTTCTTCCTTTGTTCGCTTCAATCTTTTTTTCAAAAGTTGGAAACACGCGTTTCTTCAATTCCCATTTTTTTGTGCTTGAACAACAAAATGAGTAGGTAAAATAAGATTTGTGGAGGATTTTTTGCGATCAATTTTTTATTCCTTCAATCTTGCATTTTCATTCTGTGTTTAACGGAGATATGGTGGCAGTTGAGTTATTTAAACTCCTTGCATTTTTGAAGATTTCTTTATTCTTTATTTTTAATATAAAGACAAAACTTATATTTTCCGTCTAAGATGTACTTAAAAACATAATGTTTTTTGCATAGGACTTTTTGACAAATAAGTACGTTTTGGTATACCGGCCTCAAAAGGATCCTTTTAAAAAATTCAACTCAAGTTTTTTTTTGGGATTTTTGGAGGCCAATCCTATGTAGTAATATATTTGGTCAATTAGTCCATGTGCGCACCTTTTGGGTCATTAAGGACAAGTAAATGAGAAAAGACAATAAATACCCTCAAATAAATACAAATCCTAAAAATCTTCATCTATGTCCTAAAAATTCTCATGCAATTTCTCTCTCATTTTAAATCTCTCTCTCACGGATAATAAAACATCTAATGCAGATTCTACAAAATCTCTCTCTCCCTCATGTCTTACTCTTACGTTCCCTCTCCAACAAATAACACTCTCTTCACATAAATTTTTATCTCACAAGCAGTTCTTTCTCTCACATAAAATCTCATGCTCATAGATCCTAAAATATGTCACCTAGATTCTAAAAAATCTCTCTCCCCCTTACGTCTTACGTTCTCTATCTCTTACAATGTTGTTATGTGTATATATAGATGTCAATATACACTCTAGGAAGAGATTGCTACGTATAAAATGTTGATGTGTGAGTGAGAGTTGCAATTGTGGACCACACTCCAAAATTACCTATAAAATATGTTCTATTGTGACAACAACAACCATCGTTGTTGTGCCAATGTGGACGTGTCATTGTGTCAATATGATTATGTCATTCTGTCGTCACTATTACTGTCAATATGTTGAACTGTCACTCAGTTGGTACTGTTAGTATAGTCTTGTGTGTATATAGTGTGTGTGCGAGAGAGATAATGAGATAGAAGAGAGAGGAGAGAGAAAATAAATATTTTAAATGAAACAATCACGTATTTATACCATGAAAGTATTCCTTATCAGTTGAGGGTCAAAATAGGAATTTAAAAAAAAAAGAGGACTCATATGTGTCATTAATGGCCTAATAAATTCGCGCTTGGATCTATTGAGAAAATAGATTGTCTTGTTATAATTAATTCCAATTTTTATTATTACTTTTTTTCGAATTGAGTTTGAGTTACTTCGTCCAAGTTTCACCCACACCGTAGGAGACAATAGCTTGTGTTTTTTAATGCCAACAAAAACAAATCATGACAGACGTTCATTGATGATGATAAAAACTAGTAGGGACTAGAGACAATGCAATTTTTCACATGTTCAAAGTGGCCAAGCCACTTGACGTCGCTCTCGTGAGCCACAATCACATCTTCGTTCGTTCTACTAGAATTTGGATTTACATATAAATATAATATGATTTGTTTTCGTATAGATTCGTATAATTATAAAAACAATCTGTAGAATAAAGGAGTAAAGCCCACAATCATAAGGTCAATACAATTATTTGTCTTCAACATTCAGCTTTCTGGTTTGAATTAAGCCAAGTTGAGTCCTACATGTGTTTAACCCATATTTTATAATTCCATGAATAAACTATAAATGACACTTGTCATGAACTGCCAATTGATATTACTTTTAAAATTTAAGGGAGCAAAATAAATCAGTGAAGCATATTCTCACAGAGTAATGTTATTTAGACATAATTCACTATATTCATTGGATTGACAATAAACTTCATCGAAAATTAGAACTAGTATTAATCCAACGGTTACAATAAAGTCATAACATTATGTCAAATTTTTAAGTATCAATAGAATTTCTCATTTTGAAATGGGATGGTTTTGAAACTAATTCCTAAACTTAGATAGTCTTTAAAAACGTTAGTCATTCAAAAAATGTCAGTCAGACTTGAGTGTTCTAAAAACCCAAAATGTTATTTAAAAATGTCAGTTGAATTAATATTTTGTGTGTGATTTTAGTCCTGCTCTTTTAACACAATATTCATTTAAAGGTGTTAGTCAAGTTGACACTTTTAAACTTAAAACATTATTTAAAAGTGTCTGTAATGATGTTTTAAAAATTGTATGAATTTAAGAAATAAGTTAAAAATTCCCACTTTTAGGAAATTATTTTTTCAAACTGCATGAGAACGGTCAGGGGCGGAGTCAGAAATTTGTTTTAGGGTGGGCACACTTAACCTACAATATTTAATTTTTTTCTCCAATCAATTTGCATATTTTAAAGACTCATTAAACACAAAATGATCAAACGCTAATATACGTAGTCTATGAAAATACTACTCATAAAAAAAAAACCTAATTACAATCTTTTGCAAAAAATTGAGGCTAATTACATTATTGTACAGTTGACCCCGACAATTTTTCAGATTTTGAAAGGATTGTATGATAACGTTATCAATAATGTGATCGAAAATATATTTCCACATATAAGCAATTAAATTAATCATAATCAATTTTAGGCTAAGTAGAATCAATTTTAAAAAAATATATCAATTTCAAACAATTATGAATTGTATAAGATTGAGAATTATCGAAAAAAATAAACTTAATCATTAATCGCAGGTCATCGAAGTTACGAAAAAAGAACATGCACTCGTTATTTGTTGCACGTGTCATGAATTCAAAAGGCCAAAATGATTAGGGTTCATTTGTGCAAGTAATCAAAATAAAACTCAATAAATCCCAACAAAAATTACAACCCAACAATAAAACTCAACTTGTTCTTTGCTTCACTTGTGTGTACATGAGTGGGCAGTGGCCCCAATTTTTCCTCAAGATTTTTAACATATTTTTATATTTCTTTGAGTGAAAGGTGGACTAGATTATTTTTTTTGCACATGATTTAGCCGGTCCAAATTTATTAGAGTGTGTTTAATATTTTTGATTTTTGGTACTGAGGGTTGGCCTAATTCCACCTACCTAATAAAAAATTATAAATATACATATTTTTTTCAGGGTGGGCATGTGCCCCCTGCTCTCTATGTCCCTACGCCCATGGGAAGGGTACAAAGCTCATGGAAAATGAATAACACAAGATTAGAGTAGGATGCATGGTATTACGTCATGGGGGTATGCAGACAACATGGTTCCTGATGATAGAGCGAAGTCACAGACATATCCTTTTTCTTTTTTTTTTTGATCAGAACAGACATATCCTTAGCAATCATCAAAAGTTTCATGCTCAAGCCACGAGGTATTTGTATAGATACTTTGTTAATTTTTTTTTTTTTGAAATTATACTTTGTTAAAATTGATATGTATATAATAAAATATATAAGAAGTTGAATTTTATCTCCTATACATTTTTCTCCTCAAAACCATCACATTACTCATTATCACATGTTCAATTATTTAATATTTGATTAATTTATAATTTAACATAATTTTTATTTCAAACATTATTTATATATGATAATATACATATATTGAAAAAAATTTATATAATTAAATGTATAGGAAGTTGAATTTTATCTCATATACAATTTCTCCCTAAAACCATCACATCACTCATTTCTATCACATTTTCAATTATTTAATATTTGATTAATTTATAGTTTAACATAATTTTTATTTCAAACATTATCCATACAAGATAGTATACATATGCTGAGAAAATTTTATCGAATTATGTATTTTGAGAAAATTTTGTCAATATTCTTAAAAAAATAATAGATAAAAATAAATTTTGCATGATGTAATCAGCTAAACAAATGAAAGAAAAATTATTATTTAATATAGTGAAATCAATTTTTTGGGAACTCAAATTTTATGTTCTATCATGTCGTCAAGTATGAGTTATTATTTATATTAAATATAATATTCGTTGGATACTCGATGATATATATTGGATATATATAAAACATATTTAAAAATAAATAAAATATACAGATACTTTTCAAATATTCCTATATGCATAAAAGTAAGTATAATTTTTAGTTTTAATTTTTACTAATTCATTTTGATTTCACATACAATGCAATACATCAACAACAATCCATATGACTTTGAAGACACATGGATGCTTTCTAATTATTATTCACTATCCTATGTATAAAGAGTATAAATGAGTTGATTATACTATAATCTTAGCAATAAATATTTCTAAGCAAATAATCTAATTAGCTTTAGATACAAATTCATATATTTGAGGGTATAAATTAAATTTTTTGATCTTTGAGGCTACAAATTGAGACTCAATAGATCTTTTGGGGTGCAATTTGTGATTAACTGAAAAATATAGGATAAATTACATTTATCCCCCTGAACTATAACCTTTGTTTCACTTTTACCCTAAATTATAAAATCTTTCACATTGTACCCTAAAGTATCAATTTTATATCACATTACTCTAATAGATAAGATTGTCAAATTTTTGACAATAAATACCAATTTAAGTGCTTTGTACTACTAATAAGCAATTGTCTAGTGCACACGTGCAGATTAAAAATCAAGAAAAATACTTGTTCATAACTTTGCTCTTTCTAAACTCTAAATTTTTTTTCTCTAATCTACATTCTTTTTCTTCTCAACAACTATTTAGTTGCAAAAGAGGTAAAATAAAGTGGTACAAGACACTTGGCTAGAAGTTCTTTAGAATTTTCCTCCCTTATTTGACACTAGGAATAACCTGTGCCTGAAGACACGGTATAACGTAAATCAACCAGTTAATTCCCTAAAAAAATTTATTTAATTTAAAAAATATTATTTGGAGACTATTCCGGCAAAATTTACTCTAAAAATAAGAATCCAGAAAAATCTCAATCTATCTATAAAAATCAGAGTCTCTTGAATACACAATACAATCAAATTAAAGCTAAAAATTCAACTTGGTTTCTTTTGAAAACAGAAGACCATGAAATACTAACCAATATACAGAACTGAAAAACAAACGAAGCAATCCCCTAACATCAACAATTCATACCCAACCACTAAAACAATCAGCAATTTCACATCTAGCTAAACATATCCTCATAATCGTGAAATTAGTTCACTATACTAAAATCAAGAGTAAACAAAAGACCACGCAAATTCGTGATTTTTTGTCCTTGCATAAAGATACGAAGCAACGAAAACTTAAATTAGAACTTGAAGAATATTATTGTGCCTAAAGACACTTTGCAACCTAAAATAAATGGTTAATTTGAAATAATTTTTTCAACATTCGCTTTAATTAAATAGATTGAAATCAATCAAGCCCCCACTTATTTTCAAAAAAATTTGGCAAAACTTCCTATAAAAATAGGAGCTCAAGAAGATTTCAACTTGTCTACAAAACTCACAATCATACAGAACAATCATAATAATGAACTATACCACTACAATTCAATTCTATTTCCACCACAATCATCATACAACACAACTTAATTCCATACTCAACCATCAATTCACATCAAATTAAACATATCCTCATAACCATGTATAATTAGTTCATCGTACTAAACACGGAACAAACAAAACACACACAAATCCATATAGTTGTGCCTAAACATAAATAAGATTAAAGAATAACTAAAATATGTAAAATGTTTCATTCTTTATCTAGTTTATCAAAATGAGTTATTTATCTGCACATCATTGTAAAAACAGTTTCTCCATCACAGCCTTGAATGTAATTGTATCAATCCAAATCCACAGCTTCCAATTGGGAGAATGTACAACAATCTAGCATTTACAAAAACAGTTAAATTTAGTACATGACATAAATTTTAAAATTATAAACTTGAAAATCTAAAATAAACTATAAAAAATAAATTTAGTTACCTTATTCAAACAACCTCATCGAAAAAGATGGGTTGCATTTAGTTTTTTTAACTCATGTACTGCTTCATCCCAATTCTATAGATGAAATAACATAAATAAAACATTTGATCAATAAAATAACATTGCTAAAATGTTAGCAATGTAATACCACTTGGCATAAAGTACTTACCTTTTCCTTATCAGAAGAGGTTGATATTCTTTTTCCTTTACACTTTGCATTTGCAGTTACGACTGCTCTTTCCTTTGCCTTTTAGATAGTAAACATAAATAAGTGAAATCATTATATAGAAAAAAAAAAGTATAATCTATAAACAAACTGATGTGTCATGACACTACCTCAGAAATGAGGATGCAATTGAGTTCGCGTTCGTCGCGGATCACAACACCAACGTTATTTTTCTTGAGCAATTAAACCTAAACATGAATATACATTTAACATATAAATGAACACAAACTATATGAATATGAGTGATATGAAACTCATCTTACGGTTTCCTCTAAGTCTTCATTAATCTGTAAAAATATGCGTGAAATAAATATGTGAATATTTTGTGGTGCCAAAAAAAAAAAAAAAATAGAAGATGTTTAAACTCACACGACCAAAAATTGTGAGATCTTTCATTTTTCAATGTTTAGAGTTTGCAGTGGTAGTTAACACACTATGATGGCTGCAAATATAAGATAGAGTAAATCAAAAAATTAGAAATATTCGTTAAATACACATATTCATACTGCTTGACATACAATCTCTATCAATTAACACACAATAAACCTCTATTTCATACTAATTGACATACAATCTCTATAATTAATCAAAACCCTATAAAAACTTATTTGAAGTAACCAATACTGAAGTAACCAATAGAATAGAACCAACAAAATGAAAAATTAAATTTTTGATAGCATACACACACGTACAAAACAAAAACAAACATTCACAACAATGGAACCTAGGTACTGCATAATAATTCAAAATAATTAAAGCTAATTGAACAATAGCTAGAAAAAAAAACATCTGAAATATAGTGCACACATCCAAGGCAATGGGACTGCAAGCTCCAATCAAAGAGGCTTACCAAAAAAAGTGGCAAACTTCGTGATGCATCAACAATAGAACAGTGGCCACAAAAAAACAAAAAACAAAATATGAGACATGAGCTAAAGATTCAAGACTATTCAATGCAAAAGATCCAAGCTTTCAGCTACCCACCAAAGATAAACAACAAAATATCATCCTTAGTTCCCAAATACTTTACGAATTGCAAAACCTTAATCAACATACCTTTGACTGGAGACAAAAAATACCAACCCAGTTGGAGTTTTCATACTGTGGAAGCCATTATGCCAAAGCCACACTGTGGAAGCAACCATTGGTTAAAGTGAAGAATGAGAAACATTAGAAAAATGCCTGAATTGGGTTTTTCCACTCAAATGCTCACCACCACCACCCAATTAAAGGACCAAGAAAAGGCAGTTCAGAAACTTAGAAACTTATAAAAACATAAAACAACCAAAATATTATTCTTGGCAATCAAATCAATTGAGTATCCTCAGAACTTTCTGAACAATACACGGAGCACTCTGGTAAAGGATATCATCATCAATTGTCTACTGCTACATAATGCAAGTTGTATTGAAATGAAAAAAAAACATAGTTCATAAAGACCACACATTCACAGCATTAGCATTAGCATAAGCTCCAACCTTAACAAATAAGCATTATTCAACTCCATAATGCTTCGCAGAGTTTGGTTTGATAAGTACAAATTAGAGGTCTAAATTTCGCAAAAGTAGTAACATAGAAAACTGAACAAAATTAGAGGTCGAACCAATATTGAAAGTTGATAATGCATAGGAGAAAAAACATTAAAATGCTCACGGAAAAAAATAGTAACATGTAACACCTTGAACAAAATTAAGGTCAACCCAGTAATACACTGAGTAGTTTTACATGAAATATAAAGTCTTCATAAGAAGTACAGGTCAGAAACTTAGAAACTTACAGTTCAAAAAAGGCAATCTCAAATATTAAAAATAAACTTACCTTGCACCGAGGATTGAGAAAACAGTCGGAACAGTCGCTGGAGGAGAACAGCTGGAACAACCTGAAAGTGAAATAAATTCAGTGCGTGAAATAAAAAGAGACGTTGTTGAGTGTGAGATAACTAAAACCTTAGTGCGTGAGAGAGAGAGAGAGAGAGAGAGAGAGAGAGAGAGAGAGCGCCTCAGTGCGTGTAGATCTATGTTGAGTGTGAGCCTCTTTGCGTTGAGGTGGAACACATAAATAAGCTAAATTGCTAAAAAGGAAAAGCAGAAAACTGTGAAGCATGCTATCTCTTAGTATATGTAATTTCATTCCACTCCCACTCCTAATACATCTCTAGAGTCCAGATTCATTCCTATATGAACAGTGATGTTGTGTGATTATATTTTGTGGCTCACCAATTTGTTTCTCCTATGGGTTTCCAAGAGAAAGTATCCAGGTGAAAAGCACCCTTTTCTTAAGATCACAAGCCATCATCGATGAACACCTCATACTGAATTCTAGAATTGCATTTTCAGCAACTAAGCAATGAAAATTCCTATAACCCGTGCCTGAAGGCACTGTACAATTTAAAAAAAATCAGGCAAACACAACAAGGAAACAAAACAACAAAAAGCGAACAAATATTTGTGTCTGAAGAAACTATGTTATGCTGGACAAACAATTCACCAATATTTAATCAAAATAATTTTTTTTTTTTTTGCGCTTTCAAAATAATTTCAAATTTAGTTAAATAGTACATAATCATATCAATTTGATGAAAGATAATGTAAAAAAATATCAATTTGCTAATACCTGCCTTGTATTAATTATTTCACTTGTATACACAATTTTTATAAACAAACTACGACAACCTTGAAAGAAGTAACACACATTTGATACTACAACCACAAAATATTGATAACCCAAGTATGTAATAACCAAAAGAAACACAATGATAACATAAAAAAATACCACTTTATTCCTCAAAGTGGCCAAACCCATAAAACCAAATCCTATTTTTTTTTTCCTACAACATCACATATTAACACAATATGTCACCAACTGCACAAAATACTCAAGAGTAAGATTTCAGTCACTAAAAGTAAGATGGGCATTCATGCTTGGTCTAGCTAATTTAGTGGCTCAGCTATTGCTTGAAAGTAGCAAGTGTTCCAGCTGTTGATGATGGAAACATACAGTTGTTAAATGAACCATTTGGGTGTGTGAGTTTTTCCTTTTTAGATCTTGGTGGACACCATTTTATTTCTCATTGACCAAATTTCATGTGCTTGCTCAAGAGGTTTGCTTTTTTCTCTCAATGTAAAGCAATAACTTCAAATATTTGGATGTATGCTCAGTACTTAGGCTAAAATTACGGAGTATAAAATGAAATGCAACTTAACTCACATGGTTACTCATGTTTGCTTGATTTTGCATAGTGATCTTCCATAATTTTTTTTACCTCCGACATCTGGATCACAATTATAAACATGCTGACCATTTGACCTGTTCCACATGTCCGCTATGAAATCAGGCCCCATTATGTATAGAAGGTTGGGATGAAGCCCTCCGCGAGATAGGAAAACTATCATTTAAGACAGTCCTCTCACCACAAAATGCAGAGTCATTACTAAAAGCAGATGAAGACTTACCAGTTCTGGTTATTGCTGGTGCCGACGATGCCCTTGTTCCTCTAAAAGCTGTTCGAACTGTGGCTTTAAAACTTGTAAATTCTGTAAGTAGCTCTCTATTAGTGTCTATTGTATATTTCACATTTTGAAATATTTGAAGTGTTTTAAATCATATTTAGCCATGCTGAGTAATTGGGATACTCAAACCTAGTTTGAAAATTTTGACATGCTTCAAAAGAAAACTTAAACTTGGTTTGATCAAGCCAACTCTAAAAGAGCTTATCACAAAGTAGCTTGGTCTTTCATATGGCATATGATGCTTATGAGCTATTCAAGCAAAGGTCAAACAAAGTTTTATAATTCAACAAGCCTTAAAATGCGGTCAAGCTTGGCTTGTTTGTGTTGAACTTGAGTGAGCCTTACCAGCAAAAAGAGAACTTAAATGAGCCTTTGAGTGAGCAAGTCATGAGCTGAGTTTTAAGTGACTTAGTTTATTTTACAACCCTGAAAAAAAAAAAAAAAAAAAAAAAAAAAAGTCTGGCTGAGTTTTAAGTGAGTTTCCATGTAACTTGTTAAGATGGGTAATTGTCAATAGTGGACCAGTGGTGCTGGTGATAGTTGTCGAAGATGTCTAAAAAAGCCTCTGGCAGGTGAGCTCATTACTTTGGTTATAGACTATAGAATATTTGGTGTCATTAATGGTCTGTTGCCTGTCATTTATGGCCAGCCAGTCACATGTACACCAAAAAAAGTAGGTGAAAATACAAGAGATTTCAGTATTTTTCAGAGAAATTGTTATTTTACTGAGTGAAGAAAATGAAACTGAACTTTCATCTAATTGTGCAATGATTTGTTGTTGTGCAGAGACCGGTTGCAATATCTGGTTGTGGTCATCTTCCACACGAGGAGTGTCCCAAGGTTTTACTGGTAGCTATATCACCCTTTACAAAAGCCTGGTTGTGGAAGGCTCTTTAGAAAAGGCAATCTCAGAATATTAGAAATAAACTTACCGTGCACTGATGACTGAGAAGAGCCAGAACAGTCACTGGAGGAACTCGTTGGAAACTGCCTGAAAGTGAAATAAATTCAGTGTGTGAAATAAAAAGAGAAAAAATTCAGTCAGAATTGCAGAGTCGAAATGAGTATTCTTACCGCTAGAAGATGTGAACTCAGGCCCTTTCGCAGTGAACGCTGGCCTAATAAACCTGATCAAAGAACCAAATCCATTTTAAGAATAAAACCCCAAAAATTGAATAGAACGCAATGCCTGTACAATGACTGGGGAAAAAAAAATGAGTTAAACTAATGCTTTAAGGCAATAACTAATGCCTTAAAGCTTTTACTTTTTCTGATTTTCTCATGCTTCCCTATTGAACATTCCAAAAGCACATCAAAGAAATAATGAACCTGCTTTTCTTCCCTCCCCCCCCCCCCCTTTTTTTTTCTTTTTTTTGTTTAAAAGCTCCTAATTTGCTACTTTAGCAATAAGAAAACAATTTGTCAATCAATGGCTTAAGGTTGCAAGTTTCCCTACATTTGCAGTTAGAGCTTGCACGTTACTTCTCACTGCATCCAGTCCATCCTTCAAACAGACCCACAAAACAAACAAATAAAAACACAATGATTGTGATTGCAGCTCTACATAAGACGTTCATACCATTGAGTATATAAAACAAGATTTTGATATCTATAAGGCTGGGTGTTTGGAAGCATAAAATTGGGGCTTTGGAACTGAAATTGGAGAAAAACCAACTCGAAGTTCAAACAATATCCAACCACTACATCACGACAAGAAGAAGGCTTGGGTTTACTGGAACTGATGAAATCACGACATGAAAGTGAACCTAATATTGTTACCTACAATTGCTTGATTGATGGTTTTTGCAAGGCTGGTGCAATTGAGAGGGCCCATGAGCTTTTGGATCAGATGTACAAAGAGGGGGTGATGCCAAATGTGATTACACTTAATACTTTGGTTGATGGCAAGTGTAAGCATGGGAGAATCAATAGTGCAATGGGTTTCCTTAATGAAATGCAGCAAAAGGGTTTGAAAACTAATGCAATTACTTACACTATCTTGATTAGTGCTTTCTGCAATGCCAACAATATTGATAAGGCTATGGCATTATTTGATGAAATGTTAAAAACCGGGTGTTCCCCACATGCAATTGTGTACTACTGCTTGATCTCTAGTCTAAGCCAGGCTAGAAGGGTGGATGATGCTAGCTCTGTGGCATCAAGTCGGGTTCGGTAGGAAGAATAGATTGGAGAAAGCTACAATGTTCTGATTAGTGGATTCTGTAGGAAGAATAGATTGGAGAAAGCTTATGAGATGCTTAAGGATTTAGAGGAAGCTAGAGTGAAGCCTGATAGTGTTACATACAACACTTTGATTTCATATTTCAGTGAAATTGGAGATCTTAGGACGGCCCATACACTAGTCTAAGCCAGGCTAGAAGGGTGGATGATGCTAGCTCTGTGGCATCAAGTCGGGTTCGGTAGGAAGAATAGATTGGAGAAAGCTACAATGTTCTGATTAGTGGATTCTGTAGGAAGAATAGATTGGAGAAAGCTTATGAGATGCTTAAGGATTTAGAGGAAGCTAGAGTGAAGCCTGATAGTGTTACATACAACACTTTGATTTCATATTTCAGTGAAATTGGAGATCTTAGGACGGCCCATACACTAATGAGGCGGATGGTTAAGGAAGGTCTTGTGCCCATCATTGTTACTTATGAAACACTGATTCATGCATATTGCTTGGTGGGCAATCTTGACGAAGCAATGAAAATTTTTACAGACATGAGTTCTGCATCAAGGGTATCACCCAATACCGTTATATATAATAATCTGATAAACTCAAACATCAATCAAAATTTTTTTTTTACAAACATGCTTGTTCCAAGGAATACTTTCTATCAAAACAAACAAACTCAAACTTTCACGCACAGACCCATGTATTTATTAGCCAATTAACCCTATTTCTGCTATCAAATTGAACCAACCCAATTGAACACAAAGAGACAAATGAATAATTTATTATGTTCTTCATCAATCAAATATTGGAGATGCACGAAGAAAGAAGCATGGCCGGCTCAGTAGCAGAGTCAAAAAAAAAAGCATGGGCTTTAAGATTAAAATCCATTATAATTTATCTTAACAAAAAAAACTCATGAAACTCTCATCATATGATTTCAATTTCAAAAAAATAAAAGGAATTAATACTCACTTAGAGACTTGTCATACAGAGAGAGAGAGAAACTGGATGCTTGTGGCTGGCTGGTGGCTTCGAAGATGAGACGGCGAGAGAGGCGAGAGTCTCTAAGACTCAAAGAGGAGGAGGCGGTAGGGAGAGGCGAGAAGCAAGAGAACCAAGAAATCTGAATGTGAAAGCTACAATACAAAAAACCCAGATCAAAATCATCAACATCAAATGAAGAAAGATTGGATCAGGATCATGGGTATGAAATGATCTATAAAAATGACGATGATAATGAATCAAATACTTGCGTGAACCGGAGATTGAGCAAAGAGATCTGTGGCTTTGGACAGCGATCTGATGCGAGAGAGTGAGAGGAGGTGTTTGCGCAGAAGAGGGATGGTGGGGGGGGGGGTGTTAGCCCAAAGGGTGGAAGTGACTCGCCGCCTGTGTGCTGCCATGGCGCGGTTGCTTGTCTAGGGAATTGAGGGAAGTGACCGCCTGAGAGACGTGAGAGAGAAAAGAGGTTGCTCTGTTTTTTTACAAGGAGTCGTTGGGTTGGGGTTGGGTTGGATGTGAGAGGTGGGTTGGGTTAGATTGGATGGGTTGGGTTGGGTTGAATTGGATGTGATGGTTGGATTTGATTAAGTTGGGTTGGATGTGATGGTCGGATTGGGTTAAGTTGAATGAGATGTATTGTGAGCCTTGGATGAATGAAAATTGTCCGATCGGTTTGTTGAAGCCCTGTTCTGTTTTATATTATAGATATTTTCAAGTTTGTCATTATTTATTGGAATGAACCGAAACAAATTTATATTTTATGGTGCAATGTAAGAAATTTTATAGTTAAGGGTATAAAATAAAATAAAAATAATAATTTAAGGGGATAAAGTATAATTTACTCAAAAAATATAAAAAAAATCAAAGTAGAATCGGCCAAAAACATCCTTTGCATTTGAGGAATCCAATATCACATGATAATGTAGAAAATATTCATTGCAACGGTTATATCACATGATAATGTGATATAATATTGCCAACTAATAATATTAATTCGTATTTAACGAGTCGTGTTATATCGGATTTATACCGTGTATGAATCATGTATAACTAATAAATAAATAAGTCGTATAATTTTTAAATTCACTCATTCCAAATTTATTTATTAATCGTGTCGTATTAATTTTACTCATTTATGAAATAAGTGTTTTAAAAAAGACTTAAATTCTTTAATTTCATTTCGTATTAAAGAGACATCTCATATTATTTTGTAATTATTGATTAAAAAGAATAAAATATAAAAACTCTACACATAACTTGTTTTTAGTGGATGAAAATTGAGAATGGGAATCTAGGCCTGCCCATGGGATAGTGGAAGATGATGTAGGCGAAAATGAGTCAACCCAATGTATTGTGTTTTCTTTTATCTAAGCAAATAGACGTCGAATATGTCATTTATGTGGTACAGAACTCTTCCAAAAATCATGTTTCATGGACATTATAATTAGAAGGATTTTGTCATTCTGCAATACTTGATCCTAAAATTTAGTGATAACATTTTTCATACGGTTCTCATGAGAAATTAATAGACCATTAGTTAACGTTTTTTTAAGTATTGTGTTTAGTACTTGTTTTTTTTTTTTTTTTATCGGAAAAAAATAGAATTACTGTCTGGATGTGACTACAATCTGGGATAGAACTAAGATTTTGTCCTGGGGGGGGGGGGCAAGCGTTATATACAAAAATTCATATCAATCTTGAGAACTATTTGCACAGTGTATAAAACCATATCAATCAAAGAATGAACAAAAACAATAGTTTTTTTAACAAGTGTCTGCCACTCGTTTATCATAGTGGTACTCAAAATCTGTGCTAAAATTTTTAGCAACTTCCTTTTTTATATATATAATCAAAGAGTCTTCAAGACCAGCGTCTTCCATATTATTGTAAAAACATTGAAAGCAAATAATAATTTCATGAACTTACATTACTCTAAGGAAAAGAAAAAACACCAAAAAAAAAAAACATTGCCTACAATTTCAAATGAATTATTTAGAGTAAGAAAAACAACAAATACAAAAAATATAACTTAAAATGCATCTTTCCTACTGGACAATATTCAATTTTGACATAAAAAATAAACTTATCAAAGAATGCACCCCCTCAAAAAAAAAATATATAACTTTGGTGGCGCATAAACTGTGCGAAGAACATATTAGGAATTTTTCTTCACTTGAAAAAAAAATTCAAAACAGAAAAAAGAAATTTATATGAAAAAAATCTGAAATATTAACCAATTAATTGATCAGAGAAGAAAAACATAGGGCCTGATATTTTTTGACTTGCTTTTCAACTTCGGCTGATTTTTTTTTTGTTGGTTTTTACGTCTTTTTCAACTCCCTGCCGTTCTAAATTGTTTGCGACTGAGATATTTGTTTTGGTGGGTCGGGGTAGAAGCACAACAAGATGTATAATTTCAATAGGATAACTATAGGTGGTCTACAAAGAAGGAGTGTCAATTGTGTCGGTGTCGTATCATTTTTGTGTCAAGTAATTTTTTATCGTGTTTTTTTTGTATCTAGTTACTTTGAATAAGTGTCGGATTCGTGTTGATATTCATATCAATAAAAAATTATTTAGTTCTACAAAAACTCATATAATAAAATTAAAAATATTAAAAAATTCTTACTTTTTATCTATAATACTTGTTAAATACTTATTTTTTATCTACAGTACTCGTTAATCGTATTATTCGTGTAAAACATTAATTTGATATATTTATTATCTGCGTTAACTAATCGTATTATTTTCAGATTTTGTGTCGGATCAAATTAGAATCGAGTTCATATTAATGAATAAAATTGACACCCCTAATAAAAGTACAAGGCCGTTGCATAGCTCCGTCCCTTACTAGAGTTCAAACCCACAATGAAAGTCCACTACTAGTGAGGCTTAGATAGAACTCCCAAAATTGCAGCGACGTCAAAGGGTGATTTGAACAATAACCCAACTCCGGCACAACATAATTGTCGGTGAGAACAATGAGAATTTCCGTGGATCGAACAACACTTGCTAACCTCATGGGAGTGTTGGAGGAGTCTTACAAGTCTAATGTCTTGAGGTCTTGTGGCGCAGGATCTAAAATTGGGTTTGCGGAATGCCGACATAGTTACTTCTTCCACCATTGCACAAAAAGAGAAAAACGAAAAATCTCAAAATAATATTTAAATGTACCTTTTGTTTAAGTACTTTTGCAAAATAGGTATTAAAATATTTTTATTATTTGATAAAATTATTTTTTTCAATGAAACAAGAGTAGTTAAAACATCAGTTTTTATCCATTCTTTCCTCCTTCATTGGACAAGGTCTATCTTGTCATAGGACTGCATCCATTTGAATCTAGTATGGTTCAATGGATCAAAACTACCTGTGAAGGATATAATTTTTCCTGTTGAAATGAAAAACATATTGCTCAAGTCTTTGGGAAAATATATGGTACCACCGTGTCGAAATTTATAATTTTTGAGGTAAAAATTACAATGGTCATAAAAATTATACCTTTTAAAGATGAAGTTATAATTGATCAAGAGATCTTCATGATCGATCACAACATGAAAAATAGTAAAAACATGTAATTTAACCACAAAAATAATAACTTTTGGTTAAATACCAAAAATATTTAATTTACTCTCAAAAAGAATAACTCTTTGTACAATACCAAAAGTTTTTTTGATTCGGACATCGGTGAAATGCAACAATATCGTATTTAAGACAAATATGGTCAGAAATGTCAATCGTACTTTTTTCGTTGTATTGATTAATATTTGTCCAATATTATTGTAATTTTGTCAGCCACTATAATAAATTTTCACAGATGTTATAAATTTTTTCACAATATTATAATTTTTGAATTTATTTAATAAATTTCTTGCTAATGTTATTAATTTTCTACTGTTATTGTATTAAAGGTTGTCTGACCTTTTACTTTACACGTGGCAACATATACTGTCTTACGAACTTAAATGCTTTTTCATGTTGTACCAAAAAATTAAATGCCTGTACCGGAGCCCGCCCCTTTCCCCACATATCTGCATTGAATGGTCGCTAGCTGTTTTAATAGTCCGAGGACACACATTTGATGATGATGATGATGATACTAAAATGTGTTGTACCGCCACTGTTGCATTCCCATGAAATACAGTTGTTTTACACGTTGTTTGATTGATTTGGACAGGTTGTCCTCCCTCAACTCTTAAATATCTATTATTTTACATAATTTTTTATTTTTTTAATATATATCGTTTAATAAAATCAAAATATTAATAATATTTTTTTTCTTCCACATTTATCCTTGTGTTCCGTTTGATATGATAAAAAATTAAAAAGATGAAAAGTTAGAGAAATAAATAAAACATCATGTTTGATAAGGAAGAAAAATAAGAAAGATGAAAAAGTGGATGAATTAACTTTCCTTCTAACTTACCAAAATTAATCCCTTCAAAATCGAAAAGAAAGTGGATGTAAAATTAATTATTTGTGTTGAAATGTATCTTATTTATCTATATATTATATATACATTAATTTTATATAAAAATACAATAACAAAAATATGTATATATATATATATATATATATATATATATAAAATTAAAATTAAAAAAATTAAAATTAAAATTTAAAAAATATATTTTTCATCTTAAGTAGAGGTAAAAGTTTTCGACTCAACATGATAACATGACTCGAATTCGACACGAATTTTATAATACGAACTTGATTATAACTCGACACGAACTTGAAAATAACTTGACACGTGAGCAAAAAATATAAAAGACTTATAATTTTATAACTTAACATGAATCTGACATGACACGACTCGATTGTCACTTTTAATATTAGACAAATTTTTTCTTTTTTTTAAATTGGTTATTTTTATTTTTCGTTCATTTAACTAAACACAAAAGAAGGAAAATATATCATTCTTATTTTCCATTCTTGAAATATAGAAAGTGTATCCTTCCAACTTTCCATCATTCCTACTTTCCATCGATCCTACCAAATGGAGCATTAACTTTTCAATACATTAGATTAGGTGGAGGCTAAGTGTCTTTCATATTCCTTTTCTTCCTAATACGTATTGAATAAAAATATTTTAGTTTTGTGTAATTATTTTTAACTCAAATTAAAATTATTTAATAACTTCTTCAATCTTTATGTAAAAATCTTTATTTTTAAATAACATATATTTAAAAATAGAGAGTGTAATTTGTACCACACGACATTGTTAGTACAAGATTAATTAGGGGCCCAAAAATAGGACCATCACGCAATTTGCCCGGTCCTTAATGTTTTTTCGTGTGAAAAAACATGTGTGAGAGGACGATTACGTCACTGTCCATTGGTTTGAGAGGACGTCCAGAGCATAAATTCGACATCACGGAAGAGATAAGAAGCAGGTGAATTCTATGGTACCAAATAGAGAAAAAATTGGTACCATACGAAAAGGTGCTGGGCATAATAAAAAAGTAAAAATAGAATATAAAATTAAGATCGATCGTAAGTGGTTTTGCCATCAATTTAAGCGGATACAGAAATGGAGAGTATGCCTCCCGCCCCCACTTCAGTCCAATGATATCGCTATTCATGTCTCGCCTAAAAGTAAGGGTCCATGGTATGAGAATTTCCGTGGATCGAACAACACTTGCTAACCTCACGGGAGTGTTGGAGGAGTCTTACAAGTCTAATGTCTTGAGGTCTTGTGGCGCAGGATCTAAAATTGGGTTTGCGAAATGCCGACATAATTACTTCTTCCACCATTGCACAAAAAGAGAAAAACGAAAAATCTCAAAATAATATTTAAATGTACCTTTTTGTTTAAGTACTTTTGCAAAATAGGTATTAAAATATTTTTATTATTTGATAAAATTATTTTTTTCAATGAAACAAGAGTAGTTAAAACATCAGTTTTTATCCATTCTTTCCTCCTTTATTGGACAAGGTCTATCTTGTCATAGGACTGCATCCATTTGAATCTAGTATGGTTCAATGGATCAAAACTACCTGTGAAGGATATAATTTTTCCTGTTGAAATGGAAAACATATTGCTCAAGTCTTTGGGAAAATATATGGTACCACCGTGTCAAAATTTATAATTTTTGAGGTAAAAATTACAATGGTCATAAAATTATACCTTTTAAAGATGAAGTTATAATTGATCAAGAGATCTTCATGATCGATCACAACATGAAAAATAGTAAAAACATGTAATTTAACCACAAAAATAATAACTTTTGGTTAAATACCAAAAATGTTTAATTTAATCTCAAAAAAGAATAACTCTTTGTACAATACCAAAATTTTTTTTGATTCGGACATCGGTGAAATGCAACAATGTCGTATTTAAGACAAATATGGTCAGAAATGTCAATCGTACTTTTTCCGTTGTATTGATTAATATTTGTCCAATATTATTGTAATTTTGTCAACCACTATAATAAAATTTTCCATTATATTATAATTTTTGAATTTATTTAATAAATTTCTTGTTAATGTTATTAATTTTCTACTATTATTGTATTAAAGGTTGTCTGACCTTTTACTTTACACGTGGCAAAATATACTGTCTTACGAACTTAAAGGCTTTTTCATGTGGTACCAAAAAATTAAATATCTGTACCGGAGCCCTCCCCTTTCCCAACATATCTGCTTTGAATGGTCGCTAGCTGTTTTAATAGTCCGAGGACACACATTGATGATGATGATGATACTAAAATGTCTGGTACCGACACTGTTGCATTCCCATGAAATACAGTTGTTTTACACGTTGTTTGATTGATTTGGACAACGTCTTTTTTTGATCCTTAAATATCTATCGTTTTATATAATTTTTTTTAATTTTTGATATACATTATTTAATAAAATCAAAGTATAAATAATATATTTTTTTCCACATTTATTCTTGTGCTCTATTTGATATGATAGAAAAATAGAAAGATAAAAAATTAAAAGGATGAAAAGTTAGAGAAATAAATAAAATATCATGTTTGGTAATGAAGGAAAATAGAAAGGATGAAAAAGTGGATAAAATAATTTTCTTTCTAACTCACCAAAATTAATCCTTTTAAAATCGAAAGAAAAGTGGATGTAAAATTAATTATTTGTGTTAAAATGTATCTAATTTTTCTATATATTATATATACATTTATTTCATATAAAAATACAATAATAAAATATGTGTGTGTGTGTGTATATATATATATTTAAAAAATAAAAAAATAAATTAAAATTTTAAATTAAAAAATATATTTTTTTTCATCTTAAGTAGGGATGAAAATTTTCGACTTAACATGATAACATGACTCGAATTCGATACGAATTTTATAGTACGAACTTGATTATAGCTCGACACGAACTTGAAAATGACTTGACACGTGAACAAGAAATATAAAAGACTCATAATTTTATGACTTAACATGAATCTGACACGACACGACTCGATTATTACCCCTAATATTAAACAAAAAAAATTTCTAAACAAATTAGTTATTTTTATATTTTATTCATCTAACCAAATACAAAATAAGGAAAATATATCATTCTTAATTTCCATTCTTGAAAGATAGAAAGCGTATCCCTCTTACTTTTCATCCTCTTTACTTTACATCATTCCTACCGAACCGAGCATTAATATTTCAATGTATTATATTAGGTGGAAGTTAAGTACCTTTCATATTTCATTTTTTTTTTAAATACGTATTGAATAAAGATATTTTAGTCTTGTGTAATTATTTTTAACTCATATTAAAACTATTTAATAACTTCTTCGACTTTTTGCGTAAAAATTTTAAATAACAGATATATAGAAATTTAGAGAATAATTTGTATCACACGACATTGTTAGTATAAGATTAATTAGGGGCCCAAAAATAGGACCATCACGCAATTTGCCCAGTCCTTAATGTTTTTTCGTAATTTTACCACTAATTTTTGTAATTTTTACATCAAAAAGATAGTGATTTCATCTCAAATTAATATTAAATTTCATAAATTTAATATTTATTTTGAACCGTTTTTCTAATTTATATTTAACTTCATCAGTTTAAAATTTTATTTTATAAAATTGACACTAAATTAACCTTCAGTTTTATTTAATTAATATTCAATTTATTAAATTAACATCAAATTAATCTTTAATTTAACCAAATTAACATTCGAGTTTACTAATTTAAAATTTAATTTCGACAATTTGTTGTCAATTTGATAATAAATTGACCTTTAATTTCATTAATTTAACATTAATTTTCATCAAATTAATATTTCATCAATTTAACCTTTAACATTAATTGACTTTTTAAAAAATTTTTTTGGTAATATTTAATTTCATCAATTTATATTTCGAACGTAACAAAATGTTGAATGACAATTTAATGTTAATTTGATGAATTTTAAATTTATAATTTTGAATGTTAATTTAATACAATTGAAGGTCAATGTAATGTTATTTTTAATGAATTGAGTGTTAGATGGATAAATTTAAAAATTAATTTCATAAAATTACATGTCAATTTGATGTAATTAAATATAGGATTGAGATCAGTTCAACCAAAAAAAAAAGGCTCGACTAGTCATAATCGATCCTATTTAATTGGTGCCACTAGAAATATAGATTAGAAAATTTTTTTGACCATTAAATGCATTAAAATCGATCTCATATAGTCATGATCGATTCTAATTGAGAGGAATCACAAAAATAATAATAATAATTTGGATCCATAAGAGGCATTGAGATTGATCCTAAATAATTATGATCGATCATTACTATTGAAATGAAGTTACACCTTAAAAGTAATGTTACTATTTATAAAGATAAAATTATTATTCTTGAGATAAATTTATCACATTTTAAGGTAAAGTTATTATCTTCAGAGGTAAGGTTACAATCATTTATAGTTAAGATACAACCTGTAGAGGTAAAAATACCATTTTTAGAGGTGAGGTTATAACCTCTGGAATGAAGGTTACAATCTTTTAAAGTAAATCTGTTACTTTTAAAAGTGAGGGTAGAATTATTTGAGATTAAATTACAACATGTAAATGTAAAATTATCACCTTTAAAGGTGAGGTTATGATAATATATGGTAAAATTACTGTATTTGGATATGAAGTTATAACTATTTAAGAATAGGTTACAAGCGGTAAAAGCAAAAGTACCACCTCTAGATGTGAAGTGAGCTTACAATCTCTCTTGAGGTGGGTTTATAACCCTTTAAAATAATGTTATCACATTTAGAGGCAAAATTATTACCATTATAGCTAAAACTACAACCTTTAAAAAAAAGGTATAACTTTTATAGGCAAACTTATCAGCTCTAGTAAGTAATATTTAATAACAAAAAATTGATAATCACACATTTTTTACGGTATGGTACCGTACCAAAGCCTCTCCCTAAGATGTAACTCAATGCACAATTAACATTTGATTTCGGTCTTCGAAGACGTGGTTAGAATGAGGGTGAGTAGTCACCGGTTCTCAATCCTAAAACTAGTAGATTTAGATTGCTTAAATTTAACTGCAATGAATTATATTTTAATTACAATAAATATTTCAACATATTTACATTTTAATTACTCACTCACATTTTGATCACTCATATATATATATATATATATATATATATATATATATATATATATATATATATATTAATCATAACAAAAAATTTAATTACCTAACATTTTAACTAGAATAAAAAATAAAAAAAAAAGAGTGCCTTGTATGGGCGCCGAATTTTTCAGGTCTAATTAGATGGTTTGAGGGATAATTCATAAGTTTTACAATTTGAGTGAGTCAATTATAGTTCGATTTATTGATTTTTTTTTTGTTTTGTTTTCTTTCAAAACAAATTGTCTGCAGGTTCAATGAAGATTTCAAAAGATAGTAGACTACTTACATCGAAAAAATCTAAATCAAACTAAATCAAGTCTTATGTTTCAATTATTTGTGGTCGATTATATGAGTTCGTCTTCGCTATTTATTTCGATCATGTACGATACGCTCATTTAAGTAAAATATTTTTATATTTTTTTTATTATCAATAAAAGAGATTATCTCATTTTTTTTTGAATCGGTGTCGCTATCGACCTCCGTTAAACATGGTCAAACTATTTTAATCTATTTTTTCTTAACTTATCCTCAATTGGAGCTACTTTTACAATTTATTTAAAATAATCATTTATTATTCTATCATTTCTAATTTTTCTACGCATCAACCGTAGCACTACATTCATTTTGTCAATATGTTGTTTCCTAACTACTCAATATTCTATCTCATATAAAATTGCTATACCTATTGTCGTTTGATAAAATTTATTTTTCAATTTTATAAGTAACCTCCTATCACATAATATGTCAAAGCTTTTTATTGACCGCCTACAACAATGATCACTTAATGATTCCTTTAAAGAATACAACTAAGAAAATTACTAAATGCACCTTCTTTGACGTTTATGTTTCGTGTCTGTTCCAAAGCTAAAAATATATTAGAAAGGAAAGAAAAATAACCGTTAAAAAAAAGGCATAAGGAACTCATATAGATAATGGATGAGTCCCGCTTGAAAAATTCCAACATTCTACAGCTCAACTACTTAACGCAATCCTTCTACTTTATCCTAACTTGGGATATGCAGTGTTGAATATAATATTGACGAATTTTGCTACATCTAAAAATTTATAATATAAAATAAAATAAATTTCAATAAATTCATTTGACGATTTCAAATAAACTTATCCTGCGGTTACAAACATTTCTCTCAAAATCATTCATATTAAATTTTTTTCCTCATAAATTTATCACTTATAACTTATGTTGTATCGTGCCTTCAAGCACTGGTTAATTACCTCTAGTATACAAATATAAGATAACTAAAATCCTATGTGGCAAGAATTGATAAAGTGGCTTGAGTTTTAATAACAAAAATAATAATAGAAAACAAGACGTTAGAGTAAGAATAATCTAACTAGTGTTGTAGAAATAAAATACCAAACAAGAATAATCCAACCAGTATTGTAAGAACAAAATACCAAATTTTGGTATTTTTATCATTTTAAATTATTCGGATATGTTCTCTATTTTTAGTATCATATGGATTTAATCGTTTTGTAATTTAAAACTACGAGTCGTGGGATTAAATTAGAGGTATTTAAACCTTGCATTTGAATTTTTAATTTCTATATATTAAGTCAAATACGACATGATATAAATAGGTCGGTGTCAAAATGCCTAATACAATTAATTAAATAAATTGAATTAACGTTGATTAATGCTCGACACGAACTTAAAATGACATTCCCTGAACAATTCCACACAAACTCAATTGCCACTTCTATGTTTATCCCGTTTATCCAGGAAGTGGAACTATAAATAGCCTACGAAAGCTCTATAGTCAATACCAGCAATTGGAGGGAAAAAATCAAACTTTTAACTTATAAATCCTTCGCAACTAGCAAGTGTTCTTGTCATTCCCCTCTCCCTCGCCCCTCCACAGCCACAAAACGGCAATGTATGTTTCAGTTGCCACCCAAAATGCCGCCCCCACTGCTACCCGTCGGTCTGCAAATTACCATCCTAGCGTTTGGGGAGACCATTTTCTGAGATATGCTTCTTACACTAAAGTATGAATTAGCTCGTAAACTCTTGTGTATTCTTCACTTGTTAACGGAGTTGAATCATAATGCATTCATTATTATGAGTACTAATTGCTTGCTTGTGCAGGAAATTGATACTCATTCAGAGCAACAACATCAACAACTAAAAGAAGAAGTGAAGAAGATTCTAGGCGCGGTTGCTAATAAGCCTTCACAGCAACTGAACTTGATTGATGCAATCCAGCGTCTAGGCGTGTCTTACCATTTCGATACTGAGATTGATTCAGTTTTAGGACACATTTATGAGTGTTGTACTAGTTGTGATAATAAAGATGACGGTGACCTTTACACTTCAGCCCTTCGTTTCCGATTGCTTAGACAACAAGGACATAATGTCTCTTGTGGTAAGTATCCAATTTGTTTCTTTGTTAGGCTAAATAATATGTAGCAATTAATAAACATGCATGTGTGCAGCGCATGTTTATTCGCCCTGATATGCAAAGTCATTTTACTGGTTCAATTTGTACCATTTTTTGATGTCAATTGTCAAAACAGATGTGTTCAAGAAGTTTAAGGATGACGAAGGGAAATTCAAGGAATCCCTCAACACTAAC
Organism: Ilex paraguariensis; assembly: GCA_963454935.2. Lineage (NCBI taxonomy): Eukaryota > Viridiplantae > Streptophyta > Magnoliopsida > Aquifoliales > Aquifoliaceae > Ilex > Ilex paraguariensis. Next base: position 108,778 of record CAUOFW020000782.1, read on the forward strand.
GTTCAGGGACTGTTAAGCTTGTACGAAGCAACACAACTCAGGGTGCATGGAGAAGGTATACTAGAAGAAGCACTAGCATTTACTACCACCAACCTCAAGTTCTTGTTACCCCACTTGACCAATCCTCTGGCTCAACAAGTAAAACATGCTCTACAATGGCCCATCCGCAAATGCTTAACAAGGCTAGAGTCGAGGCATTACATGTCTATTTACCAAGAAGACAATTTGCATAATCAAGTAGTACTAAACTTTGCAAAAGTGGATTTTAACCTATTGCAGAAAGTGCATCAGAAGGAGCTAATTGGTATTACAAGGTTGGTCCATTGACAAAGTCAGAGGCTTGTCATCACCATTAACATATGGATTAAGGAAGAGTTTGGATTTGATACAATTGATTCTATTTTATTTTTACGTTTTAGGTGGTGGAAAGATTTAGACTTTTCGAGAAAATTACCTTTTGCAAGAGACAGATTGGTGGAGTGCTACTTTTGGATATTGGGAGTGTACTTTGAGCCCCAATATTCCATTTCACGAAAGATATTAACCAAAGTAATTTACATGACTTCCATTGTGGATGACATCTATGATGTATGGGGAACCCTTGAAGAACTTGTGCTCTTCACTGATGCAATCGAAAGGTCAAATTCAACCAATTTAATCAAATAGAACACTCTTAGTTTTAGATCTTATCATTCTTTTTCAAGAATTTTTTGAGTTGTAATTGACATATAGGAACTAATTAGTAACTCTATTTATGTGCACTACATGAGTAACAGGTGGGACATCAGTGCTTTAGATCAACTACCAGAATATATGAGATTATGTTATTGTGCACTCTTAGATGTGTATAGTGAAATGGAGAAAGAGATGGCCGAGAAAGGCAAAACATATTGCGTCAATTATGCTAAAGAAGCAGTAAGTATTTTTACACTTCCTAGTTAATACCTAATTTGCAAAAAAAAAAAAAAACCTATTTTTAGACTGATGGACAAACTAACAGTATGTCTTCTTCTTCTTTTCTTTTCTTTCCATGTTTCAGATGAAAAAATTAATTAGGGCATACTTTCAAGAGGCCAAGTGGTTTAATGAAGGCTATGTTCCAACAACGGAGGAGCATATGGAGGTGGCGCTTGTTTCCTGTGGTTACATGATGCTTTCCACCACTTCCTTTGTTGGCATGGGAGAACTGGCAACCAAGGAGGTCTTTGATTGGGTTTCCAGTGAACCTTTGATTGTTAGAGCTTCATCCGTAATTAGTAGACTCATGACGACATGGTTGGACACCAGGTAAGAAAGAGAAGTTTGAAATATCTTATTGCAAAAACCTACTTGTCATAAGTTCCAATCTCCTACTTGCATAAAACCCAGATTTAATTGATATATCTGAGCAGTTTGTGAGTCAGTTTGTGCTCCGATTTTGTGTTGCAGCCCTAAAACAATTCTCCATCACCAAAAAAACACCTTTTTTCCTAATTATTTTGTCCTAATTCTTGTTTTTCTGCTGACTAAACTTTATGGTTCTTCTACATTTTGTAGCATGAGCAAGAGAGAGGACACGTAGCATCAGCTGTGGAATGTTACATGAAACAACACGGTGCTTCAAAGCAAGAGGCGTATGCTGAGTTTGACAAACAAGTTACAAATGCATGGAAGGATATAAACCAAGAATGCCTACATCCAACCGCTGTCCCGATACCTTTTCTAATGCGGGTTCTTAATCTTGCGCGCGTTATAAATCTTCTCTACAAGGACGAAGATGGGTATAAAAATTCCATAACCAAGTTTAAAACGTATGTAACCTTATTTCTTGTCGATTCCGTGCCAATATGAAGATTCTACTTCTATTGAATAAAAATCCTTAAATTTTGTATGTGAAAATATTGTTACTTTTTTTTCCCCGTGTTCTAATAGTGTGTAATCCTGCCTTTGTAATAATAATGAAAAAGGAATAAAAGTATTAAAAATTTCATCTTATTTCTGTTTAATGGACTTCTATGTTAGTATGAGGAGTGAAAATTAACTCTTCTCCCATACGCCCCTCTCGATATGATTATTCTCTAAGAATAAGTTAAGTTTTTAAAACTTTTCATCAACTTTAATTTTTAGTAATTACAGATTTTATTTCAAATGTTACACAACTTTAGTGGCAATACAAATGACCCATTTAATACATAACAGTAATATTTTTAAATGTCTTTTAAGTTGACTACTAAATTCCATTTAAACCTAGAATTTACTAATGATTTATTTTTGTGCCTATATAAATCATTTGGTGGAGCTATTCTAAAAAGCATATGTACTGAAATCGAGTGTTGAGTTTTCTAAGTTTTCCTATAAAGCTTTCCTAACTTTGTTAGCCTATCTTTCCAAGCTTTGTTGAGTTTCCTAATTGTCCATTTGTCAAATCCATTTCAACTACAAGCATATCATATTTTCTTGTGTTTTGGGCAACTCAATTAGTGTCAAGTTCACTCTTTCCTTGCAATGGACGTAACCATTGAGAAAGTGTTGCTCCGAGCGTCTGGGTTGGATCTTGGAGTCGCTGGTGTCCGTCAGTACTCTCACGTGGGGAGGCTCAGTTGCTTTAGGACAGTAATCACACGCCTCTCGGACTCACATGCCAGCTCATTTCAAATTAATATATTTAGTTTATATAGATCACATGTTTATACATTTTCTGTATTTATTTATTTAAATTGCATGTTATATGATCTAACTATTATTTGCATGCTTTATTTCGAATTTTAGATTACAACACTCATGATTATATTGCTTACGTCGTAATTCTAATATTTGTTGAGTTGTTCCAATTATAAATTTATGCTTAAAACTATAATTATTTTTTACATTCTAAAGCAGCTGACCTTTTGTTGTTGAAAATTAAAAAAAAACGTTTTTTTTTGAGGAAAAAAAAACAGTAGCAGTTTTTTGGAAATAAAACTTACTGTTTTTCTGAGGAAAAAAAAAACTATTTTCTGTTTTTCTGGAAAAAAAAACTGTTATGTTTTTCTGGAAAAAAAATTGTTTCTGGTTTTAAAAAAAAACAGTTTTTTTTGAATTTTCTGGAAAACAGTTTTTTGAAAAAAAAATATATTTTCTATTTTTCTGGAAAATAGTTTAAAAAAAAATAGATTTTGTAGTAACCGAATCTATCTAAAGGGATTTACAACAATAAGAAAAAAAAAACTAGTAGCTACTTGCTTTAATAAAAAAATATAGCTACTTGATTTGAAAAAAATTTCAAGACCTATTACAATAATTTAAACACATTTCTTAATTTTATTACAAATAGAGTTTTGACGGTTGTCATTTAAATTCAATACAAGTTATTTGCATATCTCTTATTATTTCTTTGTCATCGAATTCTAAATTAAGGATGACTAGAGTAGAAGAAGCTAATAGTGTTAAACTCGAAAAATTTAATGGTCAAAATTTTCATAGGTGGCAAAAATAAGTTCGATATTAATTGACCGTACTAGGCTTAATTTTTGCTATAGAAGAGCTTCAACCTGGTCAAGAATTCTCTTTGTGGTATACTCCCGAATAAATTGAATATCACTGTCATAATAAGATTTTTAGTGCTCTTTCTGACCATCTTTATGATGTCTACCATAATACCACGACAACTGCCAAAGAGCTTTGGAACACTTTAGAGGCCAAGTATGAGATTGTTGACGATAGAATTAAACGGTTTATGATCTCTAATTTTAATAGTTATAAAATGGTGGAGAATAAACCCATTGGTGATCAAATTCATGAATATCAAGAATTTTTGAGGAAAATCCAAAAAGGTGGAACTACATTTAGTGAAGATTTGAAAGTTTCAAGCTTAATTGACAAGCTTCCACGTTCTTGGGATAATTTTGCTAAGACCCTTGGACATAAGCAAGGAGAGTTAACATTAACCCAATCTATAAACGCGCTTAGGGTTGAAGAGAAGCATAGGGTTAGTACAAACTCATAAAATGAGAGACCCCCTAAAGTAAACCTAGTGAAAAATAGTAACAACAACCATAACAATTTCTGACCTAGTGGAAGAAATTTTAAGAATAAGAGGTTTAATGGTCGTCCTAATAATAGTCAAAAACAAAACTATCAAAATAATAATAATTACAATAATAATAAGTTCAAGGGCACAGTAAGAGAGAGGATGCCTTGCTTTGTTTGTGGACGAATCAATCACTTCGCTAAGGATTGCCACTACAAGAAGACCAAGTCATATAAGCCAAAGCCCAAGCCAAATCAAAGAGGTCCAAGAGCCCAAGTCAATGTTCTAGTGGATGAAGATAATTTTGCCGAACCCTCCTTTAGGTATAATCATTCCAAAGTTAATTTTACTTATCAATATAAAGATTGGTGGTTAGACTCTGGGGCTAATATACATGTTTGCTTTGATCGTGATATATTTAAATCTTATCATAAATCAAGTGGAGGAAGTGTAATGCTAGGAAATGATTCTGTCGCACAAGTACTTGGAATTGGAGACATAGAGTTAAATATGACATCTGGGAAGACATTGATCTTGAAGGGAGTGCGACATGTTCCTGAAGTTAGAAGAAATTTAGTCAGTGATTCGTCCTTAGTCCAACAAGGTTGTAATGGAGTCAAATAAAGTTGTGATAACTAGGAATGATATATTTGTTGGTAAAGGATATATTTGTGATGGTTTATTTAAATTGAATGTACTTTCGGAAGTTAATGAAATTTCTCATCAAGTTTTCAATGTTGAATCTTGCAATGTATGACATGGAAGATTAGGACACATAAGTCTAAAGAAAATCAAAAGGATGATGGATCTTAATTTTATTCCCAAATCTCATGTAGATTTTAAACATAAATGTGAAATTTGTGTACAAGCCAAACAAACTAGAAAACCTCATAAGAGCGTAGAAAGGAATATCCAACTTCTAGAACTTATACATAGTGATGTATGTGATTCTAGTAGACCACCAACAAGAGCCGGAATTAAATATTTTGTAACTTTCATAGATGATTGTTCTAAATATTGTTATATTTATCTTATCAAGAACAAATATGAAGTATTTAATAAGTTTAAGATATATAAAAATGAAGTTGAAAATCAATTAGAGAGAAAAGTGAAAAGATTAAGGTCCGATAGAGGTGGTGAATATACTCTAACCGACCTTAGTACATTTTGTGAAGAACATGAAATAATACATGAAGTGACTCCTCCTTATTCTCCTCAATCAAATTGGGTAGTTAAAAGAAAGAATAGAACTTTAATGGATATGGTAAATTCAATGTTGACTAGTTCCGGCTTATCTGATAATTTGTGGGGGGAAGCTATACTTGGTGCTTGTTTCATCTTGAATAGAGTATATGTTAAAGATAATGAGAAAACTCCATATGAGATATGGAAGGGAAGAGTTCCTAACCTTAGTATCATAAAAATGTGGGGGTGTTTAGCTAAGGTAGCTATTCCCGAACCAAAGAGAAAGAAAATAGGTCCTAAGACCGTAGACACCGTCTTTATAGGATATGCCCAAAATAGTAGTGCTAATAGATTTTTAGTTATTAACTTGGAAATTAGTGGAATTTCAAACAATACTATAATTGAATCTAGAGATGCTACATTTTTTGAAGATATTTACCTTTCAAAAATACAATGCCTAGTCAAGTAAGAGAAACACCTTCAACTAGTGATCAACCTTCTACTAGTTCTATTGCTCCAATAGAGAAAAATATAGAACAACATGTAGAGCTAAGGAGAAGTAAAAGACCAATAATAGAGAAGGACTTAGGAGAAGGATTTTTTACTTTTCTAGTAGAAGGAGAGCCAACGATATATAAAAAAACTATGTCTTCTATAGATGCACTTTTTTGGAAGGAGGTTATTAATAGTGAAATTGAATTTATATTGCTTAATAATACTTAGGAGATAGTAGAATTGCCTTCTGGAAGCAAAACTATTGGGTGTAAGTGGGTATTTAAGAAGAAATTAAAACCTGATGGGAGTATAGATAAATATAAAGCTAGATTGGTGGCTAAAGGATTTACTCAAAGGAAAGAGATAGATCATTTTGATACATACTCGCCTGTGACTAATATTACTACCATTAGAATATTAGTAGCTCTAGCATCTATCCATAACTTAGTAATACATCAAATGGATGTCAATACCACTTTCCTAAATGGGGATTTAGATGAAGAAATATATATGGAACAACCTGAGGGGTTTATGGTGAAAGGACAAGAACATAAGGTTTGTAAGTTGGTGAAGTCTTTATATTGCCTGAAACAAGCTCCCAAACAGTGGCATGAGAAGTTTGATAAAGTAATTCTAGAGTATGGTTTTCAAATTAATGAAAGTGATAAATGTTTATACTACAAGGATAGTGATGTTGGTTGTGTGATTTTATGTCTCTATGTAAATGATATACTAAGTTTTAGGACAAACTTGGAGGTCGTTAATGATGTTAAATCTTATTTACTAAGTTTAATATGAAAGACTTGGGAGAAGCCTATGTGGTCTTGGAAATGAAAATAGAGAAAACATTTAATGGAATATCTCTAAGTCAGTCTAGCACCATAGAGAAAATGTTGGAAAAGTTTAGTTTTTATGATAGTAAGTCTGTATCAACACCATATGATCCTCATGTACATTTGAAGAAAAATAAAGGAGAACCGATTTCACAGTTAATGTTCTCACAAATGATTGGATCGTTATTATACATAGCAAATAAGTCTAGACTTGATATCTCGTATGCTGTAGGGAGACTAAGTAAATATACACATAGTCCGAGTAAAGAGCATTGGGTAGCCTTAGAGAGAGTCTTCAAGTATTTTAAAAGAACCTTAGACTATTCTTTATGTTATAGTGGATTTTCTAGTGTAGTTGAGGGCTTTAGTGATGCAAATTGGATCATCAATAGTCTAGATATAAAATCCACTACTAGCTATGTCTTTCTATTAGGAGGAACAACCATATCTTGGGGATCTAAAAATCAAACCCTAATATCAAGAAGTACTATGAAGTCAGAACTTAGAGCCTTAGATACCACTTGTGCTGAGGTTGAGTGGATAAAGAATTTATTACTAGAGATACCTATAGTAGAAAAACCCATACCTACCATTTCATTACACTATGATAGTAAGACAATGATTGAGTTTGTGAAATAAAATCATAATAATAAAAAGATGAATAAACATATACAAGTGAGATATAAATCAATAAAGAAAATGCTGAGTAAAAACATAATTTCACTAGACTTTGTGAAATCTGAGCTTAATATAGCTGATCAGCTAACTAAACGGCTTTCGAGAAAAGCTGTCTCAGAACTGTCGAGGGGGATGAACTTAAGCCCACAAGGGAGTCACCAAGGGAGGTAACCCAACTTCTATGATTGGGGACCCCATGAAAAAAGTTCAATGGGTAGAAACAATTCATACTGCGTGACACATTAACACTGTTGTTTAGGCAATATCCAAAAGAAGATATTTTCCTGCTCATCCCTATGGTAGAAGTGCATATGTAATGTGACAGTAAGGAAGGGTTTTACCCAGAATGAGACCTTGGCAGGAACACTCCTGCAGGATATTGTGCACATGTACCTTTGGAGGGCTCACTTAAGTGAGAGTAGTCGTGAGACCGTGACTATGAGAATTGAGCTATTCTCTAGAAACTCTCATGAGAATCAAGATCAAGTGCAAGAACATTAATAGCACTGACCCGCGAATTTTGACCAATATCGGTACTCTGTATGTAACATGTTGAACTCTAGTCTAAAGGATCTAGTTCAAGCATTTGGTCACTATGATCCTTCAGAGGAAAACTGTTAACACTAAGTGAGATTCAAGTCTGGAAAACACCTACACCTATTGCATTGTATAATAGTTGCCCATATTTTCTATATTAAAGTATATACAAAATATTTGAGATACTTTGAAGTTTCAAAAAGTTGCGGGGGATTGTAAGGTAAATTAAGTTTTTAAAACCTTTCATTCACTTTAATTTTTAGTAATTATAGATTTTATTTCAAATGTTACACAACTTTAATGGCAATACGAATCACCCCTTTAATACATAACGATAATATTTTTAAATGTCTTTTAAGTTGACTAGTAAATTCCATTTAGACCTAGCATTTACTAATGATTTATTTTTGTGCCTATATAAATCATTTGGTGGAGCTATTCTTAAAAACATATATATTGAAATCCATTCTTGAGTTTTCTAAGTTTTCCCTATAAAGCTTTCTTAGCTTTGTTAGCCTATCTTTCCAAGGTTTGTTGAGTTTCCTAATTGTCTAGCTTTTGTCAAATCCATTTCAACTACAAGCATATCATATTTTCTTGTGTTTTGGGCAACTCAATTAGTGTCAAGTTCACTCTTTCCTTGCAGTGGACGTGATCATTGAGAAGATGTTTTTACGAGCGTCTGAGTTGGATCTTGAAGTCGCTGGTGCCCGTCAGTACCCTCACGTGGGGATGCTTAACTGCTTTTGGACAGTGATCACACTCCTCTTGGACTCGTAGGTCAACTCATTCCAAATTCATTTATTTAGTTTATATAGATCACATGTTTATACATTTTATGTATTTATTTATTTAAATTGCATGTTATATGATCTAACTATTGTTTGCATGCTTTATTTCGAATTTTAGATTACAACACTCACGATTATATTTCTCACGTCATAATTCTAATATTTTTTGAGTTGTTCAAATTATAAATCTATGCTTAAAACTATAATTATTTTTTA
>CAUOFW020000782.1:125000-194490 GCA_963454935.2 Ilex paraguariensis
GCCAAGACATTATCCCCATCAGGTGGCCTTCCTCTTTCTGATGTGCAACCATACAGAATTACTATGTGGACAAAAGTACGAGGTTGTATTGGTCCAGGCTTTGTTCTTTGGTGGCTGCATGATAGGTACATCGTCTCTCTCTCTCTCTCTCTCTCTAAAAGATGTTCTTCTCTTGGTCTGTCTTATCTGTCTATGCCATAGTCACCCACTGTTTTCTATCTTAGAGGTGTTGATTATATGAAATAAACTTGGGTATCACTAAGGAATTGTATTTAAATGTGCAGGTAAATTAGAGTTATAATCTATTTGGGGTCGAGTTATAAATTAAATAGATCAATTTAGGGACTTGTACTCTAGTATTAATAAACATCAACTTTGGATATGACACAAGAAAATACTTATTCGATTTCATAAATTTATCCAAGTTTTCAGGCGGTCAAAGAAGGCAAAACGTATTGCGTCAACTAAGGTAAAGAAGTAGTAAGAACTCTTATACTTTCCAGTTATTACTTAGTTTACGAGGAAAAAAACTATCTTTAGACGGATGGATAACGTAGGAATATATTTTTTCTTTTTTTCCATGTTTAAGATGAAAAAAATTAATCAGAGTAAGCTTTCAAGAGGCCAAGTGGTTTAATGAGGGCTATACTCCAACAATGAAGGGGTAAATGAAAGTCATTCTAGTTCCAGTGGTTACACCATACAACAATTCATCTCGTTATGAATTATTTTGTCTTTTTTTGATTTACATCTCACTAAATTTTAGGTTTCTTCGATGCTTGTAGCATGGGCAAGAGAGAGGAGATGTAGCATCAGCTCTGGAGTGTAACATGAAACAACATGGAGCCTCAAAACAGGAGTGTTACATGCAACAACACGGAGCCTCAAAACAAGAGGCATATGTTGAGTTTGATAAATAAGTTACAAATTCATGGGAGGATTTAAACCAAGTATGCCTCCATCCAACCATTGTTCCAATGCCTTTTCTTACACAAGTCCTCAATCTTGCGCGCATCTTAGATCTTCTCTACAAGAATGAAGATGGATATACAAATTCCAAAACCAACTTTAAAGCCTATGTTACCTCACTTCCTGTCGATTCCGTGCTTGAATAAAAATCTTTAATCCATGTTTGTCAAAATAATGAATTTGTTTTTTGTGTTAATAGTGTCTAATCCTGCCTTTGTAATAATAATAATGAAATAGGAGAAAAAGTATTTCCAATTTCATCTTATTTCTGTTTAATTGATAAAATAATAATCATAAGAAGGGAAAAAATTTTCTTACGCGGGTTCTCAATCTTGCATGCACGTGTTATAAATCCTCTGTGCATGGATGAAGATGACTATCCAAATTGTAAAACCAGGCTGAAACCTCAGTGGTCATCACTTCGGCATGTGCAGTATTGCAACTCTTACTATTAATTTTTTTTTACAAGAATAATGTCTGGATTTAAGCCAAGTATTCTTTGAAAAATCTTAAGCCCAACCGTGGGGTTGCCACCCCTCAAATTTGCAAACTGTTGTCTGACGGGAAAGCTTCCTAGGCCGGGTCAAGATATGCTAACGGGACACGAGTCGAACCCATGGCATGCCCAGGGATGTTGCCAAAATAGCCCGACCAAAGTCGGGTGAGCTTTGGGGCTAATAGACCGGGTTGTTTCATTTAGAGAGGCTTAGTCCCCCTCCCCTGCTTAGGGGTTCAACTTGGGTGAGTTGAGCTGATTAGAGGATCAATCCAAATTCAACCTAAGTTGTAAAATTTTCAATTCTTACCTAACTTGAGCCGGGCTTTCAACCCAAGTACTGCCTAAATTGATTTCATATTTAATTTTAGGAATTACATAATAGTTTGACTAACCTAGATTTAAAATAAATTCAATAAAGCCCTAAAATATACTTAAAATTTGTGTATTTATGCGTATATATATTTTTATTTTGGGTTGAACCCATTTTATATTCAGGTTGAGCATAATTTTAGTAATTCGGGCCTAGTTTAGGTTGAACCATAAACCTAAGTTTCACCCGAATATGATCTAAATTTAATTGGAGTTGAAGTTTTTTACCAGAGACCCAAACCAAGATTTGAAAAGGGGGAAATTGTCAAGAGGTATATCATATTCTACTTCTTTGTGAAAAAGTACAGTGCTTAGACTTTTAAGTCGTTCAGTTCTAATTATCATAAATGTTTTGTAACCAAGTATACATTTACTATTTTTACTATTTATCTTCTACGTAATTGCCCTTATTTTATTTTACAATTTTTGATTTGACAGTTCTTTATTTTTTGGATATGTTTCAGTTTATTGATGGTTTTCTAAATTAGTGGAATGGAACGTTTGAATTTTAAATAAGATAACCAACATTTTTTCTATCTACTTTGAGCCACCGATGAATTCCATCTTCATTGAAATTCATCTTCTTTGAATTTCTCAAAACTACCTGTCGAAATTTACATTTCTATCTACTTTCAGCCATTGATGAATTCAATCTTCACCAAAATTTATCTTTTTCGAATTTTTCAAAACTACCAGTCGGAATTCAAATTATCCAAAAATCAATCACCGAAATGCAACTGTATTAAACAGATTTTACGTTCAAATTTCTCAAACGGAGGAGCATCATATCAGGTATGAAGTTTTGATTTCATTTTTGTTTTTTTATTAACAAGCTTAATTATTTTTTAATCACATATTCAGATTTTCAATAATTTTTTTCTATAAAAACATTATTGGGCATTAGTTGTCATCCATTAGGTTTTTTGTGTATCCATCTGTATTAAAACCAAGGGAATGTGTCACACTGGATCGTCACACTATGATGCCACTTTATTAAAACTAAGGGAATGTGTGTGTTTAATTGTAGTATTTAAGCGTTATGTCAAAGATGTCACATTGAGTCATCACACTATAATGCTATTTTTATTAAAACCAAGTGAATGTGTGTGTTTAATTGTAGTGTTCATGCCTTATGTCAAGGATGTTACACTAGGTTATTACACTATCATGTCAATTTACTAAACCCAAGGAAACGTGTGTGGTTAATTATTGTATCCAAGTCATATGGCAAAGATGTCACACTGGATCGTCACACTATGATGCCACTTTATTATTCCACACTAGATCATCACACCATGATGCTCTTTCTTCTTTTGTTCGCTTCAATCTTTTTTTCAAATGTTGGAAACACACATTTCTTCAAATCCCATTTTTTTGTGCTTGAACAACGAAATGAGTAGGTAAATAAGATTTGTGGAGGATTTTTTGGGGTCAATTTTTTTATTCCTTCAATCTTGCATTTTCATTCTGTGTTTAATGGAGATATGGTGGCAGTTGGGTTATTTAAACTCCTTCCATTTTTGAAGATTTCTTTATTCTTTATTTTTACTATAAAGACAAAACTTACATTTTCCGTCTAAGATGTACTTAAAAACATAATGTTTTTTGCATAAGATTTTTTGACAAATAAGTACGTTTTGGTATACCGGCCTCGATAGGATCCTTTTGAAAAATTCAACTCAAGTCCTTTTTTTGGGATTTTTGGAGCCCAATCCTATGTAGTAATATATTTGGTCAATTAGTCCATATGCGCACCTTTTGGGTCATTAAGGACAAGTAAATGAGAAAAGACAATAAATACCCTCAAATAAATACAAATCCTAAAAATCTTCATCTATGTCCTAAAATTTCTCATGCAAAACCAACAACTGTAGAATCGATGTCATCTCTTCTACCAAATACTAAGCCAACATCTGTAGTGCCTCTTAAATAACGAAATATCCATTTCACAGCCTGCCAATGAACCTTCCCAAGATTAGCCATGTAACGGCTAACCACACTAAATGCTTGTGAAATATCTGGACGAGTGCAAACCATAGCATACATTATGCTCCCAATTGCACTAAAATAAGGAACATAAGACATTGCTCCTCATTCTCACTCTATGGTGATAAAGCTGCTAAAAGCCTAAAGTGAGCGACAAGTGGAGTACTCACGGGCTTCAAATTCTACATCTCAAACCGCTCAATAACTTTCTCAATATATTTCTTTTGAGATAAATATAACATACCTACTCTTCTATCCCTGTGAATCTCCATACCCAAAATTTTATTTGCAGTTCCCAAATCTTTCATCTCAAATTCTGAATTCAACTATTTCTTCAACTTGTCAATCTCTAACATGCTCTTAGCAGCAATAAGCATGGCATCCACATAAAACAATAAATATATAAAAAAATCATCTGACAACTACTTATGATACACACAACTATCATAATTACTTCTAGAGTAACCATGATCTACCATAAAAGTATCAAAACGTTTGTATCACTGTCTTGGAGACTGTTTCAAACCATATAATAATTTCTTCAACAAGAAAACATGATCTTCTTTACCTTGAACAACAAATCCCTCGAGTTTCCTCTAGCTCATCATGTAGCAAAGCTATCTTTACATCAAGTTATTCAAGCTCAAGATTGACTGAAGCAACCATGGCAAGGAATACACGAATAGAGCTATTTTTCACCACTGGTGAGAAAACTTCATTGAAGTCCACACCCTCTCTCTGACTGTAGCCTTTTGCAACTAACCGTGCCTTATACCTTGCAGATTCAACCCCTGTGATTCCCTCCTTTTTCTTGAAGACCCATTTGCAACCAACAGTCTTCATGCCCTTAGGCAACTTTATTAATTCCCAAGTTTGGTTCTTATGAAGAGATTTAATTTCCTTAGCCATAGCAACAACCCAATGTGCAGACTCATTACCTATGACAACTTCTGAATATGTGGAAAGCTCCTGAACACCAAACTCCTCTGCTACAGTCAGTGCATAAGCCACCAACATACCCATATTTCTAAGAGGGTCTAATTTGCCTCCTCTCTTTGCCTGTTGCAATACTATACTCTTGTTACTCATGTGGATCATCACCTGAACTAAAACTAGGCAAATCTGAAATAGATTGAACTAGAGTACTTTCAAGTACTTTTTGTGAAGCTTCTACCTGTAGCTCCACCTCCTTGCTATAATCCTGTTCTTTCCCTGTAGAAACTACAAACTCCTTTCTCAGATGAAACATGGAAGATTCATCAAATACAACATCCCTACTGACTATAAACTTAGGTGATTTAGGATCAGAACACCACAAATCTATATCCTTTCGCACTATTAGCATAACCAATAAATATGCACTTCTTAGCTCTAGACTCAAGTTTACCATCATTCACATAACAATAAATAGTACAACCAAATATTTTTAAATCAGAATAATCGGTAGGAGTACCAAACCATACCTCATGTGGAGTCTTCAACTCAATAGCAGTAGATGAAGAACGATTAACCAAATAGCAAGCAGTGCTGACAGCTTCAACCCAAAAATCTTTATAAAATCCTGCATTTGAGAGCATACAACGTGCTCTCTCCAAAAGAGTTATGTTCATCCTCTCTATAACCCCATTTTACCGTGGAGTAGACCAGACAGTACGATGCCTAACAATGCCTTCATCTTTGCAAAACTCATTAAATTCACCTCCACAAAATTCTAAACCATTATCTGTTCTAAGATGCTTGACTTTCTTGCTTGTCTATTTCTCAATCAAAGTTTTTCATTGCTTGAAAGTCCCAAAAACATCACTCTTGGATTTCAGAAAATATACCCAAACCTTTCTTGAATAATCATCAATAAAGGTCAAAAGAAACCGAGCACCACCCTTAGATAGAGCCTAAGAAGGACCCCAAAGGTCTGAATGAATATAATCAAATGTATCTTTAGTCCTGTGAATAGCTGTATTGAACTTGACTCTACACTGTTTTCCAAAGACATAATGCTCACAAAAATCAAGTTTTTCAATTTCCTGTTTGCCAAGCAAACCCTGTTTACACAAGACTTCCATACCCCTCTCGCTCATGTGACCTAAATGCATATGTCATAACTGGGTAGTATCTAAATCTGGAATTTTTTAAGATGACACACCAGCTGCACCAATCACAGTATTACCATGAAGAACATAGAGGCCATTAATCTTTTTACCTTTCATCACAACCAGGGAACCTCTGTAAACTTTCATAACTCCACCTTCAACAGAAAACCTGCAACCAATAGAATCTAAAGTGCCCAAGGAAATCAAATTCTTCTTTAATTCTAGAATATGTTGTACATCTGTCAAAGTTCTCACAACCCCATCATGTGTTTTAATTCGAATAGTACATATTCCAACATTCTTGCAAGCAACATTATTTTCCATCAAGACTGAACCACCATTGATTGACTCATAGGTGGTAAACCAATCCCTATTAGGGCACATATGATAAGAACAACCCGAATCAAGAATTCATTCATCATTAAAATGTCCATCAGAGACTGTAAAGACATTATCTGAACTATCAGATGTATCTTCTGCAACATCAGCAACACTACAAGAATTGGAAGGATTTGATTTTTTCTATCCCCCTTTATTTTGCAACTTAAAACAATCACGCTTATAATGACCAATTTTATGACAATAAAAACATTCAACATTTTTCTGTTTCTTCCTAGACTGTGATCGATATCTAGCTTTTCCTTTTTCTTTATCTAAATTTCTTTCAACGGATCAACCTCTATTAGTATTAGAGGAATTATCATGACGACCCTTCACAAATAAACCCTCGGCTTGAGTATCACTGCCCTTACTGTTCAATTTAGTCGCAACTCCTTAGAATTCAAAGAGGATTTCACATCAACTAAAGAGATTGAGTCTCTCTCATACAACATCAAATTAACAAAATTATCAAACGAATCAGGCAACAAGCATAACACAATTAGGGCTTGATCTTCATTCCCAATTTTAATATCAATATTTTTTAAGTCAATAATAATTTTGTTAAATTCATCAAGATGTTCATTAATGGGCATACCTTCTTTCATCTTGAGTGTGTACAACCGTTGCTTCAGATACAAACGGTTGGTGAAAGACTTCTTCATATATAAATTCTCCAAATTTTTCCATAACCCTTCGGCTTTGTCTTCATCGATAACCTCACGAAGAACTTCATCAGCAAGAGATAACTGAATTGCACTGTGTGCTTTTTTTTCAATATCAGCAACTTTAGTTTGATCTATCTCATTGGATAAAGTTCCATCAATGGCTTTTGCCAAACCCTGCTGACGAAGCAATGCCTTCATCTTAATCTGCCATAAACTGAAATTTTTCTAACCATCAAATTTTTTTATCTCGAATTTTGCTGTAGCCATCCCAAAACCAATTGCTCTGATACCAGTTTGTTATGAACAAAATCACAAGCAAAATAATAACGCAACGAAATAAAAAAATAGAACACAAAAATTTACGTGATTCGGCTCAACAAGCAACCCTGCATCCACGAACAAAACACAGCGGCAAAATTTCACTATTAAAAGGTTCGAGATTACAACGTTCTCAGAACAAATCAACGTGAAAACTAGATATCTGCTTTATTCCAATAATACAATATTTATTGAATTTAACAAAAAAGAGCAATATCAATTTATCACACACAAAGAGAACTCTTATACTGTCGTCGATGGCCAACCCTCAACTCATTGGAGAAGACGCCCTTTTTATCAAGCTTTTGTACTAAGGAATTGGATTCCTTCACAAAGTCTTCATGCTGAGAAGGTCTCACGTGTTGGACAAAAAACCAAAGACTCCTTGAAGGCTTTAAGTTTAAACAACAAAAGTCCATGTTGGACTAAACTCCACTAAAATAATAAAAACCAAGATAATCCTAATTAAGGTCAAACTTGTCTATCAAAGACTCCAATGAAAACTCATGTCTTCAATTAGAGTCCAAATAAAAAAAAACAATTGACTTGAATACAAGTCATCACAACAAGATTAATGATTAAATTTGGTTAACCAAATTTGTCTACTGATAAAGATTCGGTGTGTGCAGGATAACTACGCTTACTACTAATTTTTTACAAGAGTCGTGTTTGAATTTGAGCCAAGTATGCTTTGATTAGAGAGGCTTAGTCCCACTCCCTTACGTGGGAGGAAAAAGGTTGAGTTTCTGAGTGCCGACCAAAAATAATCATGATAGAGCTTCATGTATGATTACAAAGTGGCTAAACCGCCTGATAGTGTTTTGGTATCCAACTAAAATCCAATTTGATGTTTTAGAAATAGAGATTACACACGGGTTACCTATTGATGTACGAAAACGAATTAAATCGATTTATATTATAAACTTTGCTTGTATTCTCATGGCTTGGTGTCTACAAGCTTGATAATCTACTGAAAAGACGGTTATCAGAGTCCTCTTAGCATCCACATTTACAAAACTAAGGAATTCTTTGAGATTGTTATGCTAGGAAACTTGTACGAAATTCTCAAACCTGTAAGGAACAAAAAAAGAAAAACACACTCCAAATAAAAATAATCACACACACAAGACAAAGTACACTCCACAAAAAAAATCCAACAAATCTCCCACTTGGAGACTAGTTTAATCACCAACATTAACCATAATCCTCCAAAAAACAATCCCTTATTCTTGGAACTCATCCTCATGTCCTCAAGTTGAGAAGTCCACAGAAGCTGAACAAGACTTTAGCTTCTCCACAGTAACCACTTTCGTGAATATGTCTGCCAAATTATTCCTTGTGTGAATCTTCTCCAAAGTGAACTGTCCATCTTCCAATAAAGAGCGAATAAAGTGATGCTTTATGTCGATATGTTTGGTCTTCGAATGAAAGGTTGCATTCTTCACCAGATGTAACGCACTCTGACTATCGCTGAACAATTTAGAATTTTGTTGCTCCTTACCCAACTCTGTCATGAAGCTCCTCAACCATACTATCTCCTTGCACACCTTCGTGGCTTCAACATAATCCACCTCTGTTGTTGAAATAGTCATTATTTTTTGTAGCCTCGAGACCCAACTGACTGTTGCACTGTCCAATGTAAAAACATACCCTATAGTGCTCTTCCTGCTATCAATGTTCCTTGCTAAATCAAAATCTACAAACCCTTACAAAAAAAAAAATTAGAACCCCGAAAATTCAAAGTCGAATCTGAAGCATCTCTCAAGTAGCACAGAATCCACTTGACTGATGCTCCTTACGCGGATTTGCCATTAACCTGCTGACAACTCCAAGATGAATAGGAAGACCTGGAAGAGACACCCAGACAGGCACTAATGGAGGTTCAATCCCAGAGTGAAACTCTGGGAACCATTTAAAAAAACCTGAACAAGAAACCCTCAATGCATGTGATATCCTTGAGCCATACTTTGACATAATCCTCGTAGAGAGAAAATCGAATAAGTATGTGCGTGGGATCCAATACTCCTACCTAAAAATCTCCTTTCAACAGCCACCTTGAAGTGATAAACTCCTTTATTACTCCTAATAAAGGCTTACCATAGGCACACTTGCCTATTAGAGTCTGACTAAAGCCTTTCACAAGCTCCATTGTTTCATCTGAGGACCAGTACATTCCTGGTTCCCTATTGTTGAAAACAACTCTCTTCGCAGGCTTAGAGGAACTCGCAGCACTAAAGGAACCAAAAGGTATGCTATTAGAAGGAATCTGGATACCAGGAAAATTTTGAGCACTCGAAACAACCACTGGAACTTGAATTCCTTGCCCAGACAGAGAGATCTGAGAATTTGGCAAAATACGATCATTCAATGGATCTTGAGATCTCGAAGTAAATTGGAAATTCAGAGAGGATTGGGGCTTTAAACTAACTCCATGAGTGTTCTAAACATTCGAAGAACCAATAGGAATCTGAATTCCTAGCTCAGACGAAGAATTTTGATTGTCCGTAGAAGTTCTCACTGTCGAAGGTAGAAAAGAAGCAAAATGAGTATTCGATTGATTTTGATTCAAATGAGAAATAAGAGGCATAGAAATGGTGTTATTACATCCCAAAGGATCAATAAGAGTCAAGGAATTTATCTTTGAAGCAACAGGGATTGTCATAAAATTTTTCATGTTTGAAGGTTTCTTGAATAAAAAGGCAAAGTTCTTGATGATATCTGGAGGTTTGGGTGAAATTTGCTTTGGATCACGCTCTGAATTCATGTTAGATGAATAGAAATCAGTGAGATTACACATAATTTACAAACAAACAATGAAAAAATCAATTAAAATGGAGTAGATCTGAAAATTTTGTGAATAGTTTCTAGAGAGAAGCCAGACGCTCTCTCTCTAACCAGAATTATCTACCTTTCTGGCTGATACATATAAATGTCTTCCTCCAAATCCCCATGAAGGGTTAACATCTAATTACTCTAAATGCAAGTTCTCAACAGCCACAATATTAAGGACACATCTGATAATAGAAATCTTAGCAACATGAAAAAAGATTTCAGTATAGTCTATACCTTATTTCTGCTCAAAACCTTTGACTACCAGTCTTGTCTTATACCGTTTGCTCCCATCAGACCCCCACTTGCTGTGCAAAACTCTTTTCTCCTTGGGCAATTGAACCAATTTCCAAGTTTAATTAGATAAAAGAGAATCCATTTCATCATCCATCGCATGCTCCCACTCCTTTTTGGACTCAACCTGCAACGCTTCCTCAAAATATTCTGATTCACCGCTATCAGTTAACAACAAATAATGAAAAGATAGAGAATAACGAACTAGAGGTTTTACTGTACGTGTAGTCTTTCTAGGAATAGGAGTCTATGGGTCTGTCAGTAGAGTAGATTGTATATTAGTATTCTGAGGCTCTAAGACATTTATGTTAGGGATCTCCTCAAACTCTACAAAGTCTGATTTTATCTCAACCTCCTTGGGTTGACTTAGTTTGTTTCTATACAAAACTGATTCATTAAATACCACATCAATACTTCTGCGTGTTTTTCAATTCTCAAAATCATACAACCTATACCCATAGGTATTAGTATCATAGCCTATGAACACGCACTTATGAGACTTAGCATCGAGTTTATCCCTATCCTCCAATTCTAGATGCATATAGGCAATGTAACCAAAAACTCAAAAATGAGATAAATTTACTTCCTTGCCTGTCCAAGCCTTCTCTAGTAATCCACAATTCAACGGAACTAAAGGCCCCCTGTTGATCAAATACACTACAGTATTTACTGCATTAGCCCATCATTGCTTTGGTAATCCAACATGTAACCTCATGCTCCTTGCGTGCTCTAGGATCATCTTGTTCGTGCACTTAACAACTTCATTCCGCCTTGGCTTCTTTGGGACTTTTTTTTACCTTCGAATCTCATTCACAGCATAGTAAGCCTCAAACTCACTGCTATAATACTTGCCACCATTATCTGATTTTAGGCACTTTAATTTCATCCCTATTTCATTCTCAACTAATGCTTTCCAATTCTTGAAAATATCAAATACATCAAATTTATGCTTAAGGAAATAAACCCATTATTTTCTAGTCATGTCATTAATGAAAGTAACAAAATAACGTGAACCACCAACAGAAGATATCTTTAATGGACCCCACACATCGGTATGAACAAGCTCAAACTTCTCCATTTTCAGAGTCCTTGTTACCTTTGTAAAGCTGATCTTTTTATGTTTCCTGAGAACACAATCCTCATAGAAGTGTAAATCTACCGACTTACAACCCGACCATTTTTCCTTCGACATCATTATTTTCATCCCCTTTTCGTTCATGTAACCCAGCCTACGATGCCACGTAATGAAGTCAATCCCTGATGTTGTCACCGTGATACTACTGTAAGTATCTGAAGATACATATAGAGTTCCTTTCTTTTTACCATGAGCAAGAATCAAGGTCCCCTTGCTCACCTTCCAAGCATTTGATGTAAACAATGTGACCATTCCACCCTCTAACAACTGACCCACTGAAATAAGATTCGTGTTAGACTAGACACGTGTCTAACATCCTTCAATTTTAGAATCATCTCGTCTGTCTGAATAATCTGCACATCCTCTTTTTCAAATATATTGCAAGTTTCATCATCGCCCAAATACACTTTATCAAAGTTTTTCTGCACAGAGTTTCGTTGCACATCCATATGTGAAGTAGCATGAAATGAAGCTTCAGAGTCTACAATCCAAGATTCACTGTGAGAATCCAACGAACAAATCAAAGCATCATTATCAAAATCGTCAGCAATATTAATAGTATTTTTACCTCTTTGATTATTCTCATTCTGTTCCTTTCTCGATGACTTGCAGTCCCGCTTCCAATGCCCCTTCAAACAATTGTTCTAGTAGCCCTCCTCTCTATCATGAGATTTACTTTGGCCTCTGTTTCTTGAAGATGACTTTTCCTTACCCTTTTTATTGCCTCCCTTATTCACAGACATGTCTCTCTCTCCATATTGAGTGCTGAACTTGGAGCAACATCCTCACCCGATGCTCTTTTCTGAGCCTCTTCTCCTAATATCAACGCCACAACATCCTCCAATTTTATCTTTGCAGACCCGGAAGAATTGCTTACTTCCATAATAAGTCCATTCCAGCTTTCTGACAAACTTGATAAAAGGTCAGAGCTCTAATTTTATCATAAAAAACAATACTCACTGATTATAACTGATTCATGGTCGTATTAAATTCGTTGATATGTCCAGTAACAATAGTATTTTCAGACATCTTTAGGTTAAACAACTTTTTCATAAGATATACCTTATTCAATGCTAAAGGCTTTTCGTACATCTTTCTAAGGATTTGAACAAATTTGATGTAGTCTTTTCTTTGGCGATGTTCGATGCAACTGATGGCGCGAGGCACAATCACATAGTGCCTAAGGCTTTGCGATCTAAAACATCTCACTTTTCTTGCTCCATATCCATTGGCTTTGTGCCATCGATAGGTTGATGCAGATCATTCTAATATAAAATATCCTTCATTTGCATCTTCCAGATTACGTAGTTCGTACAATTGAATTTTTCGATCTTGACTTTGTCTTTAGCCATTGTGTAAACTCTTGACCTCGTAACCCAGAGTTCTGATACCAGTTGTTAAGAAATTTGCACGAAATTCCAAAATTATGAGGAAAAAAAATAGAGAAAAAATACGCCAAAGAAAAATAATCTCACACAAGACAGTATTTACAAAGTTTGACAATTTGCCTATGTCCACAAAGCTACAGGGACTTCACTATTGAAAAGAAGGATACAGAGGGTGGCTATATAGTACCAAATAAACTCTAATCACCAAAATAACAGTTTTTATATATCCTACGCACCGGCCCAAACCTCCGCTCTATGGACTAATCCTCATAAAATTTTCTATTAAAAAACCACGTAACATTATTTCGGGTCAGGTCATCATCTGGATCAACACAAACTAGACTCCACACAAAAAAAAAAGCAACATGTGATTCCTAGAGAGAGAAATTTTAGAGGAAAGAGAAATTTTCCAATTTTACTAATATATTTTTTGTATAACTCTTATTCTATATATGGAAGAGAGTTTGATGAGGATTCAAATCCTGTCCTAATCCCCACTAATGGTTATCTCAACTTATAGATAGATTAGGATAAAGGAGAAGAGCCTAAACCCATTAGGTTTCTAATAACCTTGAGGACACTGAGTTAACTCAGTCTCTTAGCCGGGTCAAGATTACATCTCCTACTTGTTTACATAGGTTATCCCATTTTTCTTAAATACTTTCTTTTAATCCCTTGTAAAAATTTCACTGTCTTCATACAAGTAATGGAGCGTGTAAATTGACGAAAATCATGTAGTAGGAGTGCTATATTAAACCACCATGTAACTAACACAGCACATCATCAACGAGTTATCGTCAATACCCTAGATACATTAAATCACACAAATCAAGTATCATCTATCCCTTTTGAGACTCGTCTTAGAGCAATACTTGACTAAACTCATTTCATATTTGTGTTCATGATTATTTTACGCAACTAAGCGCAATAATAACCCATGCAATGAACTACCAAACTAGGTGTGATAAAAAAGCACCTTCCCTGGAATCTCATATCAATTCATTTTGATTCGTGCACTTTCCTAGACATGTCCCATGTGACCGTATCTATCACGATCCTGGGTGACATGCTAAAGTAGTTATTTTGAGTCTCGACTTCTTGACATAGCTCTAGGCCTGAGGGTATAATGAATTTTAAGGCTCACACAGTGATAGAGAGGGTATCAATCTTATCACTCTCATATTTGGTCGACTATAGCACCTATAGTATGATATGTATGTTGTAGTGGAGCTCCCACTAAATGGGACATGTCACTCTCAAACATCATACAAATCTGGGTCTAGTTTCCACGTAGGCATCTAACTTGAGCTACTCTCCACCAGTCGCTCTCCATACGTTTCTTGAGTGCTCACATTTGGCTCTATTTAGGTTTTATATGGCATTGTGGAGGCATTCCACAAATGACTTACACAAGTCTCATCTCAGTCCGAAAATTGGGGCAACATCATTATCAATCATTGATGCGTATTATGTAACTCATACATATAGGCCATCATAAGCTCATTATACAAGCACCAATATGATCACTTTGTCTCATCTTGCTCGCTATCTTAGTGCCAAGGAGATCACCCATGTTAGTGGTCTAATCTCAACCTAGTGACATTATTACAATTATGTGCCTCGTAAAAATAGTATCATTCATGCGACCACAAGTAGGAGATAAAATGACAAATGCATGAAATATAAATATCCATATGTCCACCATACTACCCAAAGCAAATCAAATTCTACGTATCCCCAAACTTCTGACATGAGTTTGGAAGATACCTCTAGCAATGTTAGTGAGTGGATCAGCAACCATTCTACTAGTGGAGATATGCTTTAGAACCACCTCTCCTTTTCTGACCATGTCTTGAATGCAGTGAAAACGTATATCAATATTTTTGGTCCTGTCATGATATTTAGGATCCTTTGCATATGATAATGCAGCCATGCTATCGGATCAAATCTCAACAGCGCCATCAACGTGGGCCACAATCCTTAATCGCTGATTGAATCTCGTCAACCAAACTGCCTCTTGAACTGCTGTTGAATAGGTGATGTACTTAGAATCCATAATAGATAAGGCGATCTTGTTTCTTGCTACACCGAAAAACAACTCCTCCTCCAAGGGTGAACATATAACCCGAGGTGATTTGGCTCATCTCTATCGCCACCCAAATTTGCATCACATAATTCTATCAATCTCAGGTCCCCACCATGATGGCATAGGACGAGATCTGCGGTACCACAAAGGTAATGAAAAATTCTCTTAATAGCTTGCCACTGAACTGGTCCTGGGTTGCTTTGGTAACGGCTTACCAAGCCAACCGCATAACAAATATCAGGACAAGTACACAACATAGCATACATTAAACTCCCTATTGCACTCGCATAAGCGACCCTCTTCATGATTTCCTTCTCCTCATTTGATCTAGGATAATGATCAAGGCTTAAAGTTTAGTCGTTTTCAACGAGGGTATCAACGGGTTTTGAATAGTGTGTCCAGAATTGTTCTAAAATTTTCTTGATATATGTTTCTTGTGACAAACCAAGAAACCTTTTAGAGCGATCCCTTAGGATCTTAACTCCGAGTACATAATTTGCCTCAATTATTGTTGGAACAAAAATCTCAAGAGCTGTTGACAGCGTGTATGTATCGAATATCAAAAATGTTCCTTTAAAACCCTACAAGACAGAATTAGGGTTTACTTTCGAGATCCCTTAGGATTGATCTTATCTCAACACGAACACAGAATCGAACAATGAGCAACTGAAGGACAGCTCAACAAACCTCGCGGTCTTTTGTCGTATATCCCCCAGAATTCGAATGCAGTGTGGGCTGCCAAGACCTCCAAACTCCTGCTCTCTCTTTTAGCCTCTCTAAAAAATGTGAGTAAAGAGTAGATGCTGAATTAGAGAGCCTAGACGTGTATATATAGGCTACGACAGAAATTCAAAAGAGAAATAAGGATCGGGCTTCTAATGGGCTTAGGATTCTTATCTTCAACCCAGAATAAACATCCTACAACCCATTAATAATAAGTCAGTCCACTAAAAAATTATTATTGATATCCTAAGTCTTATCTCAAAATTATATTCGAGCTTCTTATTATTATATATTTAATAATCTCTCCACGTTTAAGATTATATATGTTCATCAATTAAATAAATTACTGATAATTATATTTAATTGACTTCTTTTATCCTTGAGACCTTATTACTCAACTTATTTTTCATGTCGGATAATTAAATCTACCTACAGGATTTGACATGGATAAAACTTATGAGTTTTCTCAAGAGAACATCATCAACCCATTTAAATACTAGAACATGGTTTTCTTTAATATTTAATTTCTACCATACAAATAACATCGTCTCCCAATTCACAGAGTTTATTGACTCAATATGAATCTGACCCTTTGATGAATTGAAGTGACAAACATTATATACATATGGCAATTAAATATTTTGGGACTAAAAGTAGAAGCAATTATAATAATCATGAGATATTTAGTATCCTATTGAATTAGTAAAAGACAATAACCTCAACATAGGCCTGTTCAATACACAAAGTGTACTAGCGCAAAAATCTGAAACATCAAACAGTCTCCTACAGTCATGATATACTATGTCAGAATATTGCACTATAATCATACCAACGGTGTGTCCAATTTCATCTAAGATTGTGAACATATACTCATATTATACAAGGATCCGATAATCTGATTTTCTGTGCATAAGTCAAACTCTCCACACCAGATTATCTACAATATAAAATATAAGACACACATGCATACCATATATTAAATATAATGTAAATATTCTGCCCATATAGATTCTCAATAAAATGAAAAGAACAAACTTTCATTAATTAATAAAACGAGTTTTACTACAAAAAGCAACCTTTTAGTATACTACTCTTTCAACTATATCCTTCATCTCAAAGGCAGAGGATAGCCACTCTTTAGTGGCATTGATTATCTCTATATAGTTTCCAGTGAATAAAATGTCATCTGCATATAGAGATAGGATCTAAATTCCCTTCCCTGTATGTTTGACATACACATAATGGTCTTCCTTTATCATGGATAAGCCAATGTCATAATTGTTGCATGAAACTAGAGATACAATTGTCTAGATGACTGTTTGAGACCATAAATGGATTGTTTAAGGATGCACAATTTGCTCTCCTGCCCCTCAGCTATAAATCCGAGAGGTTGATCCATATAAATCTCTTCATCTAGTCCTCCATTGAGAAATGCAGCTTTAACATTCATCTGATAGAGCTTTATATCCAAATGAGTTACTATGGCAACAATCAAACAAATAGCAGTAAATCTCACCACATGGAAGAATGTCTCTTTATAATTTACACTCGGGTCTTATATTTGTTACAATTGTGTCAATGAGCGAGTATAAGCGATTGGTTGTTGATGCCTTGCTAATGTTATGTTAATGTATTAGTTTATCTATGAATGGTTGTTGGATTGGGTTTGCTAATTTTTTGTCGAACAATGTGTTCTAAACATTATGTGTTCTTGTAATTTTTGGTTCAACAATGTATTAGTTTATCATTTACTAATTCCATTCATTGTGTGATCTTGTAATGTTTGGTCCAATAGAATGCAAGAATTAGCATGATTTCTACAACTGTTCTACTTGACATACTATAGTATGATAACAAACTGTTCTACTCTTCTTCATTCCCATACCATAATAAAGTTCCAGTACATCTGTTAAGAAAAAAAATTGAAGAACCATATGTGAATTCTTGCTGCGGTAGCAATAAGAAAAAAAGGCATCATCAACATACATAATACATTGCTACAACAAAAAAAACAAAAGCAACAACATATTGCCCGAATACCAGTTAACAAAAAACCCCCAAAACTATCTTATGTGCATTCTTGTATGTTGGTGCAACAAAAACAAAAGCAGCAGCATCCTAGTAATCCTCATATACAAAAATTTTTTATCTTATGGTTAGTTTCTTTCTATAGCTTCAATCCTATGTAGGTTCCACTCCATTTTTGCCTTTGCATCTCCCTCTACCTTCCCTTACATTTGATGCGACTGTGTTGCCTGTGCTGACTGGGCTAGTAGTTACAACACTTGTTTGTCTTGCTTCACTATTAAGTGGTGCTTGGGTTGCCTACAATGTTTGTGCTGGTGGTTCTAGAGTACCACTTCCCTTATCAAAATTAATAGTATGAGAAACAATTCATATAACAGAAATTATTAAATGTTTATCCCAATAGCAGGAATACTGTACCAGTTCTGTCTAATTGCTTGTGCTCCCCCTGTCTCTCATAGGTGCCCTTTGACATATCCTCTTATTGTGCCCATACTCTTTGCATATGGCACATTTAACAATCAAGTTTTTTCTAGCAATACTTGTCCTAGTATTTGTCTCATCAGATTCCCTCCTCCTATTTTTCTATGGTCTTCCTGGTAGCCTTCTCAAAGGTGGAGGGTCAAAAGGATCACCAAGTGTAAGGGGGCCATTTCTCATATACATTATCCCTCTCAAGTTCACCATCCCCTGCCAAGACATTATCCCTATCAGGTGGCCTTCCTCTTTCTGATGTGCAACCATGCAGAATTTCATCAATTGTAATAAATAGCTCTATTGCTTTGCGAGTGGGCCTTGTATCTTTAGGTTTACCCTCTAATGCTTTGTGTAGTCCCTGTTGGATTAGGACATCTTCAACTTAAACTTGCCAAAATCTAAAATTGTTTCTTCCATCAAATTTTTCCACCTCAGACTTAGCATTCGAGATCTTTTAAAATTTGTAGTCATGACTTTAAAACTTAATCTGGTGAGGTCCAAGAAACTGGTGCATACGATTACTATTACTTAAATAGTACTATCTAAATGGTACCCAATGAATAATAACTGTGAAAAGTTCTCAAAATTAGTATTGGCTCTGATAGCAATTTATTGTCGAAAATACCCTGGGAATCGAATTTGGATTGATATTGACACTCACACTCAAGTAAAAAAATAAAAGAACAATTACACAAGACAAATCAATTTACATGGTTTGACTATTGCCTAAGTCCACGACAATAATGCTTGGATGTTTTTACTATGGAGTAAAGGAGGAGTACAAGGAAGTTATGTTAAACCTCACAAGTATTCAAGTTTTTTCCAATTTCTCAAAACTATCAGTCGAAATTCACATTCTCCAAAAATCAGTCACCGAAATACGACTATATTAAATGGATTTAATGTTCGAATTTCTCAAACGGAGGAGCATCATATCAGCTATGAAGTTTTGATTTTAGTTTTTTTTTTATTAACAGACTTAGTTATTTTTTAATCACATACTTTGATTTTCAATAATTTTCTTCTATAAAAACTTTATGATCTTATATTAATTGGGCATTAGTTTTTATCCATTAGTTTTTTTTGTATGTTCATCTTTATTAAAACCAAGGGAATGTGTCACACTGGATCGTCATACTATGATGTCACTTTGTTAAACTCAAAGGAATGTGTGTGTTTAATTGTCGTATTCAAATGTTATGTCAAAGATGTCACACTATGATGCCACTTTATTGTTTTACGTTTTACGGGTCATCACACTACGATGCCCTTTATTCTTTTGTTCGTTTCAATCTTTTTTCCACAAGCTGGAAAACATGTTTCTTCAAATCCTTTTATTTTTTTTTGTGTTTAACCAACGAAATTAGTAGATAAATAAGACTCATGGAGGATTTTGTGGAGTCAGTTTTTTATTCCTTCAATCTTGCGATTACATTCTTGTTTAAAGGAGATATAATGGCAGTTGAGTTATTTAAACTCCTTCCATTTCCGACAATTTTTTTACTCTTATTTTTAACATAATAACAAAACATACATTTTCCGTCTAAGATGGACAAAAAACAAAATATTTTTCACATAAGAATTTTTGACAAATAAGTATTTTTTTGGTGTATCGGCCTCGAAATGACCCTTTTAAAACTTCAACTCAAGTCCTTTTTTTTGGGATTTTTGTATGTAGTAATATTTTTGGTCAATTAATCCATGTGTATACCTTTTGGGTCATTAAGGACAAGTAGATGAAAAAAGATAATAAATTCCCTAAAATAAATACAAATCCTAAAAATCTTCATCTATATCATAAACAATCTCTCTCTCTCAGATACTAAAATATCTAACCCAGATTCTAAAAAATCTCTCTCCCTCACGTCTTATTCTTACGTTCCCTCTCCAACAAATCTCACTCTCTTCACATAAATCTTTCTCTCACAAGCAGATCTCTCTCTCACGTAAAATTTCACGTAATCTTTCTCGCTCATAGATCCTAAAATATCTCACCCAGATTCTAAAAAATCTCTCTCTCCCTCACATTTAATGTCTTACATTCTCTCTCTCTCTGTCTCGTACAATGTTGTTATGTGTGTATATAAATGTCAATATACACTCTAGCCAAAGATTGCTACATTTAAAATGTTGATGTTTGTGTGTGGGAGAGATAATAAGACAAAAGAGAGAGGAGAGAGAAAAGAGATATATTAAATGGAACAATCACGTATTTATACCATCAAAGTATTCCTTATCAGTTTAGGGTCAAAATAGGAATTTAAAAAAAAAAAAGGACTCGTGTGTCCTTAATGACCTAATAAATTTGAGCTTGGATCTATTGAGAAAATAGATTGTCATTTTATACTTGATTTCAATTTTTATTATTTTTATTTTTAAACTGAGTTTAAGTTTGCCCATCCATGACAGACCTTCATTTATGATGATAAAAACTGGCAGGGACTATAGAAAATGCAATTTTTCACATGTTCAAAGTGGCCAAGCCACTTGACGTTGCTCTCGTGAGCCTTCGTCCGTTCTACTAGAATTTGGATTTACGCAATATAATATTGGATTAATTATAAATTGTACTCTAAAAAATTATTCAAATCTTAATTTGTACTCTTAAAAATCAAAAATTTTAATTTGCACCTTCAAAAATAAAAATTTGTATCAATGTGCACCTCCAAAGATAAAAAAAATCTTAATTTACACCTTCAAATATAGAAATTTGTATCAATGTGCACTTAAAATTAACTGTCATCAGTTTGCTGCCTAAAACTAAATTGATAAATTATATCTAGATCCCCTCATGCTTGTCACTTAATCATCTAGACCACTTCACAAAATAAAATGTAATATGAAATTATAATTTTTTATTAGGATAAAATCATATTTTGTACCGGTTATAAAATGCTAATAAAAATAATCTCAATCTAAAATGTCCGCCCAATTGGACATTCAAATAATTATGTTTAAGTGATATATTACATTGCATATAAAAAACATTGTATAAATACATACATTCTATTGAACATTGAAATAGTAAGCTTGATTTTGAACTTTAGAATATATTGGACCCACAAAATAAAGGGTAATATGAAATTATAATTTTTTATTATAATAAAATCATATTTTTAACGGTTATATTAACAGATATCAACGAAAAATGGTTGCGTGTTACATGTGTACAAACGTCATGAGATGTAAGAGTAATATTTTAAATGTAAATGTGTCCAAACGATTAAGTGACAAGCATGAGTGGATCTATTTATAATTTATCAATTTAATTTTAGACAGCAAACTGACGACAGTTAGTTTTATGTGCACATTAATACAAATTTTTATCTTTGAGAGTGCAAATTAAGATTTTTGATCTTTGGGGATACACATTGATATAAATTTCTATTTTTAAGTGTGTAAATTAAAATTTTTGATTTTTAAGAATACAAATTAAAATTTAAACGATCTTTTAAGGTATAATTTATAATTATTATTTATTTTCGGATAGATTCGTATAATTGTAAAAACACTATGTAGAATAAAGGCCTAATGCCCACAATCATAAGGTCAATACTAGTATTTGTCTTCAACATTAGCTTTTTAGTTTGACTTAAGCCAAGTTAAGTCCTACATGTGTTTGACCCATTTTTAATAATTTCATAAATTAAAAATAAATGACACATGTCCTGAACTGCCAACAGACATGACTTTTAAAATTTAAGGGGGGGAAATAAATAAGTGAAACATATTCTCAAATAGTAACGTTATTTAAATTTAATTTATTAAATTAATTCATTATAATTATTTGATTGACAATAAATTTCATCAAAAATTAAAATTTGGTGTTAATATAACAATTACAATAAAGCCACAGTATTAAGTCATATTTATAAGTACCATTAGAATTTCCCATTTTGAAAATGGGGTGGTTTTGAAATTAATTGCTAAACTCAAACAATTTCAAAAAACGTGAGTCATTCAAAAAAAGTCAGCCTAATTTGAATGTTCTAAAAACCCAAAATGTTATTTAAAAATGTTAGTTGAATTAACGTTTTTTTGTGCGATTTTAGTCTTGCTCTTTTAACACAATATTCATTTAAAGGTGTTAGTCAAGTTGACATTTTTAAAATTAAAAGGTTATTTAAAAAAATTTGTAATGACGTTTTTAAAAACTGTGTGAATTTAAGAAATAAATTAAAAATTCTCACTTTTAGGGAATTATTTTTTCAAACCGCATGGTAACGGTAGGGGACGGAGTCAAAAATTTGTTTTAGAGTGGACATACTTAACATACAAAATTTAATTTTTTGTCCAATCAATTTGCATATTTTAAAGACTCATTAAACACAAAAGGATTAAACGCTAATATACATAATATATGAAAATAACACTCATAAAAAAAAAACCTAATTACAATCTTTTGCAAAAAGATGAGGCTAATTACAACCATATACAGTTGACCCCAACAATTTTTCAAATTTTGAGAGGATTGTACGGCAACTTTATCAATAATGTTATCAAAAATATATTTCTATATATAAGCAATTAAATTAATAGTAATCTATTTTATTATATGTCGTATCAATTTAAAAAAATTATAGCAATTTCAAACAATTATGAATTGTGTAAAAATGAGAGTTATCAAAAAAATAAGTTCAATCATTAGTCGCAGGTCGTCGAAGTTACAGAAAAGGAACATGTACACGTTAGTTGTTGCACATGTCTTGAATTCAAAAGGCCAAAATGATTAGGGTTCAAATAATCAAAATAAAACTCAATAAAATTCAAACAAAAATTACTTCCCAATACAATTTAACGAGTTCTTCCCTCTATTTGTGTGTGCATGAGTGGGCAGTGGGCCCAATTTCTTCTCAAGATTTTTAACATATTTTCATATTTCTTTGAATAAAAGGCGAACTCAATTATTTTTTTGGACAAGATTTAGTTGGTCCAAATTTATTAGAGTGGGTATAATATATTTAAATTTTGGTAATAAGGGTGGGCCTAATTCCATCTACCTAATAAAAAATCATAAATATACAATTTTTTTTTTTGTTTTCAGGATGTGCATGCACTCCCTGGTCTCTATGTATCTGCGCCCATGGGAACGGAAAAAAGCTCATGGAAAATGAAAAACACAAGATTTGAGTAGGATGCATGGTATTACGTCATGGGGGTATGCAGACAACATGGTCCCGAATGAGAGTGAAGTCACAAACATATCCTTAGCAATCATCAAAAGTTTCATGCTCAAGCCACGAGGTATTTGTATAGATAATTTATTAAAGTTGATATATTTATATTGAATATAATATTTATTAGATATTCGATTATATATATTAAATATATAATAAATACATCTAAAAATAAATAAAATATATAAATATTTTGTTGATATTCCTATAAGAATAAAAATAAGTATAATTTTTGGTTTTAATCTTTACTCACTTCTTTCGATTTCACATACAATACAATACATCAACAACAATTCATATAACTTTGAGGACACATGGATATTTTCTAATTATTATTCACTATCCCATGTATAAAAAGTATATGAATTGATTATATTATAACCTTAGCAGTAAATATTTTAAGCAAATAATTTAGTTAAATGTTAATTTTATTCTTTTAAGTAATCAGTTCCTTTAAAAATTATTAATGTTATTTATTATTGTTAAAGAATTATTAAAAATTATCATCATTACATAATTGTACGTCGGCAAACCCATCCTCCTTCATCAACCATTTTTAGCCATTCATGAATTGTTGGGAAAGAAAAACGTGACTGTCCGCAAGAACCATCAAACTCCGGTCATGTTATATTTATCACTTAATTTTTTGGACTTCTTATATTTAAAATATTACATTTACACCTACAAAAAATTCAAATATGACTAAAAATATTCTCCTAATTTGATATTTAAATAATTTTGTTCAAGTAATATATTGCATTACATATAATTAAAGAACATTATATAAAACAAGTACTCTTGAACATTATATATAATGCTTATATTATATTGGACATTCAATGAGTAAACTTGATTTTGAACACTAGAATACAATGAACTCACAAAATAAAATGTAGTATGAAAATTGTAATTATTTATTATAATGACATCATATTTTTTTACGGTTACATTAACGAATATTGATAATAAGGAGTTATGAAATATACATGCACAAATGTTAAGAGGTGTTAGTTTTATAAATGTGATGGGATCTGATGATCGAACTTGAGAGGGTCTAACTGTAATTTATCTATTTAGTTTTAGATCACTAATTGACGGTTGCAAGCTTTAGATACAAATTCATATTTTTAAGGGTGTAAATTAAAATTTTTTATCTTTGAAAATACAAATTGAGACTCGAGATCTTTTGTAATGCAATTTGTGATTAACCAAAAAATATAGGGTAAATTACATTTTATCCCCTTGAACAATAACCTTTGTTTCACTTTGTACCTTCAACTATAAAATTTCTCACATTGTACCATAAAATATCAATTTTATTCCATATATCACTCTAATACTCCGTTTGATAGAAAGGATGGAAAGTAAGAGAGATATATTTTTTATCTTTCAAGGAAAGAATATATGAATGATATATTTTGTTTTCTTTGTGTTTGGTAAGATGGATAAAAAATAAAATTAATTAATTTTTTTTTTGTGCTGGTAAAATTAGGGATGACAATCGAGTTATGTCGTGTTAGGTTCATGTCGAATCATTGCGGGTTTATGTCGAACATTAGTCAAACATAACTCAACTCATTTAATTAATTGTGTCGTATTAAGTTGATATGTTTATTTTCGTATTGTGTTCGTATTCATATTCGTGTTGACCTACATAAACTTCGAATAAAAACTTTAACGCTAATATTATATTTTTATTTAATTGAATCTATGTTAAATATATTAGTTTCTTGTTTCCATACAAACGAGAAAATAGATAAAGTATTTATTTTTAAATAAACAGATTGATGGTGTCAATTTTGAGTTTACGGATTGCACTGATATAAGTCTTTTATATTTCTTGTTTTGCATGTCATGTCATGTCATTTTCAAGTTTATTTCGAGTTATAATCAAGTTCATATCGAGTTTAAGTCGTGTTATCATAATGAGTTAAAAATTTTCACCTTTAATTAAGATTGAAAAAATATATATTTTGTTTATTTTTATTTTTAAATTTAATTTTAAATTTTTTCAAAAAATATATATAAATACATATTTTATCATTGTACTTTTATATGCAATTAATGAATATGTAACATATGTATACATAAAAAGATATATAAACAAATAAGATACATTTCAATACAAATAATTAATTTTTTATCTACTTTCCTTTCGATTTTGAAGGGATTAATTTTGGTAAGTTAGAAGGAAAGTTAATTCATCCACTTATCTATCCTTCTTATATTTCTCCCTTACCAAACATGATATTTTATTTATCCCTCAAACTTTCCATCCTTCCAACATTCCATTCTTCCATTTTTTTTATCATACCAAACAGAGAATAATAGATAAGACTGTCAAATTTTTGAAAATAAATACCAATTTGAGTGTTCTGTACTGTTAATAAGCAAATGTCTATTACACATGTGCTGGTCAAAAATAAAAAAAAATATTCATCCATGACTTTGCTCTTTTTAAACTCTAAATTTTCTTCATCTGGCCTACATTTTTTTTCTTCTCAACAACTATTTTGTTGCAAAAAAAAGATAAAATAAAGTGATACTAGACACTTGACAGAAAGTTCTTTAGAATTTTCTTCTCTCATTTGACAAATTTTAAAGTTTGTCATTATCTATTGAAATGAAAGGAAACAAATTTATATTTTATAGCTGAAAGTATAAAATAAAATTAAAAAAATAATTTAAGGGGATAAAGTATAATTTAGTCAAAAAAATATAAAAAAAATCAATGTAGAATCGATCAAAACATCCCTGATGAATCGACGTGAAGAAGTGGAAGGTATAAGAGAGAGGTGATGTATGAGAAAATATTCGTTACAACAGTTATATCACATGATAATGTGATATGGTATAATATCACCAACTAATAATATTAAAACAAATAAATGAATGCACTCCACAAAAATTTATAAGCAACTTGTCATATAAATAAATTACTCTCCACTCTTCTACTAAAAAGACATAAAAATAGTTTATTTGGATAAGGTAGTACTTCAATTGTGTCCGGTAAGACGAATTCGTGTCAAAAAATATTTCATCTATACTCGATTCGTTTCTTAATTCATGTTTAACAAGTGTATTATATCGAATTCATGTTGTGTATAAATTATGTATAACTGATATATAAATAAGTCATATATTTTTTATTAGATTCACTCATTTCAAATTTTTGTATTAATCGTGTCGTATCAGGTCCACTTGTTTACGAAATGAGTGATATTTAATTTTATTTTGTAATAATGTGACATCTCATATGATTTTGTAATTATTGATTAAAAAATAATAAAATATAAAATATAAAAACTCTACGCGTAACTTGTTTTTAGTGGATGAAAATTGGGAATGGGACTCGAGGCCTGCCTATGGGATAGTGGAAGACGATGTAGGGGAAAATGGGTCAACCGAACGTATTGTGTTTTCTTTTATGTAAGCAAATAGATGTCAGACATGTCATAGTTGTTTAATAGACACATCTTTTAAGTGGTATAGGACTCCTCCAAAAAAACATGTTTCATGGACATTATGATTCGATCTACCTATCATAAATGCCTTGGTTTGAGTCCATGATCCAAACACAATATCTAAAGCAAAGCATTTCTCCAACCCCACCCCTCTCCACTCCATAGTTCCCGAGCTCCAGGATTTTGTCATTCTACAATACTTGATCTTAAAATTTAATGATAACATTTCTTTCTATACATTTTTCATACGGATCTTAAAATGCATCTTTCCTAGTAGACAATATTCAATTCACATGAAAAATAAACTTATCAAAGAATTCGTCCTCTCAAATAAATAGTGAATCAAAAAACACAATATAACTTTTGTTTAAATAAACTGTGCGAAGAACATATGAAGTATTTTTCTTCACTTGAAAAAAATATTCAAAACAGAAAAAAAATTTATATGAAAAAAATCTGAAATATTAACCAATTAATTGATCATAGAAGAAAAACTTATGGCCTGATATTTTTTGACTTGCTTTCCAAATCTGGCTGATTTTGTTTTGTTTTATTGTTGTTGTTTTCTACCTCTTTTTCAACTCTTTGCCGTTCTAAATTGTTTGCGACTGAGATATTTTTTTTTTTGGTGGGTTGGGGTAGAAGCACAACAAGAGGTGTAATTTCAATAGGATAGATACAGGCGGTTTAGAAGTTAGGAGTGTCAATTGTTTCAGTGTCGTGTTATTTTTGTGTCAAGTAATTTCTAATCATGTTATTTTTGTGTCAGATTATTTTTAATACGTGTCGGATTCGTGTCGATATTCATGTCAATAAAAAAATTATTTAGTTCCATAACAACTCATAAAATACTAATTAAAAAATTCTTATTTTTATCTACAATACTCATTAAATACTTATTTTTTTATCTACAGTACTCGTTAATCGTGTTATTCGTGTGAAATACTAATTTTATTCATTTATTATCCGTGTCAACTAATCATATTATTTTTTAAATTTTATGTCGGGTCAGATTCGAGAGTCGAGTTTGTATTAATAGATAAAATTGACACCCCTGTTAAAAGTACAAGGCCATTGCATTGCTCCGTCCCTGACCAGTTCAAACCCACAATGAAAGTCCACTACTGGTGAGGCTTAGATGGAATTTCCAAAATTGCAGCGGCCTCAAAGGATGATTTGAACAATAACCCAACTCCGGTACAACATAATTGTCACCGAGAACAATGGGAGTTTCCGTGAATCGAACAACCCTTGCTAACCTCATGGGAGTGTTGGAGGAGTCTTACAAGTCTAATGTCTTTGAGGTCTTGTGGCGCAGGATCTAAAATTTGGTTTGCGGAATGCCAGACATAATTACTTCTTCCTCTGTTGCACAAAAAGAGAAAACATAAAATCCCAAAATAATATTTAAATGTACTTTTTTGTTTAAGTACTTTTGCAAAATAGGTATTAGAATATTTTTATTATTTGATAAAATTGTTTTTTTCAATGAAACAAAAGTAGTTAAAAACATCAGTTCTTATCTATTCTTTCCTCCTTTATTGGACAAGGTCTATATTGTCATAGGACTGCATCCATTTGAATCTAGTATGGTTCAATGGATCAAAACTACCTATGAAGGATAGAATTTTTCCTGTTAAAATGAAAAACATATTGCTTTAGTTTTTGGGAAAATATATGGTACCGATGATTTGTCCGGTGTCAAAATTTATAATTTTTTGAAGTAAAAATTACAACGATCATGAAATTACACCTTTTAAAGATAAAATTATAACTGATCAAGAGATGTTCATGATCAATCGCAACATGAAAAATAATAAAAATATGTAATTTAACCACAAAAATAATAACTTTTGGTAAAATACCAAAAAATATTTAATTTAATCTCAAAAAAGAATAACTTTTTTTACAATACCAATTTTTTTTTTATTTGGACATCCGTGAAATGCAACAATGTTATATTTACGACAAATATGCGCATATGTGTCAATCGTATTTTTACCACTGTATTGATTAAAATTTGTCCACCACTATTATAAAATTTTCACTGATGTTATAAAATTTTCAGTGAAGTTATAAATTTTTCACGGATGTTATAAATTTTTCCACTATATTATAATTTTTGAATTTATTTAATAAATTTCTTGCTAATGTTATTAATTTTCTACTATTATTGTATTAAAGGTTGTCTGACCTTTTACTTTACACGTGGCAACATATACTGTCTTACGAACTTAAATGCTTTTTCATGTGGTACCAAAAAATTAAATATCTGTACCGGAGCCCGCCCCTTTCCCCACATATCTGCATTGAATGGTCGCTAGCTGTTTTAATAGTCCGAGGACACACATTTGATGATGATGATGATGATACTAAAATGTGTTGTACCGCCACTGTTGCATTCCCAAGAAATACAGTTGTTTTACACGTTGTTTGATTGATTTGGACAGGTTGTCCTCCCTCAACTCTTAAATATCTATTATTTTACATAATTTTTTTTATTTTTTAATATATATCGTTTAATAAAATCAAAATATTAATAATATTTTTTTCTTCCACATTTATCCTTGTGTTCCGTTTGATATGATAAAAAAAATAAAAAGATGAAAAGTTAGAGAAATAAATAAAACATCATATTTGATAAGGAAAAAAAATAAGAAAGATGAAAAAAGTGGATGAATTAACTTTCCTTCTAACTTACCAAAATTAATCCCTTCAAAATCGAAAAGAAAGTGGATGTAAAATTAATTATTTGTATTGAAATGTATCTTATTTATCTATATATTATATATACATTAATTTTATATAAAAATACAATAACAAAAATATGTATATATATATATATATATATTTAAAAAAATTAAATTAAATTAAAAATAATAAAATTAAAATTTTAAATTAAAAAAAATACATTTTTCATCTTAAGTAGAGGTAAAAGTTTTCGACTTAACATGATGACATGACTCGAATTCGATACGAATTTTATAATACGAACTTGATTATAACTCGACACGAACTTGAAAATAACCTGACACGTGAGTAAGAAATATAAAAGACTTATAATTTTATAACTTAACATGAATCTGACATGACACGACTCGATTATCACTTTTAATATTAGACAAATTTTATTTTTTTTTAAATTTGTTATTTTTATTTTTCGTTCATTTAACTAAACACAAAAGAAGGAAAATATATCATTATTACTTTCCATTCTTGAAATATAGAAAGTGTATCCTTCCAACTTTCCATCCTTCTTACTTTCCATCATTCCTACCAAATGGAGCATTAAATTTTCAATACATTAGATTAGGTGGAGGCTAAGTGTCTTTCATATTCCTTTTCTTCCTAATACGTATTGAGTAAATATATTTTAGTCTTGTGTAATTATTTTTAACTCAAATTAAAATTATTTAATAACTTCTTCGATCTTTATGTAAAAATCTTTATTTTTAAATAACATATATTTAAAAATAGAGAGAGTAATTTGTACCACACGACATTGTTAGTACAAGATTAATTAGGGGCCCAAAAATAGGACCATCACGCAATTTGCCCGGTCCTTAATGTTTTTTCGTGTGAAAAAACATGTGTGAGAGGACGATTACGTCACTGTCCATTGGTTTGAGAGGACGTCCAGAGCATAAATTCGACATCACGGAAGAGATAAGAAGCAGGTGAATTCTATGGTACCAAATAGAGAAAAAATTGGTACCATACGAAAAGGTGCTGGGCATAATAAAAAAGTAAAAATAGAATATAAAATTAAGATCGATCGTAAGTGGTTTTGCCATCAATTTAATTTAAAAGTTGAAAGTTTGACCCCTAATTTTAGTAATTTTACATCAAAAAGATGGTGATTTCATCTCAAATTAATATTATATTTCAAAAATTTAATATTTATTTTGAACCGTTTTTCTAATTTATATTTAACTTCATCAATTTTGAAATTTTATTTTATAAAATTGACACTAAATTAACCTTCAGTTTTATTTAATTAATATTCAATTTATTAAATTAACATCAAATTAACCTTTAATTTAACCAAATTAACATTCGAGTTTACTAATTTAAAATTTAATTTCGACAATTTGTTGTCAATTTGATAATAAATTGACCTTTAATTTCATTAATTTTCACCAAATTAATATTTCATCAATTTAACCTTTAACATTAATTGAACCTTTAAGTTTTTTTTGTTGGTAATATTTAATTTCATCAATTTATATTTCGAACATAACAAAATGTTGAATGACAATTTAATGTTAATTTGATGAATTTTAAATTTATAATTTTGAATGTTAATTTAATACAATTGAAGGTCAATGTAATATTATTTTTGATGAATTGAGTGTTAGACGGATAAAATTAAAAATTAATTTTATAAAATTACATGTCAATTTGATGTAATTAAATATAGGATTGGGATCAGTTCAACCAAAAAAAAAAGGTTCGACTAGTCATAATTGATCCTATTTAATTGGAACCACCAGAAATTTAGATTAGAAAAATTTTTTGACCATCAAATGCATTAAGATCGATCTCTTATAGTCATGATCGATCCTAATTGAGAGGAATCACAAAAATAATAATAATAATTTGGATCCATAAGAGGCATTGAGATTGATCCTAAATAATCATGATCGATCATTACTATTGAAATGAAGTTACACT
Source organism: Ilex paraguariensis (assembly GCA_963454935.2). Lineage (NCBI taxonomy): Eukaryota > Viridiplantae > Streptophyta > Magnoliopsida > Aquifoliales > Aquifoliaceae > Ilex > Ilex paraguariensis. The sequence goes on from CAUOFW020000782.1 coordinate 156,550, forward strand.
TTCAAAGTAATGTTACTATTTGTAAAGACAAAATTATTACTCTTGAAATAAAGTTATCACATTTTAAGGTAAAGTTATTATTGTCAGAGGTAATGTTACAATTATTTATAGTTAAGATACAACCTGTAGAGGTAAAGATATCATTTTTAGAGGTGAGGTTATAATATGTGGAACGAAGGTTACAATCTTTTAAAGTAAAACTATTACTTTTAAAGGTGAGGGTAGTACTATTTGAGATTAAATTACAACATGTAAATGTAAAATTATCACCTTTAAAAGTGAGATTATGATAATTTATGGTAAAATTACTACATTGGGATATAAAGTTATAACTATTTAAGAATATGTTACAAGCAGTAAAAGTAAAATTACCACCTCTATATGTGAAGTGAGCTTACAATCTCTCTTGAGGTGAGTTTACAACCCTCTAAAATAATGTTATCACATTTACAGACAAAATTATCACCATTATAGCTAAAATTACAATATTTAGGCAAATGGTACAACATTTATAGGCAAACTTATCAGCTCTAGTAAGTAATATTTAATGACAAAAAATTGATAATCTTACATTTTTTACGGTATGGTACCAAATCGGTACCAGAAACTCCCTCTAAGATGTAACTCAATGCACTATTAACATTTGATTTCGGTCTTCGAAGACGTGGTTAGAATGAGGGTGAGCAGTCACCGGTTCTCAATCCTAAAACTAGTATTGATTTAGATTGCTTAAATTTAACTGCAATGAATTATATTTTAATTACAATAAATATTTTAACATATTTACATTTTAATTACTCACTCACATTTTGATCACTCATATATATATATATTTTAATCATAACAAAAAATTTAATTACCTACTTACATTTTAACTAGAATAAAAAAAAAAAAAAAGAGTGCCTTGTATGGGCGCCAAAATTTTCAGGGCTAATTAGATGGTTTGAGTGATAATTCATAAGTTTTACAATTTGAGTGAGTCAATTATAGTTCGATTTATTGATTTTTTTTTTTGTTTTGTTTTCTTTCAAAAAAATTGTCTGCAGCTTCAATAAAGATTTCAAAACATAGTAGACTACTGCATCTAAAAATCTAAATCAAACCAAATCAAGTCTTATGTTCAAATTATTTGGGGTCGATTATATGAGTCGGTCTTCGCTATTCATTTCGATTATGTACGATACGCACATTTAAGTTAAATATTTTTCATATTTTTTTTTATTATCAATAAGAGAGATTATCTAATTTTTTTGAATCGGTGCCGCTATCGGCCTCTGTTAAACATGGTCAAACCATCTTAATTTTTTTTGTTCTTAACTTATCCTCAATTGGAACTACTCCTACAATTTATTTAATATAGTCATTTATTATTCTATCATGTCATTTCTACTACATTTATTTTGTCATTGTGTTGTTTCCTAACTACTCAATATTATGTTTCAAATAAAATTGCTATTATAACCGTTTGATAAAACAAAACAACCTTCTATAGACAATGGATGAGCCCCGCTTGAAAAATTCCAGCCTTCTATAGCTCGGCTATCTAACACAACCCTCCTTCTTTATCCTAACTTGGGACATGTTGTGTTGAATATAACATTGACGAATTTTGCTACATCAAAAAATCTATAATATAAAATAGAGCAGATTTCAATAAGTTTATCCGACGGTTTCAAATAGATTCATCCAGTGGTCACAAACATTCCTTTCAAAACTATTCACATTAAATTTTTTTCCTCTTAAATTTATCACTTATCACTTACGTTGTATAGTGCCTTCAAGCATTAGTTAATTACCTCTAGTATACAAATATAAGATAACTAAAATCTTATGTGACAAGAATTGATAAAGTGACTTGAGTTCTAATAACAAAAATAATAAAAAAAAACAAGACGTAAGAGTAAGAATAATCTAACTAGTGTTGTAGAAATAAAATACCAAACAAGAATAATCCAACTAGCATTGTAGGAACAAAATACCAAAATTTGGTATTTTTATTATTTAAAATTAAGCGGATTTGTTCTCTATTTTGAGTATCATTTGGATTTAATCATTTTGTAATTTATTGAAAAACTAGGAGTTGTGGGATTATATTAGAGGTATTTAAATCTTGCTTTTGAATTTTTAATTCCTATAAATTAAGTCAAATACGACATAATACAGATAAGTCGGTGTCAGAATGGCTAACACAATTAATTAAATAAATTGGATTAACGTTGATTAATACTCTAGACGAATTTAAAATGGCATTCCCTGAACAATTCCACACAGACTCAATTGCCACTTCTATGTTTATCCCGTTTCCCAAATTTAAAAGAATCATAAAATTCACATGTTATTTGGTGCCTTAAGTTCTAATACCAGGAAGTGGAACTATAAATAGCCTACGAAAGCTCTATAGTCAATACCAGCAATTGGAGGGAAAAAAAATCAAACTTTGAACTTATAAATCCTTCGCAACTAGCAAGTGTTCTTGTCATTCTCCTCTCCCTCGCCCCTCCACAGCCACAAAATGGCAATGTATGTTTCAGTTGCCACCCAAAATGCCGCCCCCAATGTTACCCGTCGGTCTGCAAATTACCATCCTAGCGTTTGGGGAGACCATTTTCTGAGATATGCTTCTGACACTACAGTATGAATTAGCTCGTAAACTCCTGTGTATTCTTCACTTGTTAAAGGATTTGAATCATAATGCATTCATTATTATGAGTACTAATTGCTTGTGCAGGAAATTGATACTCATTCAGAGCAACAACATCAACAACTAAAAGAAGAAGTGAAGAAGATGCTAGGCACGGTTGCTAATAAGCCTTCACAGCAACTGAACTTGATTGATGCAATCCAGCGTCTAGGCGTGTCTTACCATTTCGATACTGAGATTGATTCAGTTTTAGGACACATTTATGAGTGTTGTACTAGTTGTGATAAAAAAGATGACGAGGACCTTTACACTTCAGCCCTTCGTTTCCGATTGCTTAGACAACAAGGACAAAATGTCTCTTGTGGTAAGTATCCAATTTGTTTCTTTGTTAGGCTAAATAATTTGTAGCAATTAATAAACATGCATGTGTGCAGCGCATGTTTATGCGCCCTGATATGCAAAGTCATTTTACTGGTTCAATTTGTACCATTTTTTGATGTCAATTGTCAAAACAGATGTGTTCAAGAAGTTTAAGGATGAGGAAGGGAAATTCAAGGAATCCCTCAACACTAACGTTCAGGGATTGTTAAGCTTGTACGAAGCAACACAACTCAGGGTGCATGGAGAAGGTATACTAGAGGAAGCACTAGCATTTACTACCACCAACCTCAAGTTCTTGTTACCCCACTTGACCAATCCTCTGGCTGAGCAAGTAAATCATGCTCTACAATGGCCCATCCGCAAGTGCTTAACAAGGCTAGAGTCGAGGCATTACATGTCTATTTACCAAGAAGACAATTTGCATAATCAAGTAGTACTAAACTTTGCAAAAGTGGATTTTAACCTATTGCAGAAAGTGCATCAGAGAGTTAATTGGTATTACAAGGTTGGTCCATTGACAAAGTCAGAGGCTTGTCATCACCATTAACATATGGATTAAGGAAGAGTTTGGATTTGATACAATTGATTCTATTTTATTTTTACGTTTTAGGTGGTGGAAAGATTTAGACTTTTCGAGAAAATTACCTTTTGCAAGAGATAGATTGGTGGAGTGCTACTTTTGGATATTGGAAGTGTACTTTGAGCCCCAATATTTCATTTCACGAAAGATATTAACCAAAGTAATTTACATGACTTCCATTGTGGATGACATCTATGATGTATGTGGGACCCTTGAAGAACTTGTGCTCTTCACTGATGCAATCGAAAGGTCAAATTCAACCAATTTAATCAAATAGAACACTCTCAGTTTTAGATCTTATCATTCTTTTTCAAGAATTTTTTGAGTTGTAATTGACATATAGGAACTAATTAGTAACTCTATGTATGTGCACTACATGAGTAACAGGTGGGACATCAGTGCTTTAGATCAACTACCAGAATGTATGAGATTATGTTATTGTGCACTCTTAGATGTGTATAGTGAAATGGAGAAAGAGATGGCCGAGAAAGGCAAAACATATTCCGTCAACTATGCTAAAGAAGCAGCAAGTATTTTTACACTTCCCAGTTATTACCTAATTTGCAAAAATAAAATAAAAAAAACCTATTTTTAGACTGATGGACAAACTCACAATATGTCTTCTTCTTCTTTTCTTTTCTTTCCATGTTTCAGATGAAAAAATTAATTAGAGCATACTTTCCAGAGGCCAAGTGGTTTAATGAAGGCTATGTACCAACAACGGAGGAGTATATGGAGGTGGCGCTTGTTTCCTGTGGTTACATGATGCTTTCCACCACTTCCTTTGTTGGCATGGGAGAACTGGCAACCAAGGAGGTCTTTGATTGTTAGAGCTTCATACGTGATTTGTAGACTCATGCATGACATGGCAGAACACGAGGTAAGAAAGAGATGTTTGAAATATCTTATTGCAAAAACCTACTTGTCATAAGTTCCAATCGCCTATTGGCACAAAACCCAGATTTAATTGATATATATGAGCATTTTGTGATTCATTTTGTGCACCGATTTTGTGTTGCAGCCCTAAAACAATTCTCCATTACCAAAAAAACACCTTCTTTTTTGCTAACTATTTTGTACTAATTCTTGTTTTTCTGCTGAATAAACTTTGTGGTTCCTCTACATTTTTTAGCATGAGCAAGAGAGAGGACACGAAGCATTAACTGTGGAATGTTACATGAAACAACACGGTGCCTCAAAGCAAGAGGCGTATGCTGAGTTTGGCAAACAAGTTACAAATGCATGGAAGGATATAAACCAAGAATGCCTCCATCCAACCGCTGTCCCGATGCCTTTTCTAATGCGGGTTCTCAATCTTGCATGCTTCATGAATCTTCTCTACAAGGATGGAGATGGGTATACAAATTCCAAAACCAAGTGTAAAACCTATGTAACCTCGCTTCTTGTTGATTCCGTGCCAAAATGACGGTGAAAATTTTCTCCTATCCTCCGTATGATGATTCTTGTTCTATTGAATAAAAATCCTTAATTCTTGTATGTGAAAATAATGTAACTTTTTTTTTCCCTGTGTTCTAATAGTGTGTAATCCTGCCTTTGTAATAATAATGAAATAGGAGAAAAAGTATTAAAAAATTTCATCTTATTTCTGTTTAATGGACTTTTATGCTAGTATAAGGAGTAAAAATTAACTCTTCTCCCATACGCCCCTCTCGATATGATGATTCTCTCATGAATAAAAATCTGTATCCATGCAAATCGTGGTATAGAAAATCTGTAGTTATATGTTTTTTTCACCTTTCAAAAAACAAAGAAGCAAATCACTAGTTCTGATTGTACTGTCTATTTAGGATGTGCAAGTAGGAGTTGCATGTGCAGATGAGATGAGCGTTGAAGTTTGTCCCATGTTAATAAAATATCAACTCCTGTACAGATAAAGAGATTAATGATTAAATTTGGTAAACCAAATTTGTTTACTGCTTGCTTATTGTCTAAAAGTAAATTTTGGAAGCAAAGTACAACTTCGAAGTGCAGGGAAACAATTTTTTCTTATTGATTTGAAAACTCCCGAGAGGTGACAAATGTAGTAAAAGATTCAGTGTGTGCAGGATTGCTGCGCTTACTATTAACTTTTAACAAGAATCGTGTTTGAATTTGAGCCAAGTATGCTTTGATTAGAGAGGCTTAGTCCCACTCCCTTGCGTGGGAGGAAACAGGTTGTGTTTCTGAGTGCCGACAAAAAAAAATCATGACAGAGCTTCATGTATGATGACCAAACTGGTAGGGACTATAGACAGTGTAATTTTTCACATGTTCAAGGTTGCTAAACGGCCTGACAGTTTTTTTGGTGTGCAACTAAAATCCAATTCGGCGTCGTGGAAATAGAGATTACATACGAGTTACTTTTTTACGCGTAAAACGGATTAAATTGATTATGGTTTAGTGGATTAAATTGATTATGGTTTAGTGTCGACAAGTTTGATAATTTGCTGAAAAGAGGGCTATCAGAGTTCTCTTAGCATCCATACTTACAAAACCAAGGATGGTGATTCCTACAGAGAGAAATTTTAGGAGAGAAAGTTTCCAATTTTACTTGTATATTTTTTGTCTAACTCTCATTCTACATATAGAAGAGTGTTTGATGAGGACTTACATCCTATTCCAATTTACATTATTGTTTTGTTTGGTAGGGAGAATGAAAAGTAGGAGGGATACATTTTCTATCCTTCAAGTATGGAAAGTAAGAAGGATACAGTTTTCTTCCTTTGTATTTGTTTGGATGGATAGAAAAAAAAAATGACTATTTTTTTTGTGCTGGCTAAGATTAGGGGTGACAATCGAATCATGTCGTGTCAGATTTGTATTGAGTCATTATATATTTGTGTTAAATATTAGTCAAATCTAACTTAACTCATTTAACTAATTGTATCGTATCAAGTTTGAGTCGTGTCATCGTGTTGAGTCAAAAAATTTTACCCTTAATTAAAATGGAAAAAATATTTTTTTTTAATATAAAATTTTTATTTTTATTTTTTTAATTTTTTTTTTTAATATATATACATATTTTACCATTGTATTTTTATATGAAATTAATGTATATATAATATATGTATATATAAAAAAAAAATATAGATAAATAAGATACATTTCAACACAAATAATAAACTTTCCATCCACTTTCCTTCTGATTTTAGAGGGATTGATTTGGTGAGTTGGAAGGAAAGTTAATTCATCCACTTTTTCATCATTACCAAACATGATAATTTATTTATCTTTCTAACTTTCCATCCTCCCACTTTTTCATCCTATCAAACGAAACATAAATGTTATCTCAACTTATAGATAGACTAGTAATGCACACATGACGTGAAAAAATTTAGATCATAAAATTTTGATTATATTTTTTAGAAATGTGAAGTGTATGAAGTTGACGAAGTAAAAGATTACTAATATATGAATTTAATGGCTTCTTGAATCTAATAAGAATTTCTGGCATTACAACATAAGACTAAGAAAACTCTTAAATATAATTTATTAATCTAAAACTATTCAACCACATGAATTCAAGAAGTTTAGTAACAAAACTAATTCTACTTATAATATAATAACTCCTAAAACACTACAAGCCTACTAATAATAAATAATTAAATATTAGGAGATTAGTTTAATAGATTAAACTCTTCATTCCATGAAAAATACCCTTTTTTTGGGCGTTCATTATCAATTTGATGGGAACACCAATTCAATTGAACACAAATTAATTTTTGTTCCAATTTCAAAAATTGTTGTAAGGTAAATAGAGCATTTATTCAATAGCCATACCTAAATAGGTGGAAAACAAAGTAAAGAATATACCATACCAACAATAGGTATGTTCTGATATAGAAAAAAAAAAACTTCACATATTGACAACATCAAGCACCGTCGACCTTGCAAAGATATAAGACCAAAAATGTTAATGAAGTTACAGGAGAGATATATGTCTATCTTCCTATATCTACTTATATATATTTCTAATAAAGTTGTTTAAAATATTTTTGAAGTCTAATAGATATGAAAGAAAGAAAAATATATGGGTTTAGCTCTTTACTCTTCTAATGAATTTTCGATGGTTGTATTTATCACCTAAAAAATAGCAAATTTTTTTTTCACACCATATTAGAATTCTAGTTGAATTTGTCGAATTGAATGGAAAAGAAAAATGTACTGACAAGTCATAGTGATTAAATTTATCTAGTAAAAAATTTGAAAATCATAGAGATAAATTTAATCTAACTAATATATAGTGATAAATTTATCTAGCAAAAATTTTGGAATATTAGTGATAAAGTTATCCAGCAAAAAATTTTGAAGTTATAGAGATAAAGTTTATTTAGCTAAAATTTTGTGAGCATAATTGTCTTGAGTGTAATAATTAGGGGTGAAATAGGAAAAATAAAGTTGTTCAAATTATTTTTGAAGTCTAATAGGTATGAAAGAAAGAAAAATATATGGGTTTAACTTTTTACTCTTCTAATCTTTTATTATATAATAATGAATAATAAATTTTTGATGGTTATGTTTATATCCTAAAAAATAGTAATTCTTTTTCACATCATATTAGAATTATAATTGAATTTATCGAATTGAATAAAAAAGAATGTACTGGCAAGTCATAGTGGAGATAAATTTTATCTAACTAATATATAATGATAAAATTTATCTTGCAAAAATTTTGGACTATCTTGCAAAAATTTTGGAATATTAGTCATAAAGTTTATCCACCAAAAAATTTGGTAGTCATAGAGATAATATATAGTGATAAAATTTATCTTGCAAAAAATTTAGAATATTAGTGATAAAGTTTATCCAGCAAAAAATTTGGAAGTCATAGAAATAAAGTTTATCTCGCTAATATTTTGTGAGCATAATTGTCTTTAGTGTAATAATTAGGGGTGAAATAAGAAAAATAAAGTTGTTCAAAATATTTTGGAAGACTAATAGGTATGAAAGAAAGAAAAATATACAGGTTTAATTCTTTACTTTTCTAATCTTTTATTATATAATAATGAATAATGAATTTTCGATGGTTGTGTTTATATCTTAAAAAATAGCAATTTTTTCCACATCATATTAGAATTATAATTGAATTTATCGAATTGAGTAGAAAAAAATAATGGAATGACAAATCATAGTGGAGATAAATTTTATCTAACTAATATATAGTGATAAAATTTATCTTGCAAAAATTTTAGAATCTTTGTGATAAAGTTTATCCAGCAAAAAATTTGGAAGTCATAAAGATAAAGTTTATCTAGTTAATTTTATCTAACTAATATATAGTGATAAAATTTATCTTTCAAAAAATTTGGAATATCTTACAAAAATTTTGAATATTAGTGATAAAGTTTATCCAGTAAAAAATATGGAAGTCATAGAGATAAAGTTTATCTACCTAATATTTTGTGGGCATAATTGTCTTTAATGTAATAATTAGGGATGAAATATAAAATCAAAAGTTTTTCGTAGATGCTGACATTTATTTGAATATTAGTGATAAATTTTATCCAGCAAAAAATTTGGAAGTCGTAGAGATATAGTTTATCTAGCTAATATTTTGTGGGCATAATTGTCTTTAGTGTAATAATTAGGGGTAAAATAAAAAATCAAAAGTTTTTTACAGATGTTGACATTTATAAGTATAATAGATTAGGATAAAGAAGAAAAACCTAAACCCATTAAGTTTCTAATAACCTTGAGGACACTGAGTTAACTCGATCTCTTAACCGGGTCAAGATTACATCTCCCACTTATCAACATAGGTTATCCCATTTTTCATACATACTTTCTTTTAATCTCCTGTAAACATTTCATTGTCCTCATAAAACTAATGGAATGGGCGAACTAACCAAAAACATGTAGTAGGAGTGCTATATTAAGCCACCATCTAACTAACATAGCACGTCATTGACGAGTTCTCGCCTATACCCTAGATACCTTAAATTACACAAATCAAGTATCATATATACTTCTTGAGACTTGTCTTAGAGCAACACTTGACTAAACTCATTTCATATTTGTGTTCATGATTATTTTACACAACTAACCACAATAATAGTCCGGGCAATGAACGACCAAATTACGTGTACCTTCCCTAGAATCTCATATCAATCCATTTTGAGTCGTGCACTTTCCTAGACATGTTCCATGTGACTGTATCTATGGTGACATGCTAAAGTAGTTATTTCGAACCTCGACTTCATGACATAGCTGTGGGTCTAAAGGTATAGGGAATTTTAGAGCTCACACGGTGACAAAGAGGGTATCAATCTTATCACTCTAATATTTGGTTGACTATAGCACATACAGTATGATGTGTATGCTACGGTGGAGCTACCACTAAATGGGACATGTGACTCTTAAACATTGTAAAAATTTGGGTCTAGTTGCCACGTAGACATGTAACCTGAGTTACTCTCGGCCAGCCGCTCTCCACACGTTTCTTGAGTGCTCACATTCAGCTTTATTTAGGTTTTATATGGAATTGTGGAGGCATTCCACAATCGACTTACTTAAGTCTCATCTCCGTCCAAAACCGAGGTGACAACATTATCAATCATTAATGACTATTATGTAACTCATATACATATAGGCCATCATAAGCTCATTATACAAGCACCAATATGATCACTTTGTATCATACGGCTCGTTGTCTTAGCGCCAAGGTGATCACCCGTGTGAGTGGCCTGATCTCAACCGGGTGACATTATTACAATTATGTGCCTCGTAAAAATAGTATCATCCATGCAACCACAAGTAGAAGATAAAATGGCAAATGCATGAAATATAAATATCCATATGTCCATCATATTATCCAAAGCAAATCAAATCCTACATATCCCCAAACTTCTAACGTGAGTTTAGAAGATACCTCTAGCAATATTAGTGAGTGGATCAGCTACCATTCTGATAGTGGAGATATGCTTTAGAACCACCTTTCCTTGTCTGACCATGTCTCGAATGTAGTGAAATCGTATATCAATATGCTTGGTCCTGCAATGATATTTAGGATCCCTTCCAAATGATAATGCAGCCATGTTATCGGATCAAATCTCAACAGCGTCTTCAACGTGGGTCACAATCCTTAATCGCTGAATGAATCTCCTCAACCAAACTGCCACTTGAGCTGCTGCTGAACAGGTGATGTACTCAGACTCCATACTAGATAAGACGATCTTGCTTCTTGCTATACCGAGAAACAACTCCTCCACCAAGGGTGAACACATTACCCGAGGTGATTTGTGTTCATCTCTATTGCCACCCAAATCAACATCGCAAAATCCTCTCAATTTAAAGTCCCCACCATGATAGAATAAGACGAGATCTGTGGTACCACAAAGGTAACAAAAAGTTCTCTTAATAGCCTGCCAATGAACTGGTCCTGGGTTGCTTTGGTAACGGATTACCAAGCCAACAACATAAAAAATATCATGATGAGTACACAACATAACATACATTAAACTCCCTATTGCACTCACATAAGGACCCTCTTCATGATTTCCTTCTCCTTATCTGATCTAGGATAATGCTCAAGGCTTAAATTTCGGCCCTTCTCAATTGGGGCATCAACGGGTTTTGAATAGTGCATCCAGAACTGTTCTAAAATTTTCTTGGTATAGGTTTCTTGTGACAAACCAAGAAACCTTTTAGGACGATCCCTTAAAGATCTTAACTCTGAGTACATAATTTGCCTCACCTATATCCTTCATCTCAAAATCAAAGGATAGCCATTCATCAGTGGCATGATCATCTCTATTTCGTTTCCAACGAATAAAATGTAATCTGCATATAGAGATAGGATCTAAATTCCCTTCCCTGTATGTTTGACATACACACAATGGTCTTCCTCTATCATAGATAAGCCAAATGTCATAATTGTTGCATTAAACTAGAGGTGCAATTGTCTAGATGATTGTTTGAGACCATAAATGGATCGTTTAGGGATGCCTACCCCTCAGCTATAAATCCGAGAGGTTGATCCGTATAAATCTCTTCATTTAGTCCTCCATTGATGAATGTAGTTTTGACATCCATCTGATAAAGCTCTAAATCCAAATGAGTTACTATGACTAGAATCACACAAATAGCGGCAAATCTCACCACAGGGGAGAATGTCTCTTCATAATCTATACCCTCCATTTGGGTATACCCTTTTGCTACGAGCCGGGTCTTATATTTGTTATAATTGTTTCAATGAGCAAGAATAAGCAATTGGTTGTTGATGCCTTGCTAATGTTATGTTAATGAATTAGTTTATCTATGAATGGTTGCTGGGTTGGGTTTGCTAATTTTTGGTCGAACAATGTGTTCTAAACTTTGTGTGATCTTGTAATGTTTGGTCCAATAGAATGGAAGAATTAGCATGATTTCTACAACTGTTCTACTTGACATACCATAGTATTATAACATACTGTTCTACCATTCTTCATTCCCATACCATAATAAGGTTCCAGTACATTTGTTAAGACAAAAAAAAAATGCAAGAACCCTATGTGCATTCTCGCTGCTGTAGCAAAAAGCATCAACAACATACATAATACATTGCTGCAACAAAAAAAAAAAAACAACAGCAGCAACATACTGCCCGAATACCAGTTAACAAAAACCTTCCAAAACTATCTTATGTGCATTCTTGGATGCTGGTGCAACAAAAACAAAAGCAGCAGCATCCCAGTAATCCCTATATACAAAAACTTTCTGTCTTGTGGTTAGTTTCTTTCTACAGCTTCAATCCTATGCAGGTTCCACTTCATTTCTGCCTTTGCATCTCCCTCTACCTTTCCTTACATTTGATGCAACTGTGTTGCCTTTGCTGACTGGGCTAGTAGTTACAACACTTGTTTGTCTTGCTTCACTGTTAAGTGGTGCTTGGGTTGCCTGCGATGTTTGTGCTGGTTGTTCTAAAGTACCACTTCCCTTATCAAAATTAATAGTATGAGAAGCAACTCATGTAACAGAAATTATTAACTGTTTATCCAAATAGCAGGAATATTGTACCAGTTCTGTCTCATTGCCTGTGTTCCCTTTGTCCCTCACAGGTGCCCTTTGGCATGTCCTCTTATTGTGCCCATACCCTTTGCATATGGCACATTTAACAATCAAGTTTTTTCTAGCAATACTAGTCCTAGTATTTGTCTCATCAGCTTCCCTCCTATTTTTCTTTAGTCTTCCTGGTAGCCTTCTCAAAGGTGGAGGATCAAAAGGATCTCCAAGTGCAGGGGGGCCATTTCCTCTGATAAAAAATTAGATGGATTTGGACTCTGTCATCCCCATAGTCATTATCCTCTGATCTCAAATCATATACATTATCCCTCTCAAGTTCACCCTCCCCTGCCAAGACATTATCCCTATCAGTTGGCCTTCCTCTTTCTGATGTGCAACCATACAGAATTTCATCAATTGTAACAAATATCTCTATTGCTTTGCGAGTGGGCCTCTGTATATTTAGGATTGCCCTCTAATACTTTATGTAGTCCCTGTTGGATTAGGATATCTTTAACTTGAACTTGCCGAAGCTCAACATTGTTTCTTCCATCAAATTTCTCCACCTCGAACTTAGCATTTGAGATCTTTGAAAAATTTATAGTCATGACTTTAAAACTTAATCTGGTGAGGTCAAAGAAACTGGTGCATACGATTACTATGACTTAAAATAGTACTATCTAAATAGTAACCAATGAATAATAACCGTGAATAGTACTCAAAACCAATACCAACTCTGATACAAATTTATTGTCGAAAATATCCTAGGAATTGAATTTGGATTGATATTGATACTCACACTTAAGTAGAAAAATAAAAGAACAATCACACAAGACAAATCAATTTACATGGTTCGGCTATTGCCTACGTCCACGACAATAATGCTTAGATGTTTTCACTATGGAGTAAAACAAGAGTACACAACAATATGTCAAACTTAACAAGTATTAGCTCCAACAAAAGAGGATCACTTTGATATCTCTTATAAATCTGATAATAATCAAATTAATACTGAAATATCACTTAACTCTACTTGAAGACTTCAAGCTCTGATAACACTCTGAAATGATTTTCGGATGCTTGAATGCTATTCGGTGAGAAAATGGATAAAGAATCAAATCTTAGCAAATCTGATCCGAACTGTGCATGATTAAGCCATTCACGTACAGCCCAGCCCCTTTACTTTAAGCCACAAACTTGTTAAAATTTAATGCCAAGATTTATCTTCTGGCCAAAGCCATAAAGGTTCTCAAGCCACAAAAAGTTTACTATGTGGACAAAAGTACGAGGTTGGATTGGTCCAGGCTTTGTTCTTTGGTGGCTGCATGATAGGTACATCGTCTCTCTCTCTCTCTCTAAAAGGTGTTCTTCTCTTGGTCTGTCTTATCTGTCTATGCCATAGTCACCCACTATTTTTTATCTTAGAGGTGTTGATTATATGAAATAAACTTGGGTATCACTAAGGAATTGTATTTAAATGTGCAGTTAAATTAGAGTTATAATCTATTTGGGGTCGAGTTATAAATTAAATAGATCAATTTAGGGACTTGTACTCTAGTTTTAATACGCATCAACTTTGGATATGACACAAGAAAATACTTATTCGATTTCATAAATTTACCCAAGTTTTCAGGCGGTCAAAGAAGGCAAAACGTGTTGCGTCAACTAAGGTAAAGAAGCAGTAAGAACTCTTATACTTTCCAGTTGTTACTTAGTTTACGAGGAAAAAAACTATCTTTAGACGGATGGATAAAGTCGGAATATATTTTTCTTTTTTTCCATGTTTCAGGTGAAAAAAATTAATCAGAGTAAGCTTTCAAGAGGCCAAGTGGTTTAATGAGGGCTATACTCCAACAATGAAGGAGTAAATGAAAGTCACTCTAGTTTCCGGTGGTTACATGATGCTTTCCACCACTTCCTTTGTTGGCACGGGAAAATTGGTACCAAGGAGGCCTTTGATTGGGTTTCTAGTGAACCTTTGATTGTTAGAGTTTTAGATTATATTAGATTATTTAGAATGTTGTTGGATTATTAAAATGTTGAATTTATTTAGAATTTTGAATTATGTTGGCTTGAGCTTGGGTTTAGGCTTAGACTTGGACTTGAGCTATGCCTAGGCTTGGGCTTGGACTTGGGCTTGAGCTTAAGCTTGAGCATGAGCTTGAGCGGGTACCGGGGAAGCGAGGATAGGAACGGGAACGGGGATTATAAATGTACCCGCAGACGGGGATAAAGATAAAAATTATTCTCGTTAACGGGGGTGAACCGGGGATGGACAAAATTTTTTTAAGCGGATACAGAAATGGAGTTAATGCCTCCCGCCCCCACTTCAGTTCATTGATTCAAGTCTCGCCTAAAAGTAAGGGTCCATGGTATATCATTGGTTAACCCTTACTTTTGATCAATGAGGAGGTACGCGCTATAATCATATGAGTATCATTGGCATTGATCATAATGTGGAGGTACGCGCTGTGATCATATGGGTACCACTGGTATTGATCATAATGAGGAGGTAAGCGTTGTGATCGTATGGGTACCACTGGCATTAATCATAATGCAGAGGTAGATATGCACTGTGATTATACGAGTTTCACTGGCATTGATCATAATGCGGAGATAGGTACACGTGATCATAGGGGTACCACTGGCCTTGATCATAATGCAAAGGTAGGTGCGCGCTGTGATCATATAAGTATCTCTGGCATTGATTATGATGCGAATTGGCATACAATAAAATTCTTGTGAATGTGTGTTTTTTTTCCACTGGTTGTGGGGGGTTTTTTATTTTTTTAAAATATTTATAATTTTTTGGACTAATTTTGACTAATCTACTCTTTAGTACTATAAAAAATAAAACTAAAGTTATTGGGACATAATCTGCTTAGAACTATTAAATTAACAGTGGGTCTTAACTACAAATGAGCATAAATGAAAATCATAGTAATCTATTGAATACAATAGTATTATGGAGAAATTAATTGGCCTAATTTTCATTGTCAGATTGCATTGGTGATTAACTATTTCTGCTTAATCACATCAGGCTGCTATATCAATTATTATTATATTCAGAAAGAAGCCTATAATTAGACCGAAGGTCTTAATATTTGATGATGCACAAAAATGGTTTTGCACACCACCTGTCAAGTATAGATAATAAATGCAATGAAATCAACGAAAGAATTAAAGAAGACACAATTTATAGTGGTTCGGTCAATTCGACCTACGTCCACTCTTCAATGGCTTCAGTCGCCGGGTATTTTATTGATTCAAAGGTATGGAGAATGGAGATACAAGCTTTTGAGAGGGGGAGTAGAGAATCAGAGAAAATAATAATCTCCGGTAGTCGGTTCGTCTTCTGTAAGTCTTTGATGGAGCATGTGTCTCTCCTCTCCCAGATTAGAGTCATTTTATAGTAGCTAAGAGATAATTCTTGTGGAGATCATGACATATCCTCAAGGCTTCTTTATCGCAGCTTAGAGATTATCTTTGGTGGAGATCGCGACTTATCCTCCACGGAAGGAAGAGGTTGGGGAGCTCTTCATGAAACGTGGTCAATGATTGGACCGTTTTCTTCCTTCGGTGGTTGCAGATAAACTTCCCGTGCTCTCCTCTTGGTGACGTGCTAAGCAAGAAGTCTAGCCAGCCTTGGGCTCCTTAAGGAGGTGCAGATAAACTTCCTGTGCTTTCCTCTTGGTGACGTGCTAAGCAAGAAGTCTAGCCAGCCTTGGGTTCCTTAAGGCGGTGCAGATAAACTTCCTGTGCTTTCCTCTTGGTGACGTGCTAAGCAAGAAGTCTAACCGGCCTTGGGCTCCTTTGGCTTGGTGGATTCACGATGAGGTTGGGCTCCTCAACCGGGGTTGGACTTTAATACATAAATTGGACTACTTGGGCTTAACCCATCATTTGCCCCCCAATGCCCCATGTCCAAGGAGACTTGGAGAAGGAGGCATTGATTACATTTTTTTTTTTTTTTTTTAAGTTTCTTCCCTTTTATTTTAAAAAAAGGCCCATAACATCTTGTTTGGCCTTTTTGTTTTGAAAAATGGCTTATAACTTTCTTTTTGGCCACTTTGTTTTGAAGAGGGCCCATAATTTTCTATTTGCCTTCTTTATTTTGAAGTGGGCCCATATTAGTCTATTTGGGCTTTTTTCCTCTTTTTGAAAAACCCTAGACTATAAATATAGTCTTCTTCTTCAAATTACCACTTCACTTATTTTTAAGGTTGAGCACTCACCTCTTGAAAATTTTTGAGAACTCAAGTCCTACCCATTTTGTTGAAGCCAAAGTGTGTGTTCTCCTTGAATCCTTTCAAGAGTGTGATTTTTTCCTTGCTAGTTGAGCTTCTCAAGTGAACAATGTCGATTGAAGAGGGATTGGTGGAGGTTGAAGAAAGCTGTGGATCTGAAATTGGAAAGCTGGACAGCGAAAGGGAGATGGGCGGCGCGAGGAATGGCTTGGGTTGCGCAGGGAGACGGCTGGACAGCAGCGAAGGCGGGCTGGGCAGCACAGGCGCGCGGCTGCGCAGCGCAGGCGCGCAGCTGGGCAGCGCGCGCGCGCGCGCAGCTGGGGGCCTGGACAGCGGCTCTGCTGCGCGCGCTGGGGGCCTGGACAGCAGCTCTGCTGCGCGCGCTGGGGGCCTGGACAGCAGTTCTGCTGCGCGTGCTGGGGGCCTGGACAGCAGCTCTGCACGCGCTGGGGGCCTGGGCAGTGCAGGCGCGCTGGAAGGGGAGATGGGCAGCGCAGGCGCGCAGCTGGGGCCTCAACCGGGGTTGGGCTTTAATACATAAATTGGACTACTTGGGTTTAACCCATCAATATTAATCGATTAAAGTAATAGACAGTTCATTCATGGAAGATTAACTAGTTCAAATCACCAATCTGAACACTAAAACTACGAGACTATCTACAATTAATTATAACTATCCCTTAACTTCAGAACTCTAAACAGGCCACTGCGAGTAACTTGACCACCAGTCCGATGACATGTATGTTCAAAATATACATGTATTTTTTTATGTATGTTTATCAAAAAAATAAAAATTAATCACTATAACAGTTTTATACTTCAACATGCCTTGTATTTATATTTCAATACGTCTTCTCGCGTGCAAGCCTAGCACGTAGAAACTCTTTTAATAATTATGGTGGGTACAAGATTCAAATATAGGACTTCTTATTCGAATATTATGTTAAACAATCATCTATTTCAAAAACTTACACTATTAAAGAGAATGTAATCTAAATATTTATACGTCAATACTTATAGAAGGCCATGGATACTAAATGATAACTATAGTTAGGCTAGAAATCCTTATTCTTGCCTGTACTTATTTAAGATTTCAATAGTATGATCATCGCATAATTTACCCCGTCCTTGTAGTAGCAAACTTGTTCAGGCGACGCTTCTGATTTTTAAAAAAAATAAAATTAAAAGTATCTTATAAACAAGTACTTCATAGAAGGTGATTCATAAGAGACATTAATAGTGGTGGGTATGGTGGTACCACCAATGGCAGCGCAGTGTGAGACAAGGACACCAAATAATAGAGACAAGACACCAACAGACGCACATGGACACCATAAATTGTGAGAGTATTTCAACCAATCCATGCACCTTTGTCAACTTGCATGGATTGTACATATTTTTCTCAAGATTGGTCGTTGGCGAACGCTATGAATGTTGGTCAGCAGATCTCAACGACTCATTAATTGTAAAATGTACATCACGAGATTTCTTCCTTATAAATTAAAATCCTTTCGTGTAGAAATGTATATTGGAAAGGCAACAATGTTATTACTTTTCTGCACCATTTAAACTTAGATCATTAGATTTGTAGGTTTCATAGAGTGTGATGATATATAAAATTAATTATGTACAATCAAATCAGTCGAGTGTGTAGTGTAAAACAAATAATGAAACAATCAACAAGAAGAGATAAATATTAAGTGGTTGGGTCCGGGTGACCTTGTTGGACCAAAACAGTTTTTTAAGTGAAAAAATTAAATTTTTGGTCGACTTTGAGCCTAAATTAAAGTGTGACCCATTAGTTATTTTGAATAAATTTTTGTGGGTTCATATTCTACTCCGTGAGGAGAATAATGTAATATATTTAGCTGCGTAAATCGAGTAAGAAATAAATGAGAAAATAGGCTCCAAAGTGACCGACTTGAAATGTGAAAATAAAGATTGTACAATGTGGGATTTGACACCAATCCCATATTGGTTGAGGAAGAAATTCAACATGGGTATATATATACCAAGTTTGCTCTATGGGATTGGACCCTAAGGTGCCACAATTTTATGAATGGAGCAAGCACTTACATGTTTTCGGTTCGACCACACACCCGCGCACACTGCCAGCCGCCCACGACACCGTCGAATCGAGCTCGGGTGTGGGTGTGGCTTAGACCAAGCCCTATCTAGTTGTGACAGTTCATAGAGAACAGTTACAAGTGGTGTCTTCTAGCTTACACTTGTCTTCGTGATTTGTCATTTAAGATAGTGGTTGTCCGAAAAGTCAACAGTATATCTATAAATACCCAAACACATATTACCATTCATTCATTACAATTATCAGTGATATACCGAGTTAAGCCAGACATTTATTGCATTGCATTTAGGCATTAAGACAATCTGTATTTGGAGAGTACACAACACAATTTTGGTTCGTTGGACGAGTAGATTGAAGTGCTACTACTATTCATGTAAAGATCATTGTATCCTAGGAGGTAGACGCTCAATATTCCATAAGCACCGTGTATGGGGGTGAAATCTGTCCTAAGGACATAGTGTCAAGCACTAGCCTTGATACACATCAACTTCAATAGCAGTTACGTGTAACTATTTGCTGTTACTATTTCATTAGACTACTGTAATTCTTTTATGTAACTTTTTCGTGTAAGACTGTTTTTGTGTAACTGTTCCCCACTTCACTGTTGTTGTTTTGTCTTAAGTTACAGAATATCAGAAATTTCAATAAGTGATTTTACAATATTTGGAACACCACAAATAACAAACCTAACTACTGAAGGCAACAACGGTGATCGAAGAACTCTATTAATAAAATAGTATAATGTAGTTGGAGAGAGAGAGAGAGAGAGTTGTGAAATGTATGAGCTCTGCCCCCATGTGTATAGAGGTTTAGAATTTATAGGCACAAATCCATAGTTGAGGCGGTGACGTAAATATCAAGCTACTAATTTATCGAAAAAAATTGTTGCAATTGAGGATAGACACTGTCTCGATAATTGCTCTCTTACATGCTTTGACTCTTCATGGACTCTTGGTCTTGAATTGGATTGAAACCATGAGCTAAGTCTGGTCTATCTTTTGATGATTTGGGCTCAACCGTGAACTGAGCTCAATTCTGATCTAAATTTGGGCTCGTCAAAGTGTATTAAATATTTCATGACTCTGACTGTGCCGTATCAATTTGTGTAAGAGATGTGGTATATAAAGGTGGTGTCCATAGCATTATTCTCAGAAAAATAAAGAATTTCAACACCTCTCATTTGTATTCCTTACAAAAAAAATTAAAACTCTTTTACAATTTTGGGATAGTGGTGTTGGTGATGATGTATCTAAAATGAAATGCCCGTGTAAAAATATTTCTGGAGAAGTTAGAATTATCCGTCTTTTTTTTTTTTTGCTTCGTGGCTAAAGGCTTGACACAATATGAATAATTTTTAGAAGAATATTGGTGATCATTTGATGAGTCTATTTGAAAATTTAAGACCGTCGAATTAACTTATTGAAATCTGCATTAGGTTTATATTATAGATTTTCAGTGGTATAATCAATATTAGCTTATTTAAAAGTAATTTCAAACACCAAAATTTTTTATTTAAAAATGATTACACTAAATCGTGAGTCAAAAATGTTTTTTAAGCTGTACCAAACACCCATCTTAGCACAATCCGCAATTGATAACAAAGAAAATCTAAGGAAATGGAAAACAAGAGCGGAGCCAGAAAGTCACGCCAGGATGGACACAAATATTTTAACAAATTAATTTTTTTTTTTAGCAATCAATAGAAATAGGACAATAATTTATATTTAATTACATTCTATTTAATACTTAAAAGTTCATTAAATCCAACATACCAAAATTTGGTAAGATTAGTATATACAAACGACACAAAATTTTTTTTTTACAAAATATAGGCTAATTAAAATTATTTAGAATTGACTCCGGTAAATTTTCATACTTTGAAACCGTTGCTTAACAACTTTATTATTTTTTATATATACCATCATTTTATCACTTTAGTCTTTATATACATAACATGTCCAAAATGTGTCAAAAAAACTCATATTTATTTGATATAAGTGTACACTAATTGATGTGCAAAAAAAATAGGGTGGACATAATTAAAAATATTGAAAAAATACTTGAAATACATATAGGTAATGTTA
This sequence comes from Ilex paraguariensis, assembly GCA_963454935.2. Lineage (NCBI taxonomy): Eukaryota > Viridiplantae > Streptophyta > Magnoliopsida > Aquifoliales > Aquifoliaceae > Ilex > Ilex paraguariensis. The sequence continues at coordinate 177,548 of CAUOFW020000782.1, forward strand.
AGGAAAAAAAAATTGAGGATGGATATGTGCCCCCCCGGGGCATATGTTGGCTCCAGCCATGCTCTCTACTAAACCCATCAACGGTGCAAGAAACAACAAAAAACCTCAAGGAACTGAGGAAGAAGCTTTACACTGTTTTTTCTAGTTGGCAACTGGGAGTGAGTGAGACAGAGAGGAAAAAAAATAACTAATAAGATAGGTATTACTGATATTTGTCAAATGGGCCAAAAACGCTGTTTTTTAATTGTGGACTAAAAGTTTTATTTTTTTAATAAGTGGGTTGTGTTATGTCAAAATTTTAATTTTTTAATAAGTTTTGGTAGATAATAGTGGGCTCAAATTTTTTTATTTTAAATGGGCTAAATTTTTTAATTCTTTTAAATAAATAATGTGGGCCTAATATTTTTATCTTAGATTTTTGGGTGGGCACAAATAATATATTATACAAATATATAATATATATACTTAACTAAAAAAAAAAAAGCATTTTTAGGGGGGGCACGTGTCCACCTTGGCCCTAACCTCCCTCTGCCCTTGGTGGAAAAGAAACATCTATCTAATAAAATAGTTAATACTTTGAATTTTATTTTCAGATTTTTTCTGTCAATTTATATCATAACCTGAGTTATTTAATTGTTTGACTAATTCGAGGCTCAATAAACTTTTTATGTCCGACATTGTTGATATAAGATAGTGTACAACTGTCAATATTTTGTTTAGATCATGTATTTTGAAAAAATATTATTCAAGGAATCTTAATAGTTACGTCCCATTTGTGAATCTATTAGATTGTTCATATTTTATTCATAATTAAAATAATTAGTGACGGCTTCCATATTTATCAATTAAAATACAGCTAAAAATATCAATGGCTAGTCGGTGTTTGAAACTATAAAAGAAATCATTACAAAAATGTTCAGAGAATCTATCAACAAGACTTCAAGTAATCGTTATATTTGTGTGTCTGGAGAAAGTTGGATGTAAATAATCTTACATCTTGAAATCTCCAACAACCCTCTAAAAAAATGCTCCTTCATTTCTTTTTCTACTATTACATCCCCGTGGATTATCAGTACTGAATTTATAAAAAAATGAAAACTTTGAAGGTTTAACCAAAATTACGGGCATCATATTAGTTGCTTATTGAACATGGGGGCAAGATCGTCATAACAAGTTGCAGCTCAGTATTTGGCACTAACATTCATTAGAATATTTTGATCAACAACAAATTTTAATATTTGATCAGACTTACAATCAACCAAAGATCAACATGGGGGCCTCTTGCATGACCAGATTGACCAATTGGGAGCATCTTTCGCACTGCTATTACAATTATTTATTTTATAAATGACTATTTTATCTTTAGTTAATAAAATTCATATCCATGTTAAGAGATACAACTATCTTTTCGATCATTAATCCCTTACCTTTTTTCCCAAATCCACCCTTCCCTAACTTTGACAAAACCCATGATCATAAGTTTAATTTTCTAACCGGGCCGAGTTTGAAAACCCCAAAGTGATTTTTCCATACAAACATAAGATTTGGGAGAGTTTTGAATTATTTTTCCCAACTCATCTTGCCAACCCCCACCCCTTTTAAATAACCCCCTACCAAACAGCCCCTTATAGTTCACCAACCATTTTTAGCCATTGATAAATTGTTGGGAAAGAAAAACGTGACTGTCGGCAAGAACCATCAAATTCCAGTCATATGATGCCTCAACAAGTTCCAACACCTGAGAAAGTGTACTATAAATATCCAAGCAAGGTTCTTCAGTCCATACAATCTCGTTGGAGTGTATTATAAACCCCGAGGCACCTGTAGCTTCTTTTTTTGTCCCTCCCTCCCGCCCCTTTCTCTCACACCTCAAAGCCCCGAAATGAAAACGATTGTTCTGGCTTCATCCCAAACTGTTGTCCCCGGCATTACCCGTCGCTCTGCAAATTTCCATCCTAGCATTTGGGGGGACCATTTCCTCTCATATGCTTCTGACTTTACGGTAATATTAGAAGATTGGATCCATAGTTATTTACCAATGTCCGAATAGAATAACTAGATGATGATATTTATGGGCGACATATTATATCCTTATATATCGTCTTCATTTTTCCACCCTCTAAATAGACTTGATTTATACTTATGCACTTACTAGACAATAATACGTCAATGTAGTGTATTAGGGTTTTGGTATGTGAATTAGGTACAATGTGCAGAACCACACACATATTTGTGGTTTTTTTTTTTCTTTTTCTTATCTTTATTTCATATCATATTCTAAACTTGTTTAAGTAAATGATCTTCGGGTAAAGTATATTTTTAGTCTCTAAACGATGCGCTCTGTATCAATTTAGTCCCCAATTTTTGAATTTTGTTAATTTGGTCTCTCAATTTTTTAATTTATGTCACTTTGGTCCGATTGAAAAGACAATTTCAGTTGACTAACGGAGATATTCAAGTGACAAAACTTCAAAGTTGCTTTGGTCTCTTAAATTTGTAATTTGTATCATTTTGATCCTTTAAGTTCATAGTTTATGTCTCTTTAGTATCTAAAGTTTTCAAAAAATGTGCCTCAAGTGCGATCACAGTAAATTCCAAATACCATTTTTTTGTGGACCGAGGAGACAAATTAAAAAGTTGAGGGACCAAGTCGACATAATTAAAAGATTGGAAACTTTTTTTTTATTTTTTTATTTTTGGGAGAGGGGGAAAAGGACTTGAATTATTGACCTCAAGAAAGCAAAGTCTTCACAAGATAAGGAATATCATTGGACCAACTTGACATAATTAAAAGATTAGAAACTAAACTGACACAAAACATATATTTTAGGAATCAAAAATGTATTTTACCCATAATGTTTTGGGTAGAATGCTTGCAGGGGCGGAACTCCTTTATGGTCCCAAGGGATAGTTTAAAAACCTCCAATATACACACATACACATTGAAAAATAAATTGCTAAAAAGTCTAATATGAATTCAATCATAGGTTAATTCCATGATGTACATAAACATTGAATACAACTTTGATGGTTGACTAAGTAGATATGTGTTAAAGAAAATATTCCTTTGATTACTTTTTGGTTATTTTATAATGAAAATATGCACCACTTTGTTGGTCTATATTTCTATACATAAGATTTGGTCTCTCCCAGCACTAAAATTCTGGTTTCGCCCCTGAATGCACGTATCATACATGTGTGCTAATGACCACTGTGCAGGAAATCGATGCTCATTCAGAGACAAAACGTCAACAACTAAAAGAAGAAGTGAAGAAGATTTTAGGCATAGCTGTTGATCAGCAATCACAACAACTCAACTTGATTGATGCAATCCAGCGTCTAGGTGTATCTTACCATTTCGAAAGTGAAATTGATTCAGCTTTACAACACATATATGATGCTTGTCATGATTGTGATGACAAAGACGACGATGACCTTTACACTACAGCCCTTCGTTTTCGATTACTTAGGCAACAAGGACATAATGTCTCGTGTGGTAAGTCTCCACTTGATACTTTGTGTTGTGTTTTGGGCAAATTTCATTTACCCTATTTTCACATAACCCTCATGCGATTTGTGGACCAACGTGCACAATTATATTCTCCGTCCAAGTTAACACAAGGTGAGGCCCACTCGCCTGTTTACTTCATTTCATCTGTGATAAGAAGAAAATTAGAGGGAAAACAAAAAAGAGAGGGGTATTGTAGTCCTTTTATTAGTTTTGTTGACAGATGTTACAGTGCATATTAATCCATAAATTACATAACGGTTATGCCGACTCTTTTCAACATTAGGGATGTACTGTGCAAATGGAGTACAATGAAGTTTGCCCTTTTCTGAAAAATAATCCTAGTGTCTTTTTTCTTTCCGACTCTTATACTAGTGTAGAATCTAGGTTCATATTCACTCAAGTAAGTTAGATAAATTCAAATATTCCCAAGGGCTGGAATTTTAAAGGAGGTAACCTTATCAGAGCTCTTTTCTGATGAGATTTGTTCTGCATATCCTTCGGGTTATGTTTTGAGTTTCATTATAATATCTTTTTTATTTTCTGGGAGATAAAATTTATTTACGTATCAAATTAAAGTTTATTAAAGTATTAATATTCGTTCTTTAGTTTCTTCTATGCTTATTTTGATGTTTTTACACTCAAAATGTGCTAGGAAATATTGATTACCTATTTCTCGTTGCATTATTCTTTTGTATTCTCCTTTTACTTCTTTGTTCTTGCATCCTAACAAGTTGCTAGTTCTTTGTCATTTGCCAATGCTTCAACTCCGTCTTCATGTATATCGAATAAGTCTAGAGTGATAAATAAAGTTCTCATTTGGTGACTCCAATATTCTTAGTTTTCAACCTCAAAAATAAAAATGAGAATTTTTTCATAGAAGTGTATGAGACAACTTCCATTGCAAAGGACTGTTTGATTTCAAAATTTAAAACAACTTTTACCCGTCTTCGATACAATAATAAAATCTAAACTCATTATCTTCATATGTGCCTAAGCATTTCATGGCTCATATTGTTTGCTCCGTGTTAATGTCAAAGCAGATGTGTTCAAGAGATTCAAAAACAACGAAGGGAAATTTAAGGAATCCCTAATCACCGACGTTCAAGGATTGTTAAGCTTGTATGAAGCAACACATATGAGGGTCCATAGAGAAGATATATTGGATGAAGCTCTAGCTTTTACTACCATTCATCTGAAGTCCTGGTTACCCCACTTGAGCAATTCCCTTGCAGAGCAAGTCAATCATGCCCTACAACAACCAATCCATAAAGGCTTGACAAGGCTAGAGACGAGGCCTTATATGTCAATTTATCAAGAAGTCGAATCACATAATCAAGTTCTTTTATATTTTGCAAAATTAGATTTTAACCGATTGCAAAAAGTTCATCAGAGGGAGTTGAATAGCATTACAAGGTATATATGTTTGTTAACTAAAGTTAGACTTGTTGTCGCTATTAACATTTATTAATGATGGCTTGAACTTGGTAAGATAGATTCTATTGTAAATGTTTACTTTAGGTGGTGGAAAGACTTAGACTTTGCTACAAAACTACCTTTTGCAAGAGACAGATTGGTGGAGTGTTATTTTTGGATACTGGGAGTGTACTTTGAGCCCCAATATTTTCTTGCAAGGAAGATATTAACCAAAGTAATTGCCATGGCTTCCACTGTGGATGACATCTATGATGTATATGGGACCCCTGAAGAACTTTCACTCTTTACTGATGCAATCGAAAGGTTCGGTTTATCAAATTTAGTCATTTAGAGGACACCAAATTGCAAAGCATTCTTTTCAAGTTTTCTAGATCAATTGTAATTTACAGAGGATGTCTATTGACACGCACTAGTATTTGATTTACAGGTGGGACATCAATGAATTAGATCAACTACCAGAGTATATGAGACTTTTTTATCGTGCACTCATAGATGTTTACATCGACATGGAAGAAGAGATGGCTAGGGAAGGCAGATCATACTGCATCCACTATGCTAAAGAAGCAGTATGCCCTCATACTTGTCATTTAGCACACACGTGGCAAAATAAAAACCCTTAATTCATGATTAATGGAAAAAGTCATGCCATTTTTTCAGATGAAGAAATTAATCAGAGCATACTTCGAAGAGGCCAAATGGTTTAATGAAGGCTATGCTCCAACAATGGAAGAGTATATGAAAGTCGCACTAGTTTCAAGCGGTTACATGATGCTTTCCACCACTTGCATTGTTGGCATGGGAGAACTAGCAACCAATGAGGCCTTTGATTGGGTGTCAAGTGAACCTCTAATTGTAAGAGCTTCATCAACAATTGCCAGACTCATGGACGATGTGGCGGGGCACGAGGTAAGAAAGAGAAGTTGGAATGTCTGTTTCAAACACCCTTTTAACTTTGTGAGTGTACTTCAATAGTTATACTTTACAGAGATTCTTGACATTCTATCTCATAATTCAACTTTACAATTCTACATTTGCAGATTGAGCAAGAGAGAGGAGACGCAGCGTCAGCTGTGGAATGTTACATGAAACAACATGGTGCCTCAAAACAAGTGGCGTATGATGAGTTTGACAATCTAGTTACAAATGCATGGAAAGATATAAATCAAGAATGCCTCCATCCAACGGTTGTCCCGATGCCCCTTCTTTTGCGGATTCTCAATATGGCACGCGTGATCGATGTTGTTTACAAAGGCGAAGATGGGTACACTAATTCCAAAACCAAATTAAAAAACTATATAATTTCAGTGCTCATCAATTCGGTGGCAATATGATATTGTATTAAGAATTTTCTCTTGTCATCTGTATCATACTTCTTCTATATATTCATTCTCTATCCTTGTAAGCTAATAAAATGTAATATGTTTGCCTTTACATTCAAAAGTAATGTAATTCCTCCTACTTTTCTTTTCTAGTATAGAATAGGTGAAAATATATTTCTACTGTGCGTGCCGATTTTTGCACAACAGTAGAAGTAGGAACAGATTTCTCTCACGATGAACTGTAGTTTGATAAGATAGTAATTTTGACAGAACAGAGGGTTTGATTTCAGGATTTCTGACAACCTCCGGTAGAGATTTGACCCATCCGAAAGTGGGTTTTGGCAAGAAGAAGTAGGTTGAGAGGGACAAAGGGGCCTTAAGGACTGGTGACGAATTGTTTGTTGAGTTGCCTGACCGGTCCTGGAAGACTGGGGGGATCCTGTAGCAAAGAAAAACAAGTTAGAAGGGTGTCGGAGTGCTATCCGACGATCAAATCAGTTTTTTTAGAGAGGAGAAGAAGAAAGCACTGTAATTATTTTCAAAAATTCTTGCGTACCTTTGCAATGCGTTTTTGAGAACTATTTATACCTTTAAAAGTTCATGATTGCTGATGGTCCATCCAGCAAACATTTGTCAAAGATGGGGCAGTGTGCCTTTCACTTTTATGGGGAATGGGCTTTGTTTTAACTGATCGGGATACCGAGCATTTAAAGCTCACTCCTCAGTCTGTCGAGCATTCAATTCCCCCTTCTCGGCGAGGATGCATTAAATGCTCAAGTATAGGGGTCTTTAATGCACTTCACTTCTCGGCTCTCATGCCTTAATTGTTGTCTCATCAGGAGGAGGATTCATTAAATGCTTATTTGCTCCAGCCATGTGTTAACAGGGGTACCCAGGTCTTTTTGTTACTGATTTGATATCAAATTCCACGCGTCCTCCCCTCCTTGGTTGCATGTTCTGCATTCCTGCGCCCCCTGACACCATCGAATAGATCGTCTTTATGATGATTAGCCTAGCTTGGCCTAGGCTAGCCATCTGTCAATCATTAGTTTTTGTAGAAGCAAAGGAGAGGTGGGATCCAGCGTACAAAGGAACACCTCGGCACCGAGAAATATTTGTCTATCTCAGGGTCAAGGATTTTTGTTGAGCCAAGGACACGTGTGTTGACCACGCCGATTGGGGATCCCCCGGCTCCGAGCACTATCGCCTCGGCTGATGGGGATGAGTGTCGCCGAGGACACGTGGTCATTCCTGACTGAAAACATAACGATGTCGATGACACGTGTCGCCGATCTGTTTTTTTTTAAAAAATGTCTCATCATCTACATTGAAAGACCTAGATATTTTTTTCTTAGAAGGTGAAAGACCTACACATTGCACCTGTACACTCGAGCAATATATCTAGAGAAAGAGATAAGAGATGAATCGAAATCATAGCTACATGGAATCATATTAATCGGAATGCCTATGCCTGACCATTGTACAAATTCCTCTCTCCACATGCCATCTCTATGCCATTTCCGGTGGCATGAGGGAGGGATGCATGGATTCAGATATTAAGTCATTCTCAACCCAAATATAAAATAATTCGGCCCAACTTCAAATGTGACCCGAAATTATATTCGTGTGAAGTATTCAATAACTTGTCTTTTACCAATTTTGCCAAATAACATGACACATTGATAGTGTTTAATTGATTAGTGAAAGTTATTAAAACCGACTCATCTAAATATTCATAATAATTTCATGTATGAAATTGATAAAATATTTTGAGTGTAGCATTGTTCGTATACACCAACTATGACGTCATCTTACTATCTAATGAAAATTATTTTGATAAATATATTCGCCTCCCTTAAATTTGTCCAAATAAAAACGAGACTCCTTCAAGTATAAGTAATAATGTTGCAATCACTTCTGCTTTGGGTGTTTATAAGAAGTTATCTCTGATGTTGGTAGTCCCTTAGAGAACTATTAATTATTAGATTAAATAAGCGATTAAAATTATGAAAATATCAAGAGTAACTTACATATTTGGGCCTTAAACTATGACTTTTGTGTCAATAAACTCTAAACTTTTTTTTGAGTTAATTAAGCCCATAAATTATCTAATTGTTTCAATCAAGCCCCTTCTGTTAGGATTTCTAATGGAATTGTATGGAGTGTGCTCGTGAAATCTTCGTGGGCATGGGCTGGAACCTACAATATGTAACCTCCCTTTGTTTGAATATGGTTGTAATTGGCCATCCTCCTGCCTCACTTAGGCTTCTATCATGTGGCACTTTCTTAGCAATCCTGAGAATGTCAAGTATCAATTCATTGAATATTTCTGGATTTTAATATTTTGGGCTAAATAATTTCTTAGTTAGATATAGATTTATATTTTTCCAACAAACTTAACCAACACTAACAAATTTGTTTTTTAGCGACGGATTTTGGCAACGAACAATAAAATTTGTTGTAAAAAAGTGATTTTCAGCAATAATTTCAATGTTTCTCACGGTAAACTTTTTTATGATATTTTTGGCGATTATTTTTTGTAGTCGTCGTTACCAATAGTCCTCACAAAAACGTTCCCTCCAAAACAAAATTGGCGTCAATGTTGGCGGTAAATGCTAATTTTATGGGCCAAAAAAAAAAATTGTCACCAGAAATAAATTTTCGGTGGCAAAATTTTTGTCAAATTTACAAAAAAATAATACTCGGCGACAATACATGTTTGACGCAGAAAAAATTTTAAAATTAATTTTGTTTTGCGACAAATGATATTTGGTCGCAGAATATGTTAAATGAAATGTTCACTCTAATAGATTAAAACAACGTCGTTTTGAAGTTAAATGATTGAGAGAATTACACACAAACTCCCTGAGGTTTGTCATTTAATCATTTAGATCCTTTGACATTTAAAATATTATACACAAATCCCTTGAAGTTTATACGTGCGTAACACTTAGACCCCTGATAAATATATCTGTTAATAAATTATACTTAAACCCCTTAAAGTTTGTAGGCATATAATACTTAGACCCCTTAAGTTTAAAATATTATACTTAAACTAAAAATACTCAAATCAAAGATAGAATATCAAATATTTAAAATTTTATAAATAAAATTTATGTTCTATTGTATCAATTTTTGAAAAAAATTAAAAATAAAAATTCAATTTTTTTTTTAAAAAAATCGTAATTAGTATACAATTATATTATCTATTGGAATAAAATTTAAAAATCAAACAAGGGGTTTAAGTCATTCATAATAAAACATGAATTTTACAATCAAAATTCATGTTCTATGATTATTTAAGTAAAGTATGGGAAATGAGTTATATATTTGGACATCGTGTTTTTTTGTTTCAATGTGAATAGTTCAATCTTAGTAGTGGAAAAACAATGAATGTTGATTCATATTTCATAAGTATTGATGTTAGAGTTTGATGGTATAAAGATGATCCCTTTGTCCTTCCAAATCAGTTTTCTATGTTAATGATATCAAGTATGGACCACACTGGCAAGTCATACAACGAGTCCAGCATTGAGAAATATGGGATATACCAGAGCAACATGCAATAGATGTCAGTGATGATGAACATTTTATTCCAAATAATGCATTCCAACAAGAAGAATCCACTGAGGATGTCTCTATTGTTGTTGAAAATCATGATACACACCCATTCTATAGGACAACTTGATCTAGTGCTTGTCCCGAGCAAACGGGTAATGTCGTCTGAAAGCATATAAGATAAAGATGTCAATGATGATTTCATCTATGATGATGATGATGATGATGATGAGACACTACTAGAGTATAGTGATTCTGAAGGAGATATGGAAAGTCACTCCGAGTCAGATGTTGATCCCAAAAATAAAAATAGTTTAACCAAATTTTCTCCGTAATGGTATGTTGTTTTGTTTTGTTATAGTTGCATTTCTAATTGATTATTTGCATAATTACTCATGTATCTTAATGCTTTAGGAAACATAAATGGCTCCAGGTTGTCGACCTAAAGTCTTATCTATACTTGCAACTACTAGTGAGGAGTTACAATCCCCATCACCGACATCGACCATCTGTAGTCTATATATTGTAGTTAGTAGTACATGTATGATTTCATTTGCATTAGACACTTTTAAAATATTTTTTTCTATTCATCTATTATATTTTGATAATGTCAGGGTCGACTTCAAGGAAAAGGCGAGGTCCTATATGAGGAAAGGCTGTAGCGAAGATGGTGGAGGCAAATGGTAAACTGAGTGTTGAGATTCCTAATGGTGTGAATGTCCTAATCAGAGAAAATGCACAACGTTGCATTAATGAGATGGGAACATTGGCTAGGGCTTTCGTCCCAATTACTGTGACCCATTGGAATGATTTGTCTAATGACATGAGTGCCCCTATCATTGCACGCATTCGGGTAATTATATTTATTTTATTATATTCATTATTAATATCATAGTTTTTGTTCAAAATGATGTACTATTTTTTCGTACATACAAGGTTTGACATTGTCAGATATGAAGAGTCAGAACGTGCTCGGGAAAACATTGAAGCTAAGTTTACTCATTTGTATAATGACCACCGTTCTAAGATGCATAGTCATTATAAACAATTTGGTGAAGGTTGCCCTGGACCCAAAAACTAAACCCTACAAACAAGTTAGTAAGGATGATTGAAATTATATAATCGAACACGTATTCAAGGATCCAGAATTTCAAGTAAAAACTTGATATTTTATCACTAATGTTGCTGGTTTTTATTTACAATCGAATATTATCCCTACACTAACTTATGTTAAATGTTTTATGTAGAAACGATCTAATATAAATTCTGCAAATCGTGTCAAACTACCCTACAATCATACTATGAGTTCCAAGTCTTTTCCATCTGCAATGTATGTTATGATTAAGTATTTTAACTTATACCTTTTTTGTATATTATCTTATTTAAAGTGTTGTAACTATACAGTTTTTTAAAACATAAAGATCCTGACACCCAGGAGTTACTTCATTTTGTAGATTTCTTTCGTGAATCTCACTCTAGCAAGAAGTCGAACAAATGGATATCACAAAAAGTTGAGTCTCGATACGTAAGTATAAAAATTTTCTTGATGTTACTGTATTTGAGATTTATAAGGTTGATAAGTTTCATTTTGTGAACAATTTATCAGCTATTTTTTAAAATTTTACCAGATGAAGAAATTAAGAGACAAGTCCACACAAGATGGTGAATCACATATGTCTGAGAAGGAGATTACATACACCATCCTTGGCTGCAAGTCTAGCTATAAGAGAGGTTATGGGGTTGGACCGAAACCTTCTTCAAAAAAGACGTCTAAGACTATTGCAAATGAAAAGGAGGTGATAAGTCTAAAGAGAAAGCTACATGAAACCAAGGAAAAACTCCAGCAAATAAAGAAGTGGTGAGAAATGATGATGCAACAAATGACATAGATGAGGTTAGCAGTGCAGCATGTGGGGGCATTGGGGAGCCGAGCAATTCAACTTTATCTTGGTAAGCGATTTTAACTAGAGACTTATGTTTTTTTTTTTTTTGCTATTATTATATACTTAGTCAAATATTAATTTATTAACCTATAAACTCAAAATTTATATATTTTTCTTTTACTTCTTATCTATAATGTGGTTGTTACAGATTGACAATGGATTGTAAAGAGCTCTTTTTGGATATCAAGACATATTTTTTTTCAAATATTTGAGATATTTTGTTGTTGGGATTTTAGATATTAGGATATTGGATGTTGAAAATTTTGGATATTGCTAGGAGTTTTGGATATTGTTAGAAGTTTTGGATATTGTTTGATGCTATTGAAAATTGTTGGATGCTATTTTATATCTTGAGTATTGTCTGAATGTTTTAGTAATTGTGATGTGTTTTTATGGATTATCTATTGTCATGGATGCATAATTAAAATTGGTCGAAATATTTTTGAGTTGTTATAGGTGTTTTTAAATTTTTATAGGATCAAATGAGATTTAATCATGTTCATTTTTTGGGCGATGAACACAAGTCGTCGCAAAAACATTATTCATTTTTTTTTGGCGATGAAAACAAGTCATTGCTAAAATGCTAGTTGTCTTTTTAGGCGACAAATATATTTGTCGCCAATATTTTTTATACTTATTTTTAGCAACGAAATAGAGACGGTCGCTGAAGTTTTCACATTTTGCGATGAATCTAATCGTTGCTAAAAATTTTATGTGGTTAAATAATCAATTTTTTGGTGACGAATAAAACATTGGCAACGAAATAAGAACATGTTAGCGACAAAATTATGGTATCCTATTGTGTATTTTTGGCAACAGATTGACTTGTTGTCGCTGAAAACTTTTCCAGACAAGCCTAACACGATAAAATGGTGACAAAATGAGTTTGTCGCTGAAAATATTTTGTAACGAATCAATTCGTCGCTAAAAACAAATTTGTTGAAGTGCAATGATCACCATTATCTCGGTTTATATTTGACGTCATACTAATTTTTTGTACTAACAAGTTCCAATCTCCTGATAGTACAAAACCCAAATTTAACTGATACGAATAATTTACGAGTCATTTTGTGCATCTGAGTTTGTGTTGCATCCCTAAAACAATTCCCCATTAAAAAAATTGTCTTTTTTGCTAATTATTTTGACTTTGGAGTAAATTTTTTATTCGTTTAGTTTTTTTTTTTTTTTTTTTGTAAGTTTTGGTTTTTGATTTTATTATATTATAGGTTGACTCATGAGCGCAAATTATAGAAAACTAAAATTTTCTACAATGATGTTCGGTCAGCCTGGTTTTGACGACCGTAGGGAAAAAACAAGTGATTTTTTTTTTACAAAAAAGATATAGTTTATATTAAAAGCAGTTCGTTGACTTATAATTCATTTTAATTATGGCTTCGTATGAAACTATTATTTACCACCATAATTTATTTATAGCCATAAGGTTACATTATAAACAAGAAAAAAAGCAAATGAAGTTTTATGATGGTGTGAACCAATTTTTGAGTTTTATGCTCAAAATTAATTTTTTCGGCATTGCATAAAAATTAACTTTAATAGATTCTTTATAAATAAAAAGTTATCATTAACACTGACCGCTGAATAATTTCATTGAATTTAATTTTTGTCTCAATTACGTGTCAGTGTGAGAGTGAAACTCATCTCTTCCATACGCCCTTTATATAATTATTCCCATGAATAAACTTTGTATCTATATGTGTGTCATGGTAGACAAAATATGAGTGTTGGAATTTAATTTGTATCAGCTGCATGTAAACATAAAAAAATACATGATTAGATTTGGTAAATCACATTTGTTTGCTGGTTGCATATTTTCTAAAAGGAAGTTTCGGAAGCAAGTTAAAATATGGAAATGCAAGGAAATAATTATCCTTATTGATTTGAAAACACTAGGGAGGACTAAATAACCATAATAAATCATATTTTGACCCAAAAAAAAATAAAAATGAAAGAACATAACCACACAGCGGTCACGACTTGTTCAAAATATACATGTATTCTCTTGCGTGTATTGACAAAAAAAAATTATTGTGACTTTACCATCCTCTCTAGCACCAACGCCACCCCCAACCAACCCCAAAAATAACCCCAAGCGTAATAAGTGCTTGTCAATAAGGATAATCACACTTCCACCACCACCATACTCCCACAACCACCACCACCGGCACATTTATATTGTCATTGTTTTATAGGTTATTGATCAAACAAGTTTTATTATTTTCTATTATGTCAAACTGTTTTTAGAATTATAAAATAAAACAAATTCTGCATATAACAAAACAAGTTATGCGACACAAAAAACATCAAAATACTTTTTCTAAAACTCCTCTCAAAAACAATTTTTGAATATTGTTTTTTGATATACAAATCAAATAGGCTAGTTTTTCAATTTTTTTGAACCAGCATGGTATAAATTATAAATTGATTTAATTTTTTTAGGATGTTAATCAAGTAGATTTGTTTATGGGAACCAAAGAGGGAACCTTTTTTTGGTCGCTATTATGTTGCTCGTTCCATATAATACATAAATTTGATCTTTTCCCACATAAAAGACTTCCCGAGTCCTCTCTCCCATAATCTGATTCTTCAATATGATGGTAAATATGCCTATGAACCAATCGATGCCAAGGAAAAAGATTGTAATAAAAAGTCATCAGGTGATTTTTGATTTAAATACTTCTTATTCTTTGTCCAATCCAAAATACCATAAATGGATTTTGACAGGTCCAAGTTGCAAATTTAATATGATCTATCCACATCCAAGATGCAAATTGTTTATCCATGTATATAAGCAAAAAGTCTTTTGTTTATACACTCTACTCAATCTATTAATAGATTGTTCATATTTTATTCATAATTAAAGTATAATTGTTCAATATAATGGTACATAGCTAAGAGAGAGAAAAATTATGTGTGGGGTGTGTAGAAAGATATTCTCTCATGTAGAGAGAGTTTATAATTTATAGACACGGAATCTTAGTTGAGACGGTGACGTGAGAATAAAGGTACTAGATAGTCGATGAGCTACAGAAAGTAAGTACAATTAAAGGTTGTCTTGATCTTCAGGAATAAGTATCTTGATAATTACTCCTCACGTGCTCTACTCCTTCTGAACTTCTTGAACTTTGGACTGGGCCGAATTTATGAATTGAGCTTGACCTGTCTTGTAGCTAATTTGGGTCTAGCTCATTAATTGAGTCTGGCCCAATTAAATCTGGATTCGTTATTTGCCCCCTATACCCCAAGCCCTAGTAGTGATTGAAGGTTGAGAACATGAGTGAGCTCCTTCCTTTAGGTAGAACATATATCTTGTTCCATATGGTAGCTTCTTCGGCTTTCCATTCAGGGCATTTTTGAACCTTATTTCTCTATTTGGTAATGTCATTGTTGGAGAGAGGATGAATATAAGATTGGACGTTTCGATGCGTGGAGACGGAGATGCTTTGGGTTTATAACAAGTTTGGTTAAACTCATTAACCCATAAAATAATTAAAATTCTTAATACACACACATTAGTATATCAAAACACACACACACATTAGTAGTACACCAAAATACAAATATACACACACTAATGCACTAAAACACACACAAACTAATACACTAAAAAAATACACACTAATTCATTAAAACACAGACTAATACACCAAAAATATACACACATATACGAACACAAAAACTAAAACACATTTAATAAAAAAAAATACACACACATAATGGGTCGGGGTCGATTGTGGGTCATGGGTAGGTCTGCAGGTCATGGTCAACCAATGGGTCATCGGTTGATCGTAGTATCATGGGTCAACCCACAGGTCATAGGTGGTGCATTAGTGTGTGTGTTTTTGGTGTGCTAGTGTATATGTTTTTGTATATTAGTGTGTGTATATTTTTTGGTATATTAATATATATATTTAATTTTATTACTTATGTTATTTAATAAAAAAATAAATATTCAACACAATAGGTACCCGTTTATAATCCATATTAACCCGTTTAATTAAAATGAATTATATTACCCAACTCATTTATTTATGGGCGAGTTATATGGATTAATGAGTAATGGGTTAAAATTGTCACTTTTAGTCATATTTTACCCTCTTCTAAATTTGAATTTGTTTTTATTTAAATTTAGGTTTCTCTTTCTTTAAATTTGTGTTTTTTCATTGAAGAGGTTTATACCTAATCAAATTTTTTACCTTTTTTTTTTTTTAACTCCAATGTGGGTAAGGGTTTGAATTTCTATTGGAGATTATATAAAGAAATGTTGAATTAAGGTGTTAGGACAATTCTCCATCGCTCAAAAAAAAAAAAAGCATGGCTTGCGAACATAGAAATACTCTAGGTTCCTATATATAACATTGATCAACATCATTCATTTTTCTCTAATAGATTTTCTTTAACGAGCAATTTAATCGAAATCTTTATAAATTAAAGCAAAAGCTGAAGGATACCCTTCCAATGTATAGGTTACACGAAGTTAGCATTTACAGTGTTCTTGGCATTATTGTTGAAGCATTGAAACCATATGTCAGCTCGAATAGAGAATATGTACACCCTTCTAGTGGCTCATTTCGTTTGTTGGGTGCTATTTGGCAAAGCAGATGTATTCAAGAAATTCAAAGACGAGGAGGAAGGGAAATTTGAAGAATCCCTGATCACAGACGCTCAAGAGTTGTTAAGCTTGTATGAAGCAACACAACTCATGGTGCATAGAGAATGTCACATACTAGAGGAAGCACTAGTATTTACTACTACCAACCTCGAGTCCTTGTTACCCCACTTGAACAATCTCTTTGCAGAACAAGTCAATCATGCCCTACAGCTGCCCATCCGCAAGGCCTTGACAAGGCTAGAGTCGAGGACTTACATGACAATTTATCAAGAAGATGACCGGCATAATCAAATACTACTCAACTTTGCTAAATTAGATTTTAATCTATTGCAGAAAGTGCATCAGAGGGAGTTGAGTGGTATTACAAGGTAGGTTTATTAACAAAAGTCAGTCTTATCATCAACATTAACATTGATTAGTGAGGTCTTAGGCTTGATAAGATTGATTCTATCTTCTTTTTGTATTTTAGGTGGTGGAAAGATTTAGACTTTGCCACAACATTACCTTTTGCAAGAGATGGATGGGGTGGAGTGCTACTTTTGGATATT
>CAUOFW020000783.1:0-194156 GCA_963454935.2 Ilex paraguariensis
TTTCTTTCCCAGTAAGTATCTCCATCAGGAGGACCCCAAATGCATAAACATCAAGCTTTGGGGAGACCAATCCATTCTCCAATACTCAGGAGCCATGTAACCTTTGGTCCCTACTATGTGCTTTGTCAAGGCAAATTCACCTTCCTTCCCATCTGCTGACCTTGCTAGATTAAAGTTCGTGATTTTTGCCCTGAAATCGCCATCAAGAAGGACATTACTGCTCTTTAGATCCTTGTGGACATAAGGAGGAGAAGCGTAGCTATGGAGATAATTAATCCCCGTGGCAACATCCAAGGCAATCTGTATTCTCTGTATCCAATTCAAGAACTTTTGATCGCCATTCTTGTAATAGAGCCAGTCACTCAAGGGTCCATTGACAGCATACTCATAAACAAGGTACCAATTCCCATCATTGAAACAAACGCCCGAGAGGCGAATAAGATTTAAATGGTTTATTTTGTCGAGTATATTTATTTCCTTCGACACATCTCCATTCATTTTCTTAATGGCAGCAAAATCCCCATTGATCGTGCCACGATATACTGAACCCTTGATCCAACAAGTGGGACTGAAATTATCTGTTGCAGATTGTAGTTCTTCAAAAGTGTACACTTTGAGGGATTGAGCTATACTGTGTATACCCTCCAAGAAGAACTCCTCTGGCTTTTCCTCCACCTTTGTCTTATTTGGTTTCTCATGTGCCTCAAAGACCTCTGAATCAACAATTGGGTCACTTTTCTTCTTTTTACGAAAGAAAAAGCAAAAGATAATGGCCCCAATGACCACAGCAAGGGAAACCCCTCCAAGAACTCCAGCTACAACATAAATCCATGTCTTGTTCGAGCTATTATTCGATGAAGGGACTGATGGCGGTGGTGGCGGCGGAGGTGGTGGTGTTGGTGGCACTTCTGCGGATAGATTACTTGTAGGTGGGTTTTGGAGAGGAACTAGAAGGGTGGTGAAGGGATATATATTGAAGTCTTGTTCTGAAAGCTCATTGGCTTCAAGAGTGCTCTCAGTAGACACCCCAAACTGTGAACTTATGATGGAGACAGATTGGCCAAAAGTGACTAAATAGCTCAACAAATACCTTACACCAACATCACTTTGGTTCTTTGTTGGACAAGCACACCTAAGAGGAACATTAATTCTAGCGCCTATAGCTAAATTATTAGCAGCAAAACTGTTTTGAGCCTGGAGGGCTTGACAAGTTGAGAGGCCTTGGAAGGTGTTATTTGCAATCAACAAATAAGAATCATCCTTCTTAATAACATAAGATGTGTTTGCTTGATAAAACTCGCCTGAACAAGAGCAGTTGACAGGAACAATCACCATCCTGTTTGTCTGAATAGTTTGATTCTGATCAGGAAGAGAATTAAGCTGAGAGAGCTGCGATGGATCAGCTCTCAGGAGAGCGGCGATGGAAGAGAGAGTGTTGTATGGGGGTTCAGATCTGAAGGTGAGGTAAGCTTGGCAACTTGTGTTTATGCCATTGCAGTTATACCCAAGAACAGAATCCCAAGTATAGTTGCTTTCGCATAGTGTGATGGACTTTCGGATGTAAGGCTGCTGGGCATTAATCAATGAAGAAGAAGAGAGAAAAAAGATTGAAAAGAAAGAGAGAAGAGGCAAACAAGCCATTTTGTGGGGGGTGATGGTAAGATTTATTTTGAGATCTGAGAGAGGGGTTTTCTGGACTAGGAGGTGGGAGATGGAAGAAGGTGATTTATAGAGAAGTCAAATTCTGCAAACATGCCTTAAAAATGCATATAAACAGAAGCAGCTAGGTTGACCAGTTCAATGATAGAAAGTTCTCTGTTTGGCTCACTTCCTTCATTTTCAAATTATTGCAACTGAACTTGACACGGCACCTATAATCAGAATCCGCAGTTTGACTGTAGAGTTTTCTTATGGGAAAAAAAGTAATGGAAAAGAAAATTTGTGTTCTTTCAAAAGGAAAGGATGTTTCGTGGAGTTTGTATGACGCTCTTCCTTCCAAACACCCACCAAAATCTTTTTTTTTTAGAACTGGAAATACCCACCAAACTCATTAGCAAAAAAGTTTGCTTAAACCTGGGGAAAGAAAGAGAGAACAAAGACGGCAAAGAAAGAGAGAAGAGGCAAACAATCCAATTTAGTTGAATGGGAGAGAGAGAGACTTTGATTTGATGATTTTGTGTGGATGAAATCTGAAAGGTTATTTCAGATCTGTGAGAGATTTTCTGAGCAAGGCTATCCTGTGGGAGATGGAAGTGGTAATTTATTTCTAATGGATATTTTAGTCGAGTCAAAAATGACTTACTTCTGATCGGGTGGAAGAGAAAATTAATCGAAGGATTCAAAACTTCGTTCGGTCTCATCCTGACCTTTGAAAAAAAAAATTGTCATTTTTTTATGTAGAGAAATTTTTCAAGCATGCCTTAAAAAATCCAGAAAGTGAGATTTCCCGGAAAAGATAGCGATGGAAAACTTGTACAGTAATGTTATGGTGATTAAATTTTGAGATTAAATTTAGAACTCAAATGATATGATATCATATTATTTAAAATTTTTATTAGGGTCCAAATGATATGACACTAAATAAAAAAATTCAAGCCAATTATCACGTCATTTAAACTCTAAATTTGATCCTAAAATTTAATCCGCGTAACTTTACTCAAACTTGTAAAGTTGACCAAGCTGTAAAGAAAGGTTGGGTATATGTGTTAGGTTGGGCGAATCAAAGCCCTTTAAAGCATTTGTTTAGGTCTTGCAACTGATCTTGACGAAGCACAAAACCATAATTATAAATCGTGTGTTTCACTTGCTGATAGGTTTTTTTTAAGTTAATTAGGCTAGAATTCCTCTATTAATGGGTAAATTAATTCTTATCGATTTTTTAGTATAATTTTTTTTTTGTTTTTGTAAAAATATTGTATGCGGTCCCTAGATCGGCAAAAGCATATAAAAGTTGGGTAATTAGTGTGTTTTCAATACCCATTTTACTCCCTATCACACACTTTCAGCCTCAAATACAATTGGTTTTTTTTTGTTTTTTGGAGTTTGTTATTGAATAATTTTTGGATTCTATCTATTGTTTTTGAATTTCAAATTTGCTAATCCAACAATTTGACATATACTCGGTCGCCTATTAATCGTCGATTTGGTAGGTACAAAACGTAGATAAACAAATTTTATGTATTTCTTGGTAGGTGTAGGCATATTAACAATTTGTATTTTAGTATACATGTATGACGATTATTATGTACCCATTATTTTTATGGAAAAGAAGATACATTAATGATCTGTGTTTTAGTGTACATGTCTAACAATCTGTGTTTTATTGTACTTACCTAACAATTATTACGTACCTGTTATTTTTTGGCTCAAAAGTATATATATATATATATATATATATATATATATATATATATATATATATATATATATATATATTTTTTTTTTTTTTAATTGTGTGCCTATTTTTTTTAGCGTACATTTATTAAGTTCAAGATGTTAGATTGAATTTTTTAATTCGTAGGAAACCTAAAATTCAAAAAGGAAACATCTTAGCTGCCATGGATAGTATCTTTTTCCCTTAAAACTCTCAATTAGTGTTGATCATGGAGGAAAAGAAATCTTGCTTCAGTAGGAAAGAAATCCGCGTATGTTATTCATCGTATAGATACACAAAATTAAATTATCATAGGTATGTAAATTAAAAATTAAATATTATATTTTGTTCTTAAAAGGGAGATTACATATGTAGTTCATTTATTTTATATTTAAAAAAATGAAAAAAGATCATTTTTCGAAGTCCTTTAACTCTGCCTCAAGCTTTTCGTTTTATACTTTTCCTTTTGCAGTTTTTTGTTGAAGGATTTCAACATTTTCTTCCGCTCATTTTTTTTTCTTTGTTGGACATGTAGAGTTTGAATTCAAGATGATTGATATCAACTTGTATATAATCTTGTTTTGCGTTGGGTCGTCTAAAAATCCCGAAAGCATTTGTGTGTTGGTTTGTGTTCTTTACTATCTCGATTGTTTCATTTTTTTTTTTTTGTATTTTTGTTTTGAATTTTAGATACGCTATTTATAGAAGTATTTTCTGTGGGATAGATAAAGAGGTTTAAATATATGTTTATTATGGTGTTAATTTCGTAGTTAATCGAAGATATATACTGAGTATAACAACTAATAGTAAATGTGACATAATGTATCTTCAAACTTCCGGTTAATGGGTATGTTAGTCAATAATAGGTCACTTTTTTTAATTTACCTATATGATGATTTGTGTTTTTTGGGAAGAAGGTACATAATGATGATATTATCGTTATTTTTTATATTTTAAATAGTTGTTAGTTATGACCATTGTTTTTGACTTTTCAACAAAATTTAATCCCAAAAAAAATTGACAGGTGAATATTTTTTTTGAAATCTTATTGAGCTCAGGGACCAATCTCCAAATTTTATTTTTTTTTTAACGAGGAAATATAAGGTCATTTTGGACACATTTCTGTAAAAATAAATATTGAGGGGTTGTTTGGTAACATTTTTATTTTCGCGTCTTTAACAAATAAAAAACAGAGATCATTTTTGTCTCTATTTTGTAATAAACTTTAAAACAGAAAATATGTTTGATAATTACTTCAAGTTTTATCCTAAATATGTTTGGTATCTATTTGACAATTTAATCCCAAATAGTAATTCAACAATCCCAATGGCAATTTCATCAATTACAAGTGACAATTCAATTAATCCTAAATAACAATTCAACAATTCCAAATAATAATTCAATTAATACCAAATGACAATCGATCTCAAACACAACACACACAAAACACAATACACATGCACACACACACACATAATCAACACAACAAACGCATACACACACAAACTCATCACTCACACACACAGATTCGTCATTCACCCACACACAAATGCATAGATTTATGTATATATGCACAGATCTTCTGGGTTTCATAGAGAACGAGAGCGAGACAGAGAGAGAGCAATCATCGTCAGAGGTATTGATCTGAGTTCTTCGTTGTTTGTCATTTGAGTTCTTCGTTTGAGTTCGACAGAGAGAGATCGATTGAGTTCTTCGTCGTTTGTGAGAGTGAGACAAAGAGATCTGAGGTATTGATCTTCGTCGTTTGTGAGTTCTTTGTCATCTAAGGTATCGATCTTCATCTGAGTTCGTCATCTGTGAGTGAGAGAGAAATAAGAAACCCTTTAAAGGGTTTTTATAGTAAACAAAAAAAAAAACCTTCTTTTTGTTGCTAATGAGATTCAAATGGGAAATCTCATTAAATAGGCTATGAAGCTCACACGTGTTTTCAGAAAATATGTTTCCTAGAACATTTTTTTTTTGTCCCATTTTTTTGTCTTTGTTTCTAAGTCAATTAATATAAACACAAAAGTAAAAACAATACCAAAATATTTTTGTTTTTATTTTTGACAAAAATTAAAAATAAAAATACAAAATACAAGATAAAGACAATAAACAAACAACTCCTGAATCATGGTAATCACTCGTCACTCATAGGTATTAATTTTATCAGTAAAAGTCGAATCCCTGATATTTGACTATACAGTTCATCAAAGTCTAATCTCATACTACATAACTATCGTCTTAATTTTGTTATTATTTTTTTTTTGGATCCGTTTGTTTAGTAAAATAATGATAAAAATATTAAAAAAAAAATTAATTTTTTATTCGTTTGTTTAGATTATCCGTATTCGTAGTCAAGGACCCCCTTGGAAAACTATTGGCTAAATGAGCACTTCACTTTATTCATTTTGAAAAGAAAACTCTTAAATAGCAGTCACAAGGAGCTCTGCAATATCCAACCGACTCCCTAGTCCATGAAGAAACCGCGTTATTAGAGACCAACGAGAATTTTCCAGGTCCGTTGTTGACCAAGATTAATAATAAATCTGGGCAGAGAGCCCGGATGTCAACCCATGGGTTGGCCCGAGCCTTCATTGAATGTCAGTAGTGAATAGAGATGTGGGCCTATTTGGCCCGATTGAGGCCCAGCAAGGCAGTCTGGCCCATCAGTTCGTGTAAACATGAAAATCACCCGCCACAAACATGAACAAAAAATAACCACCGAGCAGGGTGATTCAGTAAGGTACCGGTCAAATTTTTCACTTCGATTTTGGAAGTTAGAGTCTTGTAGTTTACATTAGAGTTCAGTGGTTAACTGTTATGTTAGCCTAACTAAGTTCGTTTCTAAGAAAAGTAATGAGCACAGTCAAGCGCCTTATAACCACACTAGTGAAGATCTATCGAAATAGTCTCTGGGTGCTCTCTTTTGTCCCACCCAGAGATGGCAGTGGAATGTGAAGCAGGGGCCGAGAGGTGTAGTCTTCATCTCTGTACCCACTTAAAAAAATTTCGTCCAACCCTATTAACGAGTATAATTTTCATCCACATTCCTGTCCGCGGACAAATTTGTAATCCATGCCCCCGTCCCGTCCCTCGCTCCTATCCAACTTACCCATCCCAACCCAAATCCAAACCCAAACCCAAACCCAAGTCAACATAATCTAAAATTTTAAATAAATTTAAATACTAAATAATCCAACATAATTATAGAATATCATAACATAATTATTTTCATCTATAACATAATCAAACATGATATAATTAAAAGTTTGTTTCTCATGTAAATCCAACACAACATAATGTAACGTAATATAATCCAACATAAAAAAAAACATAAAATCATAAAAATTTACACTTTTACAAGCCAAAAATATGAAAAAAAAATCAAAAAAAAAAAATTTCAAAAGAAAAAATTATTTAATAATATATAGATTTGTATTAACAACAAAATGTTGGGTGTCAATCTATCCCTGCTTTTATCCCTATACCGGTTTATATGAGTATTTTCGTATACGTCCGCTGTCCAATATATATGGTTTATCCTTAGTCCAAACAAGACGAGTTTAGACGAATACCCATTTTTACCTGATCCACTGTCATCCCTAGTCTCACCTTTTTTTTAATAAAAATAAAAAAATAAAAAAAAGAAGGAAATTGAGCCTTGTCCAGAGCACGTTGTAATTTATTAAGTTTATTTCAAAATACATAATATATATTTATGTGTTTATTTATGTATATATTTAAATTGTTTTGAAAAAAATTTAAAATTAGAGTTGGTTATGGTCATAGCCGTTAATGTGCCGATTCAAACAATAGGTGTCAATACCGTAAGTGGACTTCAAATTTTAGAAGTTTTCTGACACTTGGAAAATGCACATTTTCATATACGTGTCTGTTCATTTTTAAATAGCATATTATAATATTAATATAAAAATAAACTTTACCGAGGCCTAGCAATTAAGGTGTCAATTGTGTCGTGTCGTATTACTTTCGTTTCGTGTCGTGTCACTTTCAGTCGTATTATTTTTGTGTCGTGTCACTTTTGGTACGTGTCGGGTTCGTGTTAATAAAAAATTATTTAATTTGATAACGACTAATATAATATTATTTAAAAAATTATAAAATTCTTATTTTATATTTAAAATACTTATTAAATAATTATTTTTTATCTACAGTACCAATTAATCGTGTTATTCATGTTGAACCTTAATTTGATCAATTTATTACTCATGTCAACGAATCGTGTTATTTTCAAATTCGTGTCAGGTTCAATTCGAGTCGGGTTCGTGTTTGAGTCTAAAATTGACCCCCGTACTAGCAATGGTGGTATTGTTGTTCGTTGGTCACCCACCCGTTGTGAAAAAATGTGTCATTTCACGGCCCATCAAAAGTTGCAAGCCTACTGTTGTGCTATTGGGAATGAGTGCTATTTAAGGACACCGGATTGTATAAAAAAAGACATATAAAACACACACAAAAAGAAAAAAAAAAATCGGAGGGATATTCAGTGAGTTTAGAATAGTGGACTTTGTGAACCTCTTCGACAGTTACTATCGAAATTTTTCTGCAATTCAATCTAAGTATATTGTTTTATTACTTTGTCATTTGATTTGGGAACAATCAAGAGTTGTTTGAGACACCTTTATATTTGTGAGTGCATGCTTACAGAGAAGCGATAGTTAAATCCTATAGGATATGACGTCATAACCTGTTGCACCGGGTTTCAAACTCAGAGGGGCAAAAATTTATTTTTAAGGACAGTGACTACACGCCTCTATTGATAAGTTTTATTGTTTAGTTTATCATTTGATTTTTAGCATTCTTGAATTGAAATTTTTACAACAATATTAAGAATAGATCAATATGAATGCTACAATTATAAACAAGACTATTCCTAATGTGACAAAAATCGAGTCTTTCAATAAATCTAATTTTAAGTGTTGGCAACAGAGAATTATGATGTCATTTGATATATCAAGTGTTGTATTTGTTTTGATTGATTTAAAACTCAAAGAAGATACAAAAAATTATATAAGAGAAAAAGAAAAATAGAAAAAGGCTAATAAGGCTTATCGGAATATTATCTTGAATGCTTTATCGAATGAATTGTTTGATGTTTATTATCATTATAAGCATGCTAGGGAGATTTGAGATAATTTGGTAAAAAAGTATATTATCGAAGATGCGGGAATTAAAAAATATGCAATAAGAAATTTCTTAGACTATAAGATGGTTGAGGAGAAGAATGTGTCTTCTCAAATTCATTAGTATCATTTGATTATTAATGAGTTGAAGAATGAGAAAGTCACTTTTCCTGAGTCATTTATAGTCGGTGCTTTGATTGAAAAATTATCTGATTCTTAAAAAGTTTACAAGAACAATCTTAAACATAAAAGAAAGGATATGTCTTTGGAAGATGTGATTATCCATATTAGGATTGAGGAGAAAAATCATTTGAAAGATAAAATTGAAAAGACCAAAGAAAATGTTTCTAAGACCAATGTTATGGAGATTACGAATAAGACTCAATATAAGAATAAGAAAAAGATTCACAATGAAATAAATCTCCATAAGACTCAAAGTTCTAGTTTTAAGAAGAAAGGTAATTGTTTTATTTGTGGAAAGACAAGACATGATGCTCAAGAATGCCGACACCAAAAACAGAACGACAAACCTATAAAGCTGAATGCCAATCTGGTTAAGGCAGATGATATTATTGTTGCGGTCGTATCCGAGGTTAACGTGGATGCTACTATAAAAGATTGGTTGATAAACTTTGGGACTAGCAAGCATATTTGTGGCAATAAAAATATTTTTACCTCCCATACACCTGTGGGGGATGGGGAGAAACAAATATTTGTGGGTGACTTTAGACCCTTGTCTGTTATGGGTAAGGGAAAGATGTTATTAAAATTAACTTCTGGAAAGATCCTCTCATTGTTTGAAGTGCTCCACGTGCCTAATATTCGTTGGAACTTAGTGTTGGTATCTATCTTGAATAAAGTGGGAGTGAAAGTAACATTTGAGAGTGATAAGATTATTATGACCAAGAATGAAACATTTGTTGGGAAAAGTTACTGTAATAAGGATATTTATGTACTGAATGTTGTTGAAGTTATGAATGAGAATAAATCTAGTTCTTTTGCTTATGTGCTTGACTCTCTTGATATGTGGCATGATAGATTAGGTCATGTGAATTTTACTTATATCAAGAAAATGAGAGAATTAGGTCTTATCTCAAATTTTTTGAATTCGAATGTTAATAAATGTGAATCTAAAATCAATAAAAAATATTCTAGAATGGTTGAAAGAGAAATAGAATTATTAAGCTTGATACATAGTGATTTAGGTGATCTTAAGAATACCATGACAAAATGTGAAAAAAGATATTATGTTACTTTTATTGATGATTATTCGAGGTATACTAAATTATACTTGTTGAGAAATAAGGATGAAATGAGCGAAATGTTTATCAAGTATAAACTAGAAGTCAAAAATCAACTGAATAGAAAAATTAAAAGGTTGAGGACTGATAGATGAGGAGAAAACGAAGCTAATCTTTTTAATGACTATTGTGCGCAACATGGTATTATACATGAAGTTACTCCCCCATACTCACCTGATTCTAATGGTGTAGCCGAAATGAAAAATAGAACTTTAAAAGAAATAATGAATTCTATGTTAATAAGCTCAGGACTGCTGAATAATTTATGGGGAGAAGCTATTCTATCGACATTTCATATTCAAAATAGAATTCCACATAAGAAAATAGGAAAAATTCCTTATGAACTTTGGGTAGGGCATCCATCATCCTTAAAATACTTAAAAGTGTGGAGGTGTTTAGCAAAAGTTATGTTACCGGAACCTAAGAAGAGAAAATTAGGTTCTAAAACTTCAAATTGTGATTTTATCAACTATTCGATTAATAGTATTTCATATAGGTTTCTAGTGATAAGAAGCGAGCACAACATTTTAGAACCTAACACAATCATTGAAGGAAAAAAATGTTATATTCTTTGAGAATATTTTTCCTATGAATAATAAAGTATCAAATGAGAGTAAATTAATTGATGTTAGTAATGAACCCAAATATGATACTTCTAGTGAGGAAGTACTTGAACCAAGAAGGAGTAAAAGAGTAAGGAAGGAGACTAACTTAGGAGATGAATTTTTTACATTTCTAATTGATAATAACCCACAAATATATGAGGAAGCTATTAGGTCAAAAGATACTCCTTTTTGGAAAAAAAAAACGATTAAAGACGAGTTAGATTCCATTACGTCTAATCATACTTGAGAATTAGTTGAGTTACCTCCTAGTGCAAAACCTATTGGGTGCGAATGAATTTTTAAAAGAAAATTAAAAATTGATGGCACAGTTGATAAGTGCAAAGCCCAACTAATAGCCAAAAGTTATAAACAAAAGAAAGATGTTGATTATTTTGATACTTATTCTTCGGCTACAAAAATAACATCTATTAGGGTTTTGATTTTTGTAGCTTCTATATATAAATTAGTAATTCATCAAATGGATATGAAAACGGTGTTCTTGAATGGAGAATTGGATGAGAAAATATACATGGAACAACCAGAAGGATCTATTGTACCAAGTAAGAAGCATATGGTATGTAAATTAATTAAATCATTATATGGTTTAAAACAAGCACCGAAACAATGGCATGAGAAATTTGATAATGTGTTGGTGTCAAATGGTTTCAAAATTAATGACGCTTATAGATGTCTATATTGTAAATTTTGTGATAATTCTGGTGTTATTATTTGCTTATATGTTGATAATATGCTTATAATGGGTACAATTTTAGAGGTTGTTATCAATACTAAAAAGTTCTTAATGTCTAATTTTGACATGAAAGATATGGGGGAGGCAGATGTAATTTTAGGAATTAAAATTTTGAAAAATCTAAATAGTTTGATGTTGTCTCAAGAACATTATGTAGATAAGATACTTAGAAAATTTAATTATTTTGGTCATAAGCCTATTTCTACAACTTATGATGCTAGCATTAAACTAAAGCAAAATAAAGGTGATCTTATGTGTCAAAATGATTGTGCACAAATAATTGGAAGCTTAATGTATCTTATGAATTATACACGTCCTAATATTGCATATGCTATTGGTAGGTTAAGTAGATACACACATAACCCCAATAAAAAATATTAAAATGCTCTATCTAGATTGTTGAAATACTTGAAAGGGACTGATAATTATGATTTATCATGTAGTGGATTTCCTGCTGTACTAGAAGGGTATAACAATGCTAACTGGATCTCGAATTTAGATGAGACGAAATTCACAAGTGGTTATGTATTCACCCTTGATAGGGGGTGCAATGTCTTGGAAATATTCCAAACAAACGTGTACAACTTGGTCTACTATGGAGTCAGTTCATTGCCTTAAAAAAGGCTGGCAATGAGGCTGAGTGTTTAAGAAACCTCTTAGCGAATATCCTTTTATGGATGAAACCAGTTCCATCTATGTCTATGCATTGTGATTGCCAAATGGCAATAGCAAGGACAAAAAATAAGACTTATAATGATAAAAATCCCTATATACACCTAAAACATAATATTATGAGGCAGTTGCTTAATGATTGAATAATATCCCTAGCTTTTGTGAGGTCAGAGTTGAATTTGACCGATCCTCTAACAAAACTACTGGGAAGAAAACTAGTGAGTGATACATTGAGGAGGATGAGACTTATGCCTATACAGAAATCACAAACGATGGTAACCTAACTTACATGAATAAAGATTCTAGGAAATAAGTTCATATGGGTAATAACAAGTCACTGGGTGATTTGAAGCACTATCATAATTCAATTAATACGTAAAGTCCATTCTTAAGGTGTAGATGGTGAATATATTGCAATGTATAAGGTTGAGTTTATTTCTTAATGGATCAATATCCTAGATTAAATATTGTATCTAGTTGCAGTATACACTTGATGGATGCACCTATATAGATGTGGGAGTGGAGCAGCTTCCTATGAGAGCTTGGGCAAGTTCTCTAAAGCATCTATGAATATCCAAGTAGCGTGCATGGCCTATTCGCATCAACCCAAGATGAACAAACTCAGATTACAGAGTCTAATGTGAGTGATGAGTACGGTTAATTTATACCAAAGAAATCTAGTTCATAAAAATTGTATATTTCACTAAGTTTCTATAAGCTCTGTCTTATTACCCTAAGTGTCGGTTCATAATCCAAAAGACACCGCCACTATATGTTAGATGCTCGTGTTCCTAAATCGGTTTTGTTAATTTTATATCTATATTTGTATTTTGAAATATGTGGGAGATTGTTGTAATTTATTAAGTTTATTTCAAAATACATAATATATATTTATGTGTTTGTTTATGTATATATTTAAATTGCTTTGAAAAAAATTAAAATTAGAGTTGATTATGCTCATAGCCGTTAATGTGCGGATTCAAACAATAGGTGTCAAAACAGTAAGTGAACTTCAAAGTTTGGAAGTTTTCCAACACTTGGGAAATGCACTTCTTCGTATGGGTGTCTGTTCACTTTTAAATAGCATATTATAATATTAATATAGAAATAAACTTCGCATAGCAATGGTGGTAGTTGTTGTTCGTTGGTCACTCACCAGCTGTGAACAAATGCACCACTTCACGGCCCATCAAAAATTGTAAGCCTACTGTTGTGCTATTGGGAATGAGCACTGCTATTTCAGGACACCCGATTGTATAAAAAAAGATAAATAAAACACACACAAAAGGAAAACAAAAATCAGAGGGATATTCAACGAGTTTAGAACGAGCTTTTGACCCATCCCATGGCTTTTGAAAAAAAAATCCCAAATAATGTTGGTTTTGAAAATAATTCTCAAATACTGGCAGTTTTTAAAAATGTCAAACAAACTAATATTTTTAGGCTAAAGACGTCAAATGGACTTACGTCTTTATCCTAAAAACGTCGGTCCATTTGATGTTTTTTACTCAAATACTGTAAATCAGCCCATGAACTTAAAAACGTTAGTCGATTTAACATCTTTAAAATAGACGTAAAACCGTTTGACGTCTTTAACCCCTGACGTTTGAACATTTCAATCCATGTAGTGCAACTGTAATCTTTGACCTTTAGGTTGAAGTACAGTAAACAAATGAGTTTATTTTTATATTATTTTAATTTATATAATTATCATGACTGTTCATTAATTTAAATAATTATTATAACTGCCCCCTAATTTTTATCTTGGGTTTTAATTTAGTCCTTAGTGATAGGATTTTTGCCTTTTTTTATGAGTAAAATATTAAATGTTTATTTAATAAAAAAAATTAATTAATAAATAAATTTTGATATTTTAAAAATACATAAATTTTTTTTGTTATGTATTTATAAATGTAATTTTATTCAATAAATAAATTTTAATAATTTAAAAATACTTAAATTTATGACGTTTAACACATCACTCCACTGCCAGTCCATCTCATTCAAATTGGGCTATTTTATTTTATTTTTTTCTCCTTTTTTTTTGTTAAAAATCACCTTATTTGTTTATCTAGAGGAAAAAAGATTTGGTGTAACGCTTATAGTTTATATGAGATCTTAAATTTAATTATATATATATATGTTTAAGTAGAGTGATAAAAAAATAAGGTGACCTTTTACAAAAAAAAAGGAGCAAAAAAAATAATAAAATAGCCTAATTTGAATGAGATGGACTAGCGGTGGAGTGATGTGTTAAACGTCAGAAATTTAAATATTTTTAAATTATCAAAATTTATTTATTCAATGTAATTACATTTATAAATACATAACAAAATTTTTTTATGCATTTTTAAAATATCAAAAAAAATTTATTAATTAATTTTTTTATTAAATAAACATTTAACATTTTACTCATAAAAAAAGGCAAAAACCTTATCACTAAGGACTAAATTAAAACTCAAGATAAAAATTAGGGGACATTTGTAATAATTATCTAAACTAATAGACAGTTATGATAATTATATAAATTAAAGCAACATAAAAATAAACTCATTTGTTTGTTGTACTCCAACTTAAAGGTCAAAAATTGCGACTACACTACATGGATTGAAATGTTTAAACGCGAGGGGTTAAAAACGTCAAACAGTTTGACGTCTATTATAAAGGTGTTACACCAATTAACGTTTTTAAGATTGAACTAAAAAACGTCAAATGGACTGACGTTTTTAAAATACAGATGTCAGTCCATTTGACGTTTTTAACCTAAAAATGTCAGTTTGTTTGACGTTTTTAAAAACTGCATGTATTTGAAAATTACTTTCAAAACCACTATTATTTGGGACTTTTTTTTTTAAAATTCCATGAGATGGGTCAAAAGCTCAATTTAGAACAGTAGGTTTTGTGAACCCCTTCAATAGTTTATACCTAAACTTTTCTGCAATCCAATCTAAGTATACTGTTTTATTACTTTGTCATTCGATTTGAGAACGATCAAGAGTTGTTCGAGACACCTCTACATTTGCAAGTGCATGCTTATGGAGAAGCGATAGTTGAATCCTAGAAGATAGGACACCATAACATGTTGCAATGGGTTTCAAATTCAGAGAGGTGAAAATCTATTCTTAAGGACAATGACTACACGTCTCTATCGATAAATTTTTTTGTCTTGTTTACCATCTAATTTTTAACATTCTTGAATTAAAATTTTTACAACTGAGAATATAAAAGTTAAAATGAGATCACAAACAAGGTCTTTATCAGCAGTAGAGCATACCAAAGTACTAATTCAGCAGCTAGTACTACTGCTAGGATTGTTGATAATCTTGTGCATGATCATCGTCCTAGCCCTCGTTACATTACGGCTACACGTTGCAGTACGCTGGCTCAAGTCCTCAATGATTTGCATAAACACACTCTGCTTCTTCCTTATATCATCGACCACCAACATCACACCCTCCTCTTCACTGAGACCAAATTCTGCCTTCTGCAACAACGACTCGATCTCAATTACCAACTTATCCACAAGCACCCTTATGCTATCCAAGTCCTTTATCACAACATAAGTCCCAATGTCCAGTGAATTAATTATCGCTCTTTCCCCTTTGATTTCATTCTCATACTTATCCCAAATCGACTTAATCCATGTACCCATTGACCCCAATGGCACAGATGCTGCAGCTGCCAATGCTGTCACCACTGGTGGTGCTGCAATTGCCGCTGCCACCACCGAGCAAATCAACACTGCCACAAAAGTAACCCCAAAAATTACATTTGACACCTTCCTCCATGTCTTCGCAGACTTCAGTTCTTTATCAAGTTTACTCTTTTGAACTTGCAACTTTTGTAGCATAATCAATTGTTGTTTGTAAACTGATTGAAACAACAAGAAAAATTCATCGTCAAATGGGTTACCCGCAACCTTAAAATTTCTCAATTCTTGTAAAGTCTTGGAGAATGAATTTTCTACATTATGTGACCCTTCTCTATGTTCTTTCTCGAATCGTTTCAATGCGAGTTCAATAATAATCTGGCTGTCGAGAGATCGTTTGAGACGTTTTTCGAGTGCAGTACAGAAATCTAGAGTTTTAAGACTGTTATCAAAATAGAGCTCAACTAGATCAAAAAGTTTTGGGTTTTTCCAAATGTCTTTCTGGCTATCTAAAATTATTTTCACCACTTCCTGATTCATTTCAAGTAAACACTCGGTGACTTCTCCGAGAGAGTCTAGGGTAAGAGATCGAACCTCGACGCCATTGGCAAGAGTGTTGATAACTCGGCTGGTGCGTTGCTGGAGAGTACAATCGAAGGATTGAAGGTCTGGATCGGCTCTACATGCGGCCTCGTATGAGCTCAGATCCGGCGTAACCTGCGAATCTGAGATCATTTCCAGCTGTGGGTGAGAACCCTTTTCAGCTTTTTTGCTCAATTGACCACCCATGAATCCGGATAGAGAAAAAGATCCCTAAATCAGTTGCAAAAGCTTTATGGGTATGTCTTGAATAACAGGAAAGAGTGAGAACCCCTCTCTTTGTATGGAAGATTCAGAGGTTTGGGAGTGGTTTTGAGAGGAAAAAAGGTTGGCAGTATAGAAGATGGGGTAGATGTGGAAGATGGAAACAGAGGAGTGGAAAAAGTGAGAGTACGATATCAAAATGCTTGCTTTTTAAGGAGCAACAACGCGGAAAATGTAGTTTAAGACTGTCTGAAAATTACAGAAAATACCTGAGAAGAGAAGACAAAGGAGGACGGCGACTAAACTGTGGAAATACCTGCGGCATACGTTAGACTTGTGTGTCAAAACCTATTTTATTCTTTTTTTTTTTACTTAATTATTTTACTGCACTTTATAATTTGTAATATTTTTTGTCACAAATTAATTAAGTCCAAATCTATGATCGAAACTTTGAATTATTGAATTCTTTATTCTATTT
Organism: Ilex paraguariensis; assembly: GCA_963454935.2. NCBI lineage: Eukaryota > Viridiplantae > Streptophyta > Magnoliopsida > Aquifoliales > Aquifoliaceae > Ilex > Ilex paraguariensis. The sequence goes on from CAUOFW020000783.1 coordinate 16,781, forward strand.
TTGAAAGTTGACCTGAGGATTAAAGTATTAACATTGCTCCCAGCTGGCCCGATCTCTCGCCAAATAGCCTCTTCCGTCGGAAGCAACATCAAGCAGTTAGTTTTTTTTTTTTTTTTTAACGGCTAAAAGTATTTTTCAGATTAGTTTATGTCTATTTTAATTAATTTTTTTTAATTTGATCATAAATAAATTATTTACTCCGAGATTAAATTATTCTCGAAGGATAAATTTTTTTTGCGTCACTTCACAAAATTGCCAACATCCTACAGTTAGCTTCAAGTAGTAAACTGGCTCTAACAGACGTTTCTCTCCTAATTTTACTAGTTTTGGCCATCGGTGAGAGCTAAGAGGACAAAATGTAGAAGAAACGAAGAGAGAAAAAATTCAAGTGGAAGTACTTACACGAGATTGGTCTTCGGAGAGAGCTCGAAGGATCAGGGAAACTCGGAGGACAGAAGAGCACTCGGGGTCTGATTACTGAGGAGAGATGGAGGATGCAAAAGTCTAAGAAAGCAAAGAAATCCCCTATTTATAATGCCTCACAAGGAACGAGAATCGAGGAGTTGGCTCATCATTAGGACATTTGAGAAGGGCGGCACCAGACGTGCAAGAAATCGTCGCCATTAATGAGGCATGGTGATAGAGCCCCAATCCCTTCACTCCACTTGTCAGGCGCCGCGTAAGGGATTGCGGCTAGGGGGGCAGTTGGCGGGACTCCTGTATGGATTCTCAACCCCCAGGGTGACACGTGGCCCAATAAAATCATTAGGATGTTTAGAAGATGCCGAGGGGGTGAGCCGAAGCATGGCGACACAGAGCGGCCGAATACAACAGTTGATATCATAATCAAAGCGATGTGACCTCGCATTTATTGCGAAAATGAGTGATAGTGACAGGACAAATAAATGCGAGCCTGACGTCAACTGCTCTCTGCAAGTCTATGCCTACTGTCATGATGGCTGGAGCATTAATGACTGATGCGCCGAAACAACGCAATTGGTTCTCCTGAATTCCCTGATTTGTCGAGTAGTCCGTGCTCTGTCAGTGTCAGACGCCAACATTTTGGATTGAGCTACTCGGCTCATAGTATAAATGCTCGGCTTGTGGCCGAGCACTTACACCATTCCCCTGACATTCAATTGGAGGAGGCGTAAAGGAGAAGCATTCACAGCACGAGGGATGGTGTCAGATGTGAGATGTTCAGATGGGACTGAAGATCTAGAGCAATCATTGCTAATTCAGGTATAAATATCCTTCAGAAAAATAAACAAAGTACGCAAAATCAAACTAGAGCACTTCTACTAAGAAATAACCCTTCGATCTTACTGACTTAAGTTTCGGAGGAGATCTGTCGGACTCACGCCTGACCCCCTTTCTTCTAACCCCGTCTTTTCAAGTTCGCTAATCAAAAAATCGCTACTTTACAAGATTACATGAATTATCTCGTGCATAAACAATAGGCACCAAGAGTTGGAAAGAGACAAGCAAGGTCGGAGGGAGGTATTAGGGGCCAACAAACTTATGCATTCTAGACAAACTTCCAACGTTATGATCTTTTTATTATTTATGCTCATTAAGACTCATTCAAAGCTTACCCGTTCAGTTAGTTTTGTGTGGTGTATAGGGGTCACAATTTTCTAAACAACGCGAAAATATTATTCAAATTTGATACACAATTAATGAGTTAGGGTTGATAATTTTTCAACAAGAACCCATAAATTATACTATCTGTTAATACAAATAATAAATGAGTTAAATTAGTATCAAACACAAATAACACGAAATTGACACGATCAATACGTTTAACTAATATTGTAAAAATAAAATTTTAATTATTTTTTATTATTTATTAAGCTTTGACATAATTATTGTACAAAGAAGACATTTTTACTTATTATTATTGTTATGTTTTTTAAATTAATTTTTAATTTATAAAAAAAATATGAACATAAATTCAATTAATTGATAACAAAATTTTAAATTTAAATCTTAGCGTTAAGTTCTTTATTTGAGGTTTATATGAGTCAACACGAATACAAACACTAATCTGAAACGAAAATAAATTGATCAATTAATATGATACGTTTAATGAAATAAGTTAAATAAGACACGAATCCAAACGAGACGATTGTTACCCCCCTAGTGGTGTACGATAGTTGACTGTAGAATTATTACTATTAGGCCGATACAATCAGATCACCGAGGGATCCACAACCAATCTAGATATTGGGCTCTATAGAATTAAAGAGTGATGTAATACATATCAGATATCACCGCACCGGTAAATTTTTCAAAAGACTTCCTGAACTTAATTACGTTACAATTTATAACTCACGTATCTCTCTTTTTCACTAATGATATATTTGGGATGGTGGATAAAAAAATAGAATGATAGAAAATGTGAGTAATACATTTTCTATTTAGAGAAATCCATCATTCTCTTCTTTGTGTATGAATTATTTTCTGTGTTTGGTGTGATATAAAAGTGAAAGAATGTAAAAAATTATCTATATAATAAAATAACTTACAATTTAAATCTCAAAAGATAAATAAAATGACTTTTGCTATTCGCAGTTGAGATTACTTTAAATTTTACCTTAAAATTAATCTAATTATTAATCTTAACATCCTAAATTTAATAGAAAAAATATGTATTTAAGAGTGTTTAGAGTGATTGTTTTTAAAAAAATAGTGTTTGAAACCGCCCCACCATTATCTCTATCATCACCACCACCACTGCCGCCATTGTCACTACCACCACCGCCGCCGCCACCACCAAAACCATAGTTGTCGCCACAACCACCAGCGCCATCACGGTCATTACCATCCACCACAACCGTCATTTTCTCCTACCACTACCACTGTCGTTCACCTCCACTATAAAGCTTAAATTCTTTTATCTATTCTCTATGTTTGTTATTTGATTTTAAATATAAATATAAATATATTTATTGTTTACCAATTTAATTACTTTATGCCTTCAGACACAAGCAATAATTAGTAGATACATATTTTATCATTATATTTTTATATATAACTAATATAATTAATAGATAATAGATAAATAGAACAAGCATATATTAAAATATATAAATATAAATAACATACAACATTTCAATACGTATAATTAATTTTTCTTCTATTTTTCTTTTATATTTTAGAAGAATAAATTTTGGTGAGTTAAAAAGTGTAACGTGCACAATTTTAAGGAATTTAGAAAATAAAAAAAAATAGAATAAGAATGAAAGAAAACCTGTATCGAATGGGGTACAAATCTCACGTGGTTCACTTTGGTCTTTCAAGCTTTTTACAAGAAAATTTATCACCAATATTCATTACTTTTCCATTAACCATAAACTCTTTAAATACAATGGGATAACAACTATGAGAAAACTACTAAACCCCTTGACCCCACTACCTAGATAACTAGGTAGGACAAAACTTATTAATACTATTCCACTAACCCATTTGCTAAGTCAAACTCCTTTTACTAACTCACAAAAATATAAAAAATAACAGAAGAAAAATTAATATATCTATTTTTTTGTTCATATTATTTTTCTTTCTTATCAAATATTATATTTTATCTATCTTTTTCAACTTTTTATCTTTCTTATTTTTTATTATACTAAAGAAAGCATAGCTCACTGTTATATTCCTTTTATATCATAGCCACGAGAAAACGTGTGCAGCAGCAGCTACTAGCCGACCATGGCGATGATAGCATGAAAATTGGGTCTCACTTCCACTTCTGAACGATGATTGAATGGACAAAAAAACTTGATTCTCAATGGAGACACCACAAATAGTTAAATACAGTGTATAGATAACTTTATTTGTTGAAATTGAACAGTTCAGAGCTGTCTGGGAATAGAATCTTTAGACTAAATCGTAGCAAAGATTCGATTCATAATATTTTATTTTTAGGTTGATTTGATGCTTTGTATTTGATGATTGCAAGATCATCACAATGGGCAGAAAGTTCCCCGAGGGAGATCACCCATCAAAAATGCAAGTTTCATAAAATTTAGTAGGATAACTCTATGCACCCACAAAAAAAAAAATATATAGGTATAATTTCGAGAGTAACTCAAATGGTAGTATGAACGAATTGTAAATTTAGATATTTTAATTTTAAATTTTGGCAATTTTATAGAGTTAGACCATGAAGAATTTATCTCTCATAAATACTCTAATTTCAGCTTAAATAATTTACTTTTAATCAGACTGAAGAAAAAATTAATCGATATACACGACTCAAACACCCTGACAAAATATCTATGTAGGTATTATATTGAAGTTGATGGAGAGTAGTAATTATGGCTCGATTAATTTGAAGCTATTAAGTATAAATAAATATAATAAAATAATGTATAACAATAAAATAAAAAAATTTACATGGGTAAAAAATTTTATTAAGTAATAATAGCCATTCATGTTGAATGCAGACAGTGAGCATGTATATCACGAGACTATCGGTTGCTCACATGTGACGATCCTCCGTACAACGTTGTCATTATCTACCTTATACACAACAAAACTAGCTCGACAAACTTGGACCAAACACACTGTTTGAAACTCATGGCTTTTCCAGTGTAGTTAAATCTGCATTGTGTCCTCTGATCAGGTGCCCTTTTCTCCCTCTCTCATGTTATGTGAGTAGTTTTTCCAAATTATTTTGAATTATTGATTTAAAAAATAATAAAATAGTAAAACTCTACATGTGCCAAATTTTTAATGCATTAAAAATGGAGGTACAATATCAAGAAAAAGTATATTTCAATACCATAATTGGAAATATAATGTCTTTAAAATGCATCAAGTGTGACAACCCTCATCATTTAACTAGTGATCCATGGGTTGGCCCAAAAATCCGGTTAGGCAAGTAGACCATGGCATTGAATGTTGAGGCTTTGGCTGGGACTTTGATTCCGGCCTACTATAACTCCGACTTCACCTTGTTGGAGGCGGAGTATAGACAAAACAAAATGTCAGAGTTGGGTCAATATTTTATTGGGGCAAGTTTTTTCTGTCACACACACACACACGCGCGGGGCATAATTAATTACCGTAATTGAAGCTGCCCTGTCAAGAAGTTAGGGGAGGGACATATGACACAAGACAAACATGTAGGAAATTTCTGCGTTGGTTCAAGCAAGAGAAGTGTGTAATTAAACTAGTAGGAGGTTTGATTGGAACAAAATGAAGTTCTCTCATTCCGATAGATTGCAATCTTAATCTTGTCTTCATGGGATTTTGTAAACCCATATAATGTTTCCTGGCCTGTCCCCACTAATTTAAGAATTCCTCTCTCAGGAGACGTTATGTCAGTAATATTTCCAGTACAGTATACATGTGCAGCTTAATTAGTGGCACTGCCACACGAGGCAGTGAAGTTTGTCTATGAAGGAAGAACCATAACCTGTTGAAACGAAACATCCTAGCTTCTTCATAGCACCACATACACTTCTCAGAAATTGCCTATTGCCTACTTTTCTTTGTCACTTTTGGCCGACCAGTTATCTAAGTGGATGATGTTGATGCCCCCACATAAATTCTGATGCACAGGATGATGTGTCACAGAGAGAGAGAGAGAGAGAGTTTTAGGAGCATAAATTCCAACTGGAGGTGGGGGCCCTCTGAACCGTGTGTACTGTCTAGCGTCCTTGAAGCTTTGGATCAACCACGCTTCTCTATAAGAAGGCTCTCTGCCCCTACTTCAAACTCAACTGCAAACCTCTAGACCAAACTGCATACTTGTTTATCTTTCCTTACTGGATTACATCTCTCTCTCTCTCACACACACACACACATACACAAACAAAGATAAACACAGAATTAGGTGATATAGATATGAGGATGACTAGTACAACCGTGGAAGTCTCCAAGAAAAGGTTACCAAGCACAGGACTAGGAAGGTTTCTCAAAGAACAAAGAGGAAGGCTGTACATTATGAGGAGATGTATAGTCATGCTCCTCTGTTGGCATGACTGACAGGCACAACGGTGAAGACTTTTCTCCCTCCTCCCTCTACTCTCTCTCTCTCTCTCTCTCTCTCCGGGTAAACAATTCTTCTTCCAATTGTAAATATCAACGAGGAAGAGGAAGTTTATTGATGAAAGCAACTAATATAACTTTGGCTTGATTGCTTTAGTACTAATTATTCTCTAGTAGTACTGCGTGTGGTTCTGTGGATGTTTGTGTGTGAGTTGTGAGAGATGGAGCGAGGATCTCTTTGTTTTTCTATAAATTCCACATACACTGATAAGTGATCAACTCGGGTGTTTTCTTTTGTCTCTGTCTTATGTTACCGGAACTCCTAACAAGGCTCGAGAACTTCCCCATGTTTCAAATAAAATAAAAAATACGGGGAGAAAATATTTTTATCTTTTTTTGGTTTATCGAACTATCAAGTGATTATGTAAAATAAAAATTTACGATCAATTTACAGATTTTTGTTCTAGTGTCTGGTCAAATTAACAGAATTCCACACAATTTTGAGCTCACACCAAAATTTACAATAGATATGCAATGCTGAAACCAAGTTAAAATAAAACAAATCGAAACCTCATTAATCCCACTTCATTCTACATGATTTGGGCGAGAGTACTGCATGAGCATTCATAGAGTTGAACAGAGATGCATATGGCCACCTACATGCACCTGAAGTACTGATGATCATCACAACAACCTTTTCATGTTTAAAACTAATTACTTCAAAACTCCGTACATGAACATGCAGTTGCATATGCATGAACCTATCATTTATGATCAGAGATAAGTCAAGAGTCCATCAGTGTTGTCTCCTGTTTGTTTTGGTCACAGAGAAGAGAGAGAGAGAGAGAGAGAGAGCTGGACATCTAGATGGAAAAGGAGAGCTTTCAACTCTTGTTCTTGACTTTTGAATTTAATTATAATCTATGATTAACGAGTGATTACGGATATTAGTAATATATTGGAAGAGTAATGTTATATATCTCAAATTTGTATCTTAAATGTGCATTCTAAATTAATAAGAATGGTTGGATTAGTAGGTTCTAATTAAAAAAATTTATGAAATTCACTCATTCAATGATTCTCATTCATTTAAAATACAAATTTGGGTTACGTAGTATTTCCGAAAGGTATCTTGCCATCGAAAATAAAATAAATGCGGGCTTGTTTTGTCCAAAATCCTAAATTCTATAAGAAGTCACGAGGTACCACTCACACATGTAAAAAGACCCAATATGGCAACCTTGCAGGACCCACATGTGCTTCAAGCCCACATTAACATGCCCCAGGGCCCACGGCCCACACATGAATGCGACCTCTCTCCAGCCCATTACAGCAACACTAGACACACAAAGTTTTAGTATGATAACAATTTTTAACACAGTACCGACGAGTAACTCTTCCTTACTAGTCCTACCCATACCAATGTAGTCGGATCTAGTTTGAGCCAGTGTCTTGTGATGGAAGTATGTCTACTGACTAAAATATCTTCATCATGAACTGTAAAATTTAGGGCATCAGAAAGTAGCCGATCAAGTATCAAGACAAGAGGAAGCTGCTTTCCTTCTTTAGTTTGATCAGTCTTGCATTTTAAGAATAATGGTGGTTTAATTATCTGATCTGAAAAGTAATATTTCTAGTAAGTGAAAACAAAATGGGTTTATTTCACGGTTTTTTATCTTTATTTTATAAGTGCCATAGTTTCTAACTTATTTTTTCAAACTACCCCATTTTTTATTAAGGTGATGGAAAAAGTCTTGCCTTTCTTCGGTGGTCATTACTTTGAACCTGCTTGTGGTAGTAATCTTTATGAACCAGATACTGTTGGAGAGACTGAATGTCCAGCTTGCTCTTTATGGTGCTGTGGTGACGGATTCGACCATTTCAGTTTAATAGTTATGACTTAGACCGAACATTTTACAATGGGTGGGAATCTCAAGATAATGTCATAAGAGTTGCTACGCTTAGTTGCCCCAATCTACCCTTTCCCATAGCCAAAACCAAAACTTTCAATAATTGTCGCTCAGTCAACTTTAACCTATCTAACCATCTCTCCCAAGTACTTTCACTAAAGTATGTTATTGGGAGATAAAAGTTTAACTTAGGTGCTGTCTGGTAATTAGAAGTTTTTTTTTTGTTTTTATTTTCATTTTATGGTAAAAAAAATAAAAAACAAAAAGGCGTTGGAGAATATTTTTGTATTTTTTACTGCTCCGTTTTGAAAATGAAGACAAAATATGAAAACATTCAAAATGATATTTTTGAAAACATCCAAAATACAAAACAAGCACACACATGTGAGGAAATTTAATGAGATTCCAATTTCGATCCTTTTTAGCAACAAAAAAATGACTTTATTACTTGAGTGTAAAAACCCTTCCCTCTCCTATCTCTCTAGCCCCTTCCTCCTCTCTCTCCCTCTATCGTTGCTGCAATCTTCAACAAGATAAATCAACAACACAAACCATTAGATCGACTTCGATCCTCCATAGATCTAGTGGTGGGTTTCGATGGGGTTTTTGGGTGGTTGTTGGTGATAGGTTTCAATGGTTATTGGTGGTGGGTGGTAGTGGGTTTTTGGGGGTGTTAGATTGCGGGTTTCAATGGAGTTGGTGGTGGATTTTGCAGTGAGATTGGGTGGTGGATTTTTGGGGGTGATGGCTTTCGGTGGGGTTGGTTATGGGTTTTGTAGTGGAGTTGGGTGATTGTTGGTGGTGGGTTTCAGTGATTTTGAGTGGTGGGTTTAGGTGGTTATTGGTGGGGGATTTTGGAGCTTTTACCCTAACCCAAGGGATTTTGAAAAAAAATCCCCAAAAAATGGCTGGTTTGAAAGTAATTTCTAAACTCAGGAAGTTTTGAAAACGCCAAACCAATTGACGTTTTTTTGGCATGAACAGTGTGGCCACTATGCAAGTTAAAAACACCAGTCCAATTAACGTTTTCCATGAAAACGTCAATTGGACTGACATTTTTAGCTAATCCGAAATCATTTCATTTTCCTTTTTTTTTTCCTTCTCCCTTCTTCCCTCAAATTATCTATTATTCTTCAAGTATTAATTGTGTCTACCTATTTTCAAGTTCTTTTAAGCTACCGGAGTTTATTAGCTCTTTCTGAGCACCGGAGACTTGTGCAACCTCCGGCAAACATTCAGCAGCAAGTTGTTACAGCCCCAATGCATGCACGACAGTGTGGTGTACATATTCCTCGACGGTCACCTGAACGCACACATGGGCAGACATCCCCACCAGCCGTGGATACTGCTGTGACATCGACAGAGGCAGGCCCATCGGCTGCATATGTTTCCCAGTCTATTGTAGATTGTCCATCTATCCTATATGTCCCATATGTTGATTACGACATTCCTACACCGATCGTTCACCATGCCGCTACATCACTGCTTGATTTTTCTACAGTTACATTATGTGGGCCACCACTGACCTCACGAGGTGTTTGATGTATCGACAACTCCATTCACACCTTCACCAGAGCTAGTTGGTACAACAGATACATCACTTCTACATGCAAGGGGCATGTATTCCACGTATTGTTCCATCAATATCCACACGACTTACTTCTCTTATTCCATATGATGACTATTCCGATGATGCTGAGGTTCCAGTTGAGGTAATTACACAGAAGCCATCACTATCACACTGAGGTCGAGGAAGATGTGGGCATGAAGTCCATCATCATACACACCATACACATGATTCAGTTGATAATGGAGTCATTCAAGATATATTAGCTCCGTCTGATGGTCAATGGCCCAAACGACAGAGGAGACCACCACCTTGTGGGACATAATCCATTTTTTTACGCTTTTTTTGTATAAAATTTGTGACTATTGTTGTTGTATATAAAATCTCTTTGGGTTCATAATTTCATATAATGTTAATTCATTACTGCCTTTTAGGTTAGTTATCTAATACTCTAACCAATGTTTGTTGAATAACATAGCATAAATTATTGAAATTTAAACAGATAATATTAACTGGAATAGTACACCATATTTCCTAGAAACAAAATATAGAAATATTATTTATAAATATATTACAAACACAAGTACAACGACCAAAGTGTAAATGTTACAACACAAGATTTCCATGACACTTCTTCATGGGTCTTTATCTTCGTCAGACAGATAATGATCAGAAATACATCCATCTTTGCCACTCAATTGGTAACTTAAAATTGCTTTTTGCATCCTTCCTTTTACAGTATAGTCGATTGCAATATGGCGTAGATTGTACCAATTGCAATGGCTTGTCATTTGATTGTTCTCAACTCGAATGCAAAACAATGCTTGCTCTAATTCTTGAGGAGTGGTAGTAGGCCTAGCAATGACAACTTGTCGAGGCCTTCTTATGTTGCAAGAATGTAAATATAAACTTAGATTTTCTCTTTCCATCAAGTGATATTGTCATTTTGTCATTATTGTGTCTATAGCTGTTAGTGAATAGTGTAACCAATTATTCGTTGGGTAAAAGAACTCATCCTCTAAAGGCCAATGATAACCCAGAGTTTCAAACTGAGTTCTCAAACCAAAATTCATGGTTAGAGATAAATTCTGTCCATTGAACATTTCACAAGTGTTCAAACTTACAAACAATTTATTTATGTGAGTATACCAATCTACAGCATAAATGAATGACACTACAACATTGTGTAGTCACTGTCACTGACTGCACAATAATATCTAGTGACACTTACTGACAGTGAACTAGTGTGTAGTCACACAGACTGACATTTAACCAGTGTTTAGTCACAATAACCCAGTGTATTGTCACAACGATTGACAATGATGCAATTTTCAGTCATTGTAACTGTTTCTTATTCAGCAGCACACGTTAATGAATTCCCCACATTACACTTCAATACACTAGTGTTTTGTCACATTCCACATCTTGTTACTACACAGTAATTAACAGCCACAAACTCTAATACTGTTAAACATATCACAGACATGAATCATTATTACGCAGGATGAATCATGGTCTATTAAAATCAATGTAGTACATTTCTCATTGTGCAGTCACAGTCACTACGTACTAGTGTCTGGTTATACTAACAGGTAATAGTGTGTAGTCACACTCATTGTACAATTTTTTTTTACTGTTTGACCATCAACTCAAACAAAAAGATGACTACACACTACTGCACTACTGATAAATATATTTATTTTAGACAATGAAAACCACAACAAAAATATAATATAGGGTGGTTCATATAATATGTATTACATATTATGTCTACTTCAAGAATACGAGCAGGTGATACCAACCGTAGGCATGAACCAATATGGTTATTAAAAGAGCGAGATGATGATTACAAGAGTGAGTGATTTTCTGATCCAAAGGAGTATTATGTTGGATTTTGTCGAGAATGGACTTTTCATGCTAATGAATCACAGTCATTATACACAAATCTGAGAGAACTTGGTATACCAGTGCTACATAAACTTTCACTTACCATGCCGCGGAGGAATAGGGTCAACTATGAAGCAACGGTTAAACGTGTATGAAAGGAGAATAATAGGATGATGTTGCGTAAAAGCCGATATTATATGCTCCAAATAGCATCTGACATGGTGACAACTATATTTGGCAGGGAGTTCACAGTTACTGAGCGATCTAATGTATTGTTTAATGAATAATATCTATCAGATGAGTATATGTCTAATGAAAATTAACAAATATAATTAGTGTCCACCTTATTAAGTATGTAACATTTATGTCTACGTTCTATTTAATTTAATCAATATTGTGACTTTATCAGTTTATTCAATGTGTTGTTATATATCAACTTTTTCATTGTCACATCTATCATTGTCAAATTAGTTCTCAATTTTGCAGTGTGATGTCTTGTTTACTTTAATCTATCTTGTGGCTTTATCAATCTATGCAATGTGTTATCATATCCCAAATTTTTCATTGTCATTTTGCATCACTGTCAAATCAATTCTAAACTATGCAGATTGATGTTCTTTCACTATAATTTTAAATTGTCAAACTGAACATATTTATATACTACCATTTATAATTGTGTAAATGCACCACCACCAAATAAAATGTATAGGAGCACATCACATGCAAGTTCTTATTCACGCAATGATTAAAATAGTTCATCTTCAAGTAACAAACGTGAACGCTCGACAGACAGTTCAACATCGTTGAACAAAATTTTTTCTATCGAATCATATACTAATTTCAGTGGTGTAATGTGGTATGAACGAAAATGTGCATTCCGCAATGAGCACATCGACCTTTATCATCCATTCAGACAAGTAATTATTGGGCCCGCAACTGATTATCCACCTCCAGGTGCTCATATTAAATCCACACCAAGATGACGACAGTTATATGACAAACGTTGTGACCTTGAAGTATTTTGTCGTTGGCATAAAATTACAGTACCAAAGGCATGTTCGGCTGATATTTAAAATTCACAAAAGTCAAACAATCATGATGATGTATCAAGACTTGAACGTGAAAATAATCAAATGCAACGTCGTCTTGATCGTTTTTATGTACTCGATTATGCAAAAATAGAGCATTTTGATCCTGAATATGTCAAAATTGAAATTTTAAAGGATTTATTACTTGTTTCTGATCCTAAACTTTCTAATTTCTTTGATTTGGACAATGATGCGTTTGACACTTTTATCTTATCATGTTTATGTGTACTCGATAATCCTTTATGTTGTTTTGAATATCAACCACGTTATTGACATCATTTTTTTTTACATGTATATGTTCTAAATAACTTATATTTTTTCACAGCTTAATAGACATTAATGTCGACATGATCAACAATAAATATTAATTTTTTTTTATTTTATGTATGCATTTAAAATTATATGATAAAATTAAAATTAATTATATGTATACGCTTTCAAATTTTAAATGTTGATATGCTAAAAAATATAATTATTTTTAAATAATCAAAATTTATTTATTGAATGTAATTAAATTTTTAAATAAATAAAAAAGAACTCATCCTCTAAAAAAAAGAGGGAGCAAAACAATTTTAAATATCATTGTTAGGGAGAAAAATGTCAGTAAGACAAACGAAATTTATGTATTTCTAAATTATCAAATTTTATTTGTTGAATATAATTAATTTTTTAATAAATAAAAATTAAATATTTTACTCATAAAAAAATAGGGAGAAAAACTATTACTAAAAATGTAATTTTGACTGATTTTTTAAAAGGCGTCGGTCCAACTGACGTGTTTAGCTTAAAAATATCAGTCCAAGTGACGTTTTTAAGTTTGTTATACTGGCCATAGTCTTAACTTAAAAATGTCAGTTGGTCTTACGTCTTTTAGTTTAAAAACGTCAGACAAACCGACGTTTTTTAGTTTAAAAAAATTAGACAAATTAACATTTTCAAAATTCACTGAGTTTGGGAATCACTTTCAAACCAAACATTTTTTGAGAATTTTTTTTCAAAACCCCTTAGGTTGGGGTAAAAGCTCAAGAATTTTGGACGGTGGGTTTAGGTGGTGTTAGATGGTGAATTTTTTGTATAATATCAAACATATTTTTTATTTTTATTTTCATAAATTTTTAAATATAAATAACTATCAAATATTTTATATTTTTAATTTTCTTCACATAAAATAGAATTAATTCTACTTTTTTTAAAAAATATATATATAAATAAAAACATTCCTAAACGTACCCTTAATTTATTTACCATGTCACTTTTCATATCATCACAATAAATTAGAGTAAAATCATGCTCTTTTTTCCCTCCATGTGAACCGCAAGTACCGGTTAAAAAACTTGAGTCGGTATAATCACATGCTATGTTGCCCCGCAACCACAGCAATGATCGCAACTGCGGACACAACAGTGGGAGACAACTCTGCGACTTGACCTCCCAATGTTTTATCTTGGTGTTTCTCATAAGTCTCAAGAGCACTAGCGTCAAATCAATGGCAGTATACCAGGGAAAATGTAAAAGTTTCATCACCGATATGTTCACGCCACACTAAGGTTTCGTTTGAAAACGGAATAAAAAATAAATAAAAATAGAAGAATAAAAAAATAAATAAAATATCATATTTAATAAAAAAATAAAATAGAAAAGATGTAAAAATAAATGGATTAATTTTTTTTTAACTCACCGAAATTAATCTTTCTAAAATTAAAAAGAAAAATAGATATAAAATTAAGTCTATTTTTTTATCTACCCTACAAACAGACCATAAAGTACTTGACAGAAATGACCAAACCAACGTTACTATATATATCCACCTACACGACTGTCATTTTGATCTATTAACGACTGTTATAACATACACTGTCATAGCACTCTGTGTGCAACAAAAACCTACTATATTTAACTTTTCTCAAAATTCATAATGACCAAAAATCCGTGCACCACAGTGTCCAAATATCATAAAATTAATAATAACTTATATTATAGTAACTTATATTTTTTCTTTAATTATTTAATTTAAAATTAAAATAAATAAATAAAATAAAAAAGAGATAAGGACAAGAGAAGAGAGCCAAAAACACCTTCCATGCAAATTTTGGAGAATTTTAGAGGGTAATAGACATACACCTTTATATTCCCAAGCACAAGGTCGACTCCAACTCAAGAGAGGATATTCAATAAAATGGAAATATCACGTCATATTTTATCATCATTCAATTAAAAAATTATTAGTAATGCGAACTTCACTATTTTTATAATTATCAGTAACCATCGAATTTAATTATCAATTCATAAGATTAGTAGAATCTATTTTTTATCCTGTAATTAAAAAATGCTGACAAACGGACGGTCAAGAATTGCAAGGTAATTTACCAATGCAAGGATGGGTTGGGTCGTCAATCAAAGACAAAGACTGATGGTTTCAAGGAATCCTAGACTAACACAATTACATATCTTCTGCTTACAGTCCTTACATAGTGTTAGTCTCTGTGAGAGAGAGAGAGAGAGAGAGGTAAAAGTGTCAGGGAATAGTCCAGTCAGAGAGCACTGGCTTCCACGGCACCGGTACAAGCCGTAAGTGTCCTTCCTGAAGATGTAGGGATGGGATATTAGAGAAATAGGGTACGTGTAGCCTGCATAATACTACTATCACCACATAAAGCTCACGACATTTGGAAAACCTAAACCCTATCCATACACCAACTACAAGAAAAAAAAAAAAACAAAGAATACCTGTAAACCTAACCCTACTTTCCTATAAAAGATCATATTTCCTATTCCCATTTATGAATGAAACCCTAATCTCCCCTGTATAGCACTAATGCGTTAATTAGAAAAAAGGATTTGACTATGGCAATTAAAAAAAATTGGTGTCAAATTATTTATTATTTTATTTTTGGATATTTATAATACTTTTTAGGTGGAGCTTACATATTTTTACGTTGCACTCATTTTTTTGAATTCAATTATTATTTTTTGATTTCATTTACTACTTTTAGGTAAATTAAAATTTAAAACTTCGATGTTGTATTATTTTCCAGTAAATAGATAATATATTTAATCAAAGTATGTAATATAATGTTCATATAAATACTCCCCAATAAACATCAGTTAGTGTCTTTGATTAATCAGTGACCGCCTTTATTCTTAAGGGAACCTAATTTGAACCAGAATTTAAGCCTATGAAACGAAATTGAAAAATCTAAACCTTGGTAGAAATTCTATTGAGGAGTTAATTCTGTTGAATTAGAGTTTAATTAAACTCGAGTTGAGAGTTCTATAGTTCGGATTAAACTCAAAATTAACCTGTCAATTCCTCTAAACTGCTCATTTACACCCTTATTTATTTTAATATTTGCTTACGGATAGATGAATACACGAGAGAATTTTATGTACCATTTGATAATGTTTGGATAAACTTCATCTACACTTTCTATAGTTATTCATATAGTCAATGACACTCTCTGTATCTTCTGAAATTTTACTTCTACCCATCATAAGAAATTGTTTGTTAATGGTGTTAACGGAGGATACCATTTTACATTAAATACCCTTACACATAGGTGGAGCTAGTTTAGCCCCCCTGAATTTATTTCCCCAAAAATTACCTATGTAAAAATTCACAAATTTTTTATTATATTGCCCACTCTATATTATTTTTGTCATATTAATTGGTATAAATATCTAAATAACTATAAACTTTCGGACATACTTCAAACACATATTCAAATAAATTTTAGACATATCGAGGTTATTTTATAATTTTTAGCAAAAAAAATGAAGGTATTTTAATATTTTATAAAAGTTAGGATAATTATGAAATAAATTATAGGGTTAATTTTATAGGTCTATAATGGAATTAAGAGTCACAACTTAAATATTATTATGTTTTTAGTTAACAAGATTATTCTAATTAGACCACAATGAAGATTTAGAGAAAAGTGAAAAAAGTGGTTAGTGAGGGTGTGACTCTCGATTATTTTGTAACTCTTTCATAACTATCTAGGATATGCGATTGACCTTTATTTAAAGTCAAAATAATTAACAACAATACTATGTTACTCTCAACACTTTTTGACCAATTTAAAAATTATACTAATGAAGTCTAATCTGGTATTAAGTTTATAAACCTAGAAAGAAACATTGGTCTTCAAAAAAAATGGTTAAGACTTCAAAAAACATAATATATCTATTGACTTATTTACTTATGATTTTGTCATTAATTTTATCGGTTGCATTTATCGCAGTAGAAAAAGTATTTTGAGATATAACAAATGTGAACACTTGGTTGCATAACTTAATTTGTGATAAATAGGTAATTAATAATATGAATTAATACAAAATAAAGATATTTTTAATGATATTAATAATTAAATTAACACACAAGTATACAACGCTTTTCAAAAATATAAAAATGGTCGAGCTGCACGGACCTTTATTGTTTCTTCTACAACTAGTCATAGAGTTGTAACAGATGGGTGGAGTAATTATAAGATTTGTAAATTAAAGGGTATTTTTAGCATTTTGAAAGAGTATTATGTCATTATTTTCACTTTTCAAGTTGTTAAACATGACTCTTAAGACAAGTGGGTGCATTGAAATTTCAAAAAATGCATAGGGTGTCATTGAATATATAAATAACAAAAAAAGAGTGTGAATGAAGTTTATCCATATTATTTTCTAGGTATTTTTCAATCATGAATAATTTCGTCTAAGCAATAAGAATGGTTTTATTATCATTATCTGTAAAGGTATTGTACTTGAACCATTCTTAGTACTACTTTTTTTTTTTTTGGCAAGAACCATTCTTAGTACTTGAAATTTATGTTTTAAAAGGTGGGGTTGCCCACAGCAATTGCTAATCCGAAATGTTGTCATCCACTAACAGTGCCAATCCTTTTCCACAGTACCCATTCGTCCTTCCACACAGCCTCTCCTCTTTCCTTTTCTGGCCATGACGGAGACAACATTATCTTTCTCACCACCACTACTACCACCACCATCACCACCCCCGCATACATGTACAATATTCACGAATTTTGATCAATCAGAAGCCATATTTACCCCACGCTCTCTCTCCGAGTATAACATGAAGTTCATCCTCAAGATTTGGTCCTGGTTGAGATGCAGATAACGTTTTCTTCTATTATTACCATAGCAGTGCTAAGGGACCTAATAGGGCATAATTCAATCCAATCATTGAATTAATTGTAAATTTTAATGTTAAATAAAACTTTGATTAGATTCTCAAATTATGTCTAAATGACATTTTCTTATTATCACAAGCATAAATCTTATAAGAATCGATCTAATAGAAAGATATAATCAGAGATATACTTCAATTTATCCATTGGTTTAGTTATGAATTTTAATATTAGATAAAATTTACTTTTAATTAAAAAAATGTATTTGATTATGTCTCTAAATTAAATCCAAACATGTCAACCCAAATTTAACTAAAAATACAAAACCTAACCCGATTCAAATTTTGATTGTATTTAAATTCGATCACAAGTTTTTGATATTCGATTCAAAGTTAGTGGGGAGTTCAAGATGTGCACTTGCTAACCATACTAGAAGTGAACCTAATTTGAACCACAATTTAAGCCAAGTTAAGTAAAAATTCTATACCTTGGCAGAAATTGTATGGAGGAGTTCGGTTGTATTAGAATTTAATTGAACTCGAGTTGAGAGATGAATATGAGAGAATATTACTCAACATTTAATAATTTTTTTTTCCAATGTACTTTTTTTTATTAAGAAAAATATTGTTTAAGCATTAAAAATAATTTTATTGTTATTTTGAAATTGCGAAGTTCTTGCATCTTGAAATTTATGTTTTAAAAGGTGGGGTTGTCCAAGGCATTTGCTAATCCAAAATGCTGTCATCCACCAACAGTTCCAATCCTTCTCCACAGTAACCTTCTCGTCCTTCCACAGCTCTCCACCTTTCTTTCTTGGCCATGACGGAGATAACATTGTCCTTCACCACCACCACCATCATCACCACCGCCACCCATTACAGCTAAATACACCCGTCATAGAACCTGTTCACAGCATGGCCTTTTCGACCAAGTCTACAAGCATCAGCATCTTTAATGGAGAACACTGCGATATTGTTGATTTGCAACGGAGAAAGAAACCTGCAAGGAAAGATCGGCATAGCAAAATTTTCACAGCTCAAGGTCCAAGAGATCGGAGAGTAAGATTGTCGATAGATATCGCCCGCAAGTTCTTTGATCTTCAACACCTTCTGGGTTGCGACAAAGCAAGTAATACCCTTGATTGGCTTCTCAACAAGTCGAACACAGCCATTAAAGAGCTAGCGCAGACGAAGCAGCTTCACAGGTGCAGTGGAGCTCCTGCCAAGAGTTTTTCTTGTACTTCTGAATGTGAAGTAGCTTCAGGAACCATTGAAGCTGCTAAGAATGGAGATTCTCAAGGGACAATTATGAAGAAGGAGCCACTGACGAGTGACAGGAAAGAGAAAAAGATGACAGAACAGCATAAATCACCATTGCACCTTCTTGCAAGAGAGGCGAGGGCAAAGGCAAGAGCAAGAGCAAGGGAAAGGACAAGAGAAAAATGGCGCTCTAGACAACTCAACGATTTGAAGAAACTTCCTGATTCATCAGCTTTCATACATCACCAATCAAGATCTGAGACGACTCAAGCTGAAACTTGGGAGAAATTAGGTTTCCATAACGAGTTTTCCTCGTTAAAAGGTGATCTAAACCCTCATCACCACCTGTTAGTTAATGAAGCAGCAAGTAAAGACGACATTGAGCAATCTATTGTCATCAGAAAGAAGATGAAGCCTTCTCCAACATTGCATTTTCAGCAAAACCTAATAAATTTAGAAGATGAGACAGCTGCCTGCAGCAACAGCTATTTTCCTCCTACGACTAATGAACATGATCAGGAGATTAGCAGCACTACCACAGGCTCTAGCTTTTCTGCTATGACCAGTGTGTATCCATCTACAGGTATCGAATAATTATCAACCCCAAAAAAAAAAAAAAAAAGTTGTTATATTTCCTGATTAACCTTGGAAAATTAATTTTTGTTTCAATTTTCAGCACTTCATATCTGGAGAGAACCCTGGGAGGTCTACAACTACCAGAGTCAACCCTAATCTGGTTTATGAGCCTTTTTAATGGAGCAATGTAAGATACAATTTCCCTAATTGTTCCCTTATGTTGCAATAACAAATTGTGTGTATTTAATTTCTTATTATCTGTGAATTATATAACTGCTCTACAGTTGGGACAGTAATAAGTGAATTTGTTTAGCTACTATATGTTCTATTTTGTCTGTGTAATATTGTTTCTCTATAGTAATTGTTGGTTCTCAGTGTATATCTTACTGCATATATATGACTACCCTACTAATTTCCTTTTGCTAAAGAGAACCCAAGATGAGTGAATTGGATGAGCAACAGTGGCAGGGAAGTTCAATGACTTCCTAAATTTAAAAGAATAGTGTTATCAACCGTCCAGTACCAATATATGCTATACATCTCGCTTATGAAATAAATTCTAATGATGTAGTGTTAATTTCGTTGATACTATTTGAAGTAATATCAGAATAGATAAACTTCACAGCAGACTATGACCAATTCAAAATGCTAGAAAAGAGTTGAGGATGAGATGCTTGAGCAAAATGAAATACGGAATAAATCTGAAAGGATCGAAGTAGTAATAACCAAAGCAGAATTACTCCAAAATCAATGGTCTTCCTTGAACTAAAAGTAGCACAATTTCTATAGCATGTAATGTTTGGCGTATTTTTCCAAAATGTAGCAGAAGAAGGATTCACATGTACCAATTATTGTAAGTGTTGGTTTCTAGGAGTTTGATTGAAAAAGAAACACTGGAAAAGTTATTATCAAGAATTGGTCATTCTCCCAAGCTTAATGTATCAAAAACAATTCATTAACAGTAGGACACATCTTAAGAACAACATAGATTATCCCAAGATTTTCCTATTGTTGGACTGTTAACTAGTTCTGTGTCAAACTTATTTTATGCTTGAACACATTTAATGCAGATGAGCTTACTTATGACCAGCTTGGTTTTTTTCGGGTTTATGCAAAAATATTTCAAGTACAAAACAATGCTTGAGCATTGAAGTTTGTAGAAATCATGCGCTGAAGCCATCTATAGGTCTTTCTGGTAATGACAGTTGTTTTTGTTTCATTCACATTGATGATTGAAATACAAATTGATGAACATGCATGAACTTCCCTTTTTGTTTGAAGCTGATATATAGTATATATATATTCAGTATCCACTGCAGGATCATCAAATTTAGGAGTCTGGCTGATGGCAATTGATGGTAGTAAACTATACCATTAATTTCAATATCACCATTTTTCCGCCCAATGTAGAACTTTGAAATATTATTTTCGGTTTTCCACAGATGAATTTAAACACATTTGAAGGATCTGGTCGATTTGAATCAAGAATTATTATTATCTATAATAGGTTCTCCCACAACTTTGGTCATTAGTGACACTTTTTTTTTTTTTTTCTCTGGCTGAAGAGTATGATATTTTACAAGCAGGGAGTGGGGACTTTTCTCCAGGCCATTTCAGTCAGTCATCTCCCAATCTTTAGGACTTGGTTTAGTTTGTCATAGTGTCTGGCTTAGGTTATTTTGTCATAGTTTCTAACAACAATTTAGTTTTTCTCTCAAGCAGTAATGTCTCATTAGATGCATATATATATTGAAGACCATGCACAATATATTGTGTTCTTACTGCTGAAAGCTGCTTTTGGTTATCGTTGAGGACTCTCATGCTCAAACTACTTTTAATTGTATTACTATATACCTCATGGACACTTAAAATAGTTCATAGAGCAGTTGTGTTCATAAACCAAATGCATTGGAACAGGTTCCTTCTTTTCACTGTAAAACCTTTTGGCTTTGATAGAACGAGTCACACTTTTGTTTTGTTTTGTTTTTTTTTTTTCTGTTTTTGAATTGATACCTCTATTTAGGTTAGTTTTGAAAATTCTTGTTTTGTTGTTGTGTATTACCTTAGCTACAAACTATATCTACTGCACAGAATGCTACGCAGCAGAACAAATGAACACTATGATGTTAAGTGTATAAAACAAAAATATTCTAAATTTAGAGAGAAAGTAACAAGAGAATCTCTCTAAAAAATACATATTATTCCAAAAAAAATAAAAATAAAAATAAAATAAAAATAAAATAATTCCTAAAGAAGCACTACATCACGGTACTAGAAAAATTGGAGAAGTTGCAAACAACAGAATTAGTCGAGGTTCTTATTTGATAATTAAATAACTAATTTCCTATCTATCTTTTGGAATTGTTGTTCTATGTACGTTAATGTAGATGTGCCTCAACCATTTGCTTCTGTTATACGAAGCTTGTGTTTCCAAGGGGTTGGAAACAACATATATCGGATTCTGATAATGTATGTCACTCAAAATGGTAGGTAAAAAACTACATAGCTAGGATCAAAGATAATGAAAAAACAAGAAAAAAGGTCGAATAATTCAATCACACTAAGCCAAGTGTTTATACTTCTTTTCCAAAATATGGAAATAAAATTAATAAAATCCTAATATTAAGTTCAAAATTCCTAACTTGTGGAAATAATTATAACAAGATCCTAAATTAGAAAATAAGAAAAAAAGAACTAAGGCTAAAATCAAACATAAAACCATTCTTCAATATTTCATTGTTTTCCCCATCACAGGCGATTAAAAGAGCCATACGACCAGGTATGTTTTATGGTACTATGTGATAGGTGACTAAGAAATAACAGGTCTAAAAATTGAGTGTGTCAAAAGTGAAAATTTTAAGATAGATGTGTGGTAAAGTTGGGAAAAATAAAATTAGGGAGAAGACTATTGGTGAAAAAAATAAAGGTAGCACACATAAGAAAATACAGGAGAATCAATTTAAATGATTTAGATATATTTATAAATGACCTATTATTATACCAGTGAGACAGTTTGATGCGATGTCTATTAATGATAAATGAATGAATAGAAAATCATCAAAATTAATTTTAAATAAAATAATAAAAATAAGTTATAATATCTTATGGTTTAACAAAAAATATGACGTTTAATAGAACACAATGAAGAACTTAGATTCATGTAATCAACAAAAACAAAAAAAATGTTGGGGTTGAGTTAAATTGGATGGATGAAGTGTTCTGCACAAATTGTAGAACACCAAAGCAAGAAAGAAATCCCCTCCAGAAACAGCTGATTACATCAGCAATTGGCGATGATATTTATTGACTACATATCATTAAGTTTTTGCTGCTATTAAGTTGCTACATGTGACTTTTATATATATATATATCTGTGTGTGTGTGGACGCGCGCACAAAAGGAAATGATTACACAGAAAACAGAGAAAGAACGAATGAAAATGGCGTCAACATGCAAGAAAGGATGTTCACGTTTTGGGAAAAACATTTATGCATTATATGAGGAAACAAAAACAGTGAACGTCGCAGCACAAAAAAGGGAAGAAACCCATTACCCAGAAAAAGGAAAAAACAAAACAAAGAAGAAAGAAAATTTGCGTCAACATGTTCACCACCATTTTCACAGCAGGCAAACAAATGAAAAAACGGGTTGGGTTGCTTGATGTTCTATTATTACTTGTGCATGTTTGATCAACATCATTTCCCTTTTAGGACATTGGAAACAGTAACAGTAACATTACCATGGTAGCAACACTTTTATGACCAAAAGCAAAACAGTAATAGTAACAGTACCACTCACCATGGCAGCAGCTAGCAGAGAAAGCTTTAACAATGTTTACAGAACAGCTGTTTTTGATACTTTCTTTCAGATGAGAAGACCCACAGGCCCCCAACAAGCTACTCTTCATTTTACTTTGGGTGTAGTTTCCCTACTCCAAATTAATAATGACTCTTCTTGCAATTCAGTACAAATTTAGGTATAAAGAAAGAAGATATTCCAGATTCGGGTTTTGAAGTTTCAGCGGAAAACCAGGAAGAACAACTGGGAAAATACTCAACTCTCTCTCTCTCTCTCATCGAGAGGAGAGAGAGGGGAAGGTCACTGTTAACATTAATGCTCACATTGTACTCGAATGTACTAACTTATCGACGCCTCTGGAAGACTAACTACTACACAGAGAGCGACATCATTGCAAATGGAAGTACTTTGTCTTTAGCAGCAACACGAGAGAGGGGAGGATAGGGCAAGTGGACGAAACTGCCATTAATACTTCCAAACCCAAAGCTCGTTTGATTGAAATGGACAGATTAAATAATCCGTTCTAATACAAATAGGTAAAAGACAAAATTAAATAAATTATTAAAATAATATATAATTTTATCTAATCTATACTATTGAGATATAACTCAATTTACATTTTTTTTCACTTTAAAATTTAATTTAATTTTAATTCATTTGAAAAAGTGCAAGAAAGACTCAAATTAAATCTACTTTTAATTCAAATCTCCAAATTTTATATCAATTCTTGCAACATAATTCAGAGGCTCAAAAAATATATCCCATACAAATGTCAAATTCTGTCCAAAAATTAAACCAATTTACACGTTACCCAACTCCTACACGCCACCCAACTCTAGTCAGACTCCCTCTCTCACAGAAGACCCTAACTCAAACAATAACACATCCGCTACCATGCTCTCTCTCTTTCTACCCTGGAACTCTCTTCTACCTCTCACCTTTTGTTCTTCTCTGCCATGATTCAACCCACTGATAACACAACCTAGGTATATCTCTCTCTCTTTCTTTGTCATACCTCTCTTCCTTCACCTCACGCACAAACACACACAAACACACAACAACCCACGCACACATAACACGTTATAGATCACCCTCGCTCACCCACCCACACACACAAGGCAGAGGCACGTACACACCCAAAGCAACACACACACACACACACACACACAGTAGCATGCAGACACACAAAAAACACTATACACAACAGCACGCTAACACACAAAACACAGCAGACATATTCTGTGTTAATATTCTGTGCTAGGTTTTCTAATTTGGTGCTAAGTTTTGTAATATTGAATGTTAGGTTTTTTAAATTAGGGTTTTCCATTCAATAGGTTTTGTGACATTTGAAAATTTGGGGTTTTTAATGAAATAAGATTTGTGAGAAATTAAATGTTGGATGCTAACTATTTGTTAAAATGCGTCCCTCATAAATTAATGGTTTGGAAAGTTTAACACCCTTGGAAACTACTATTGGGATCTATTTGAGTTTGGTAATTTTTATGTGCTATTATTTGGGTGCAATGAATTTTTATATCCCTCTAAAATGTTGTTGTAGTTTAAGACTTTTAAGTAGTGTAGGTTGTTCAATTAAATCGACTTAAAGAAAATATGGTTTTTTAATTGGTGAAATAAGGTTTGTGACAAATTGGATTTTGTATGCTAACTATTTGTTAAAATACTTCATTCATAGATATATTAATGACAAAGAAATAGCATGACGTCATGGACAAGCGATTTTATTTTTTTTGATATTTAGTTCAATTTTTCTTGGTTTTTTGATTTTCTTATTTTTGGTTGAATGGGATTTTTAATTAACTTTCAACTCTTTTGTTTGTTTTTACATATTAGAATTTGATGCTTACTAATTGCTTCTGGGGTCGGGCAACGACATGTCTAATTTATGGGTACTAAAGGAGATTGAAAAGTTTGAATTTAAGTGGGTAAAAAGTGAGGAGGTTGGAGAAAATAAGAACATTCCCCATGGTTATGTCTTTTGTTAACTTATTACGCTCTTAAGCATTTTTTTGCATATTTTTTGCTCTCAAGAAATTAAAATGGAATTTCATGAAGTCTTTGAATTTGAATAATTATGTGCTCTTAAATGGATTCTACTTTCTCATACATTTGAAGTTGTTTATAAAGTTGATTGACCAAACGAGTGATCTCTTGAAATACTTGATTCCTTTCTTTTGTGATCTTTGAACAACTTTCTTTGCTTACTTAGATCTTCATCAAAGAGCTATCAAGGGATCAAGTTAGGAATAAAATGGAGTATTGTAGTTGCTATTCAATGGCTTATGCATTTAAAGTACTCATTCTGCTTTTAAATTTTGAATGTCTTTGTGGCATTTGAACTACTCATGCAACTTACTTAGTTGATTTTGGTCTTTTTAAGTAGACTGCTTATGATTTGACTACAGTAATATTATTGTGCAAATGCTGAAAATATGCTAAAATTATGTTTAAATGCCAAAATTTGTTTGACAGATGGATGACGATCTATGATTTTATGTGTATAAAGATGTTTATGACTATTATAACTATGCAGCTGGTAAATGATTGGGTAAACAGTTCTATTAAGGCAACACTATTTTATAATTGTGAGTACGGTGAAAAGTTTGATATGTATGGATTTTAATTTGGAGTCTGTAAACATTGTAGCAGTGTTGTTTTGTTTTGTAAACTCGGGTTTTTCATGACATCGTGTTAATTTAATCATTTATTTTTTATGCGTATTTTGATTGAATGCTAGAGTTATGGTTTTGTAATTGAATGTTTGAGTTGTTAGGGTTTTGTTAGTTGCATGAATGTTAACCCATTATTGAATGTTGAGTTGTTGATTTTTCAATGTTAATTTTATAAAAGTTTTAGGTTAATTTTATTGAAATTGTTTTTAATTGCGTTTGTTTATAAAATTTGTAGGTTAGTTTTGTATATGACAAAAGAGAGAAATGGCCTCTATTTCTGGCAAGGACATAATGAATGTACATTTTATTGGTATATGGCGCTAATGTTTTCCATTTACAGTATAAAAGGTTTTAATTTTAGTTTTGATTATGTAATTTCTCTTTCTAATATTGATTATAGCCTGAAATGATTTTAATTGTTTGTTGGTTTTTAGATTAGTGTTGCTTTTAGACATGAGTGTCAAATGGTTTCAATATTTGCTATGTTTTTTTAGATGTGCTTGGTGGCTTCGTGTATTTCATATATGTATGAAATTGAGTTATTTACATAGTGATGGATTTAATTTTAGGCATTTGGATCTTTGTTGACTATGGATGCACCGCTTTACCAACAAAATGGTGAGAGTTGGATTTTTCGTACTTCCAAAAAATTCACTTAAACATTTTTAACTATAAAATTGTCACAGTTTAAAAAATCCATGGAAGCCTTTGTTTTATTAGTATAGATTGATATTAATTGTTGTATGTATTTAAGGTGAAAAATGTTAGTCTTGAGTGACAACCAATTTTATTTTAATTGTATCTTAACATGAATGATTTTGTTTGTAGTCTCAATTTCCTATTAAATTTGTGTTATCCTAGACCAAAAAAAAAAAATATTGATGTTATCATTGAAATGCTATTAAGGCAAAATCTTTGAATGTTATACTGTATGGTTTTGGATTTGATGGTCAAAGTATTGATGCTAAGTTTTAGTTACAAACTTCAATTATTAACTCAACTAATTGGACATTTTTAACCAAAGGCCTTGAAACATTTTTTATTTTCATTGTAATTTTTTTCCTTAATGCATCAATTGTTGGCTTTTTATTTTTGTGTTACAATCCCTATAGGGACGAGTGTCACCTTTTTTTTTTCATTCTAGACTTGATTTGAAAATAATTTGGAAAAAAAATTTCGGCTTTGGTATTGAATTTTTGTCATGTTTATAGTGTTCCATTTAGTTTTCGGGTTGAATTTTTCAGGAAGTATATATTTTGTTTTGAAAAGTGTTTGTTTAGAGCTTTTAATTTCCTAGAACTATAATATGGTAGATGGTGATTGAGTTGGTTTTCTATTATGTTAGTTCGCATAATTATTTTTCCTTTTTAATATGGTAGCACATATTTATAATTTTATTGTTATCTTAGTTGAGATTTATATTGTGTGTTATGTGGTGAGTTCAGTAATTGGTTTGAGCCTTATTTTTACTAATAAACAAATTTTTTTTTACACAGTACTTTCAGACATGAGTTCATTGTTATTAGATTTTTTTTTTTGAATTATGTTGATTCCAATTGACAAGAAAAGTAAAAGGACATAAGTTTCAGATTTTCGGGTATACATGTAAGCATGCTTGGGATTATTTTTTTGTGACTTCACATCTTGAAGGCGTTGATCTCAATTAGACAATATTGTGGTGGTTGTTGTTAGCAATCTTATTAATATGTATTTTTTAATTGTCTCTCTTTGCTAAAGAAGATTAAGTTCAAGAGAATTATTTCTCCCTTTGTACACGTGTGTTTTGTGTGTGTTAAGTTTGTTTGTGTTTTGTTTGTCCCGCATATAGTAAGTTGAACTAATCACACATGAGGAAATGTTGTTTGATGAGAATTGATGATTAGATTTGGAATGGTGATTTTGGGGAAAATAGAGTTGAGTTGTAATGATTATTATGTATGATTGTGATGATTATATGTTTTGTTTGAATTATGATGTTGTCTTTGACTTAGGTTGGGTAATTTTTTCTTTATATTGGTTATGCAATGGTTTGTGTTCGACAATGATACATACATTGAGATATATAACCTCTGTAAACAGGTTGAGATTTCCTTAAGTTTTTATCTGTAGAGGAAATTCTTAGCGGGAGCTTGATTGATTTTAATTTCTTTAATTAAAACAAATGAAGGAAAATTTATTTCAAATTTACGAATTTTTTAGTTAGTAAAATGCTTTAGGCATGGTTTAATTTAATTGATAATGTTTAATAATACACAACATAAACATTAGATAATAATTATTTAATACAATCGATTGTTTGGTTAGGAAATTATTTTTAACATATTAATGTTGAATTAACAAAAATAATTTATATCAGTGTTTCTTACATTGATGACAACTTGATTTTATCAATTGAAATGTTATAATAATAAATGTGTAGAATAATACGTTTGAGTTGGATTATAATATCATTTCTCTTGGTGGTATTACAATATATCTATAATACAAGTTTATTGTATAAAAAATATAAGATAAATATATGATTAATATACGTTTTTAAAAATAATACGTTATCAAATTTACTTACCAAATAAAGTATTAGGCACGACTAAATAAAAAATAGTAAAATTAAATATTTAATACCCTCACAATATGTCTATCAAATGAGCTTAAAAGATTCACACGGTATCAGTGACGCTGTAAAGTCATACGTCTTGAGAATTTTAGTAATTTCTTAAAATTAATTAGGTCATGACAAATTTATCATTTATGAATATCCTAGTTCCGGCGTGAATGGTATGTCTTTGACCGGATCGGGATGGATTAATTAAGGTGTGTATAATTTGACCCGAATATTCATTAAACCCAAAAAATAACTGCTACAAAGATTGTAAGGAATCTGAAATTACTAAGATCAAGCTAATATATATATTTTTTTATGGCGGGGTTGGGGGTGTATGTGTTAGGTTTGTATCTAATTATTTTGATTTATATTTGTGATATTGAAAACATAATTTAAGAAAATATATATATAAATACATTCTTTTATTACATTATCAGTAAGCGAGTTATTCATGTTAATATAGTTCAAATGTAAAAATGTTTGTTTTAATTGTCATTTTTTAAGGCGCACTAGCTAGGCACATAGCCAAGAAATAGCCAAGAAAAAGAAAGACATATCTGAACGTTTAAGTTTATATTTGTTTTTGGATGGGTTTTTTTGCACTAGGTTTTTTCTCTCCCATTGTTAACTTCATTAAAAGAATAATATTTTTTGTGCCTACTAAAAATGTAACATAATTTGTGTGTAAAAGTGAAATATTAGAAATGAAAAGGGTTAACAAATGCAAGCAATGTAGTTATTATTCGTGCTTAAAGACAAAAAATAAAAAAAAAAATTGTCAATCATACATATATTTGTATTTATACCTAAAATTAAATCACAAATATAGAAGAGAGAAAAATAAATGTAAACATCAGTTGTAGGGGTGAGCAATGATAGTGGTGGTGGGAGACGGTGACGATTGTGGTGGATTACAACAACTGTGGTGATGGTAACAGCTATGGGTGGCAACGGTAATGATGGATTTTAGGTGACAATGGTGATAGTGGCAGCCATGGGTGACAGGTGGCGGGTGGTAGTGGGTAACGGTGATAGTGGTTGGTAGTGGTGGTGGTGTGACAACGACGATGGTGGTGGTGATAGTGGGTTTTGTGGTGATGGGCAATGACAATGGTGGTGGTGGGTGACGACGGATAGTGATGGGTTATGATAGTAGGTGGTGGTGGTTATAGGCGACGATGGTAGTAATAATAAATATAAGAATGAGATGATGATGGTGGTGGGTATTGGCAGCGGTAACAATCGGTGGTGTGTGACGATAGAGGTGATGGGGGTGGGGGTGATTGAAGGGTCGGTGGGGCGATGGTGGTGGTGATGATGTGTTTTGTAGAGAAATAATTTTAAAAAAGTAGAAGTTATTTTTTTTACTTACTTAT
Source organism: Ilex paraguariensis (assembly GCA_963454935.2). Lineage (NCBI taxonomy): Eukaryota > Viridiplantae > Streptophyta > Magnoliopsida > Aquifoliales > Aquifoliaceae > Ilex > Ilex paraguariensis. Next base: position 46,669 of record CAUOFW020000783.1, read on the forward strand.
TTAAGTGGTAAAACTACTTTTAATTTATTTAGAAATAATTAAAATAAATTAATACAAACATTAATTTTTTTTGAAGTGTTTATGAGAAGTCATTAGTTCTAGCAGTACTTTTAAAAAATCACTCCAAACATATTTTTAGAGAATTTATTTTTCCTATTAACTTTAGAAAGTTAATATTAAATCTCATATTAACTTTAAAGTAAAATTCAAAACAATCTTAACTGCAAAAAGTAAAAATTATTTTATTATTATATATATTAGTTACCAAATTATTTTGTCAATACATTATATTAGATTTTTAGGTGTTAATAACATTATTCTTTTAAAAAAAACACTTTACTATAGTGAGTCACATGTCCTTTTTGGTGCGTAGGGTCCTCAAATTATCATCTTAGGGCAAGAGTGTTTTGGTGTATAGATTTCTTTTTGCACATTACCTTCGTGTTGGCTTGTTGTATTTTTTTGATCATTTTTTAATTTAATTGAGTGGATCAACAAATGCAACCCAAAAAACTTCCAAACATTTTTGGAATCGACAACATAAATCATCTACATGTAATTTTAGGGTAAAACTACAAAAACGTAATATATTATTATTGTTGTTGAATTAGTAATGAACACAACATTAAATGAAGTTCAATATCAATTAATGTTCGCACATTAAGTTCAATTAGTATTATTGAATATTTTAGTTTTGAACGTTTCTTCTAATATATTTTCTTTTGAAAATAAATTTTATTTACTTACTAAAAATGATTTTCATAGGGAACTATTGATTTTCAGGAATTCAAACGTTTGATCATTAGTGAAAACCTTCACCGTTGGTATCGGGCCTCTTTGTGTGCAGGCCCATCTTTAGTTGCTATCGGGCCTCTTTGTATGCATGCCCATTTTTAAGCATGGTAAAATTGAATTGGGGTTAATTATAAATTGTATCCTAAAAGATCATTTAAATTTTAATTTGTACCTTTAAAGATATAAATTTATATTAATATGCATCTCCAAATATCAAAAATTTAAATTTGTACCCTAAAAGATAGAAATTTGTATCAATGTGTACCTAAAACTGACTGTCGTCAATTTGTTAACTAAAATTAAATTGATAAATTATATCTAAATCTTTTCATACTTGTCACTTAATTATTTAGACTCCTTCACATTTAGAATATTACTCTTACATCTCATGACGTTTGTGCACGTGTAACACGTAACCCATTTTCGTTAATATTTGTTAATATAACTGCTAAAAAATATGATTTTATCCTAATAAAAAATTATAATTTCATATTACCTTTTATTTTATGGGTCTAATATACTCTAAAATTTAAAATCAAGTTTATCATTTGAATGTCTCATAGAATAAAGGGTTGTACATTAAATAATATATTGCATTGAATATAAAAATATTATATACATACCTACATTTTATTTGACATTCAAATGATAAACTTGATTTTGAACTGTAAAGTATATCGGATTCACAAAATAAAGGGTAATATGAAATTATAATTTTTTATTAAAATAAAATTATATTTTTTAACAGTTATATTAACAGATATCAATGAAAATAGGTTACGTGTTACATGTACACAAACGTCATAAGATGTAGGAGTAATATTTTAAATATAAAGGGATCTAAATGATTAAGTGTCAAACATGAAAGAATCTAGATATTATTTATCAATTTAATTTTAATCAATAAATTGACGGCAGTTAGTTTGAGGCATATATTAATATAAATTTATATTTTGAAGGATAAAAATTAAAAATTTTGATATTTAAGAGTACTAATTAAAATTTGAACAATCATTTAAAGTATAATTTACGATTAACCCATTGAATTGCTTGTGTACAAAGTTTTCTTCTTTTAGGTGGGCAACCTTGGAGCCATTCCGACATTGAAATAGATCAAGAGGAGGAAGAAGAAGAAGAAGAATGATGGAATCACCGAAGACAATAGAGCACGAAATCGGAGGGGTGAAAAACGGTGCGCTTCGATTTGGACTTCAAGGTGTAAAGAGTGGCATCGTTGGATCTCATCCCCTTGAATCTGCCTATTACTCATTACTCTTCTCTCTCTATCTCTCTGTGTAAACTCATATCGCTTATATTCATAGGATTCTATATATGTGTGTAATCAGAGCAATATATATGTATTTTGATTAGACAAGGATGACACACGAGGAGATGAAGAGGAAGGTCCTTACTAACACTTACGGCTCGGCTTTTCCTTTGAAGATGGAGCTCGATTGCCAGGTTCTTTCTAGGTATTATGAGTTTTGAAGTTCTTTATTTCGATACAAGATCGCTTTTTATTAATTTTACTGCTTTTGAAATTAGGATTTGGGCAAAGTAGGGTTTTGTTTAATTTTTTTCTTTTTTGGGGGTTTCATTGTTTATGAAGTCATGATTTTCTCAATTAACTACGACTGAAAGCTTGTCTTGACTATCAATGCTCTGTGGGAATATTTGGATTGTTTTAAGGTGGGGGGATTGGATTGGTCAAACCCTGCCAAACCCAACCCAACCCAACGGATTTCTATATGGGATTCAATCCTAAACTCAATCCAATCCTATGTTTGGTAAGCAATATAAATAAATGTGAGACCCACAAATTTATAAAAATTATCACCCCACATTTGACTTGTAAATGACTATATTGCCCATTGACTAATCCAATTCATACTTATGTTTGATCGGTTACACATTTTTTTCTTATGAATTTAATATTTATTTTTTATGTCTCCCCAACTTATGATATCCAACATCACTATTGATAATAGAAAATATTATGCATAACCACAATAACACAAATTCCACGACTTAATTATCATTGTCCAAAAAGGACCAGTAATCTGTAATACCGCAAAATCACGGTCTTCTACATTAAAATTTAACATACGAGTATACAAAAAAATTGTTCATCCCTAAACAAATAACACCGGATAGACATATCCCCATTGCACCATATAACAAGGCATAACAACAATTACCAACAATTAGTTTCTTCAAACCAGGAAATAATATGGAATCGAAAGAATTTGGAGATGGGTTTTCTTCAAGCATTTCTTTTATAGACTTTGGAGACAATGGATTAAAATTGGCACTCCAATCTGATGCAAACTCTTTAACCAAAACCCATTTGTCATCTTCATTCATTTGCTTCCATTTCTTCTTCACTTCCTCAAATTTCTGGCCCATGCACTGGCACAACTTAGTGAACAGGAATTCTCTACTCTTCTTCATGACTTCTTCTCTTTGCACCAAATGGGTGTTTAATATTTCAACCTCTGTAGCTAAATCTGATGAAAGATTTGCATCATTTGGACTCTTGTTGGTGGTGTATGAGGTTTGGAGTTTGGATGGGTTGGTGAGAGAAATTATGATGGGATGGTGGTGGAGAAATTATGGAGGCAGCCTTGGCTTTTCCAGTCTTTTGTCCAAATTCGCAGATGGATGGTGGTGGAGGTCGAGTGTCTAGTTCCCCTCCTTCTCGAGATTCGACGGACAGAGATAGGGTTGGGGGTTGGGATATCTTTTGGGTAAATTTGAGATTTTATTAGGGATACAAGTGTAGTTTTTTAACCATTATATTCGGGTTGGGCTGATTTCAAATCCACCCTCCCCTGGATTTGGTGAAGCCTTTATTCATGGGTTTTAAGGAGACAGTTTGTTGCGGGCCGGGATTTAAATCCCGGGCCTTAAGCTTGTATCTAAACATGGGCTTAGCCTCTCCATTGGATTTTTTTCCTTAAATCCCCTTTGTATACCCACCCTGTTTGTTTTCCGCAGAAGTGAAGGGGCAGAATAAGAGTTTCAAAAAATGAGTCGAGATCTTGTTTCATTTGGCATTTCCCGAAGCATAAAACCCATACATTGATCCAAATCGTTTGTATGCATAAAACCCATACATTGATCCAGAATAAGACAACTGTTGACAAAGGGTGTTAGTGAAATTTCAAATAACTAATTAGGTGTCCTTAAAGATAGGCCTATTTACAGAGTGTGGGTGAAATTTTTCCCCCAAAAAAATAACAATTGTAAGGGGGAAGAGAAGAACTTAGTGGATAGAGTTTTTCGCATATCCATCTAATATGTATGGGGGTATCATCACTAATGAAATTAGTCTCTTGGTGGTTCATGTTGGTCCACAAGCACACTATGATTACGTGACTATTTTAAATGTGAGGGGGTGAAGTACAACATGGCCTACATACAGGGAGTAAAGTGAAATGTGCTCAATTTTTAAACTGGTCTGTTGAAAACAAAGCATGTTATGAAAGCAGTTTTGGCAAATGTCAGGGCAGATGTTTAATACAAATATGGGCGGCATTCAGGGCTTTGTATGACTTTATGAATTTATGTGAATATCCCATGTTGATTATTTATAGGGTAGATTATATCCCTGAGGTTTGGTTAAATAACAACTAGACCCCCTTTTGTTTAAGAAATAACACTAACCTCCCTTCTACTTTAGTATCAGATAACGGATTCCTCCAGCTGTTATTAATCTGTTAAGAAAAGTCAACATTTTCATGATGTAAGTAAATTTTATCTCTAATATACCTAATTTGCCCATAGAAGATCACATGCATACCATGTGAGGATTAATTTGAACAACCTGAGGGTTATAACCAATATTAAATTTTAAAAAAAAAACATAAAATACAAAAAATAAAAAATAGGATTTGTTCGCAACTTGCAACCACGAACCCCCTAACCCTTCCACATCACCACAACTCCCCTGCCCCTTCTCTGCCCCCTCCAGAGTGCTAAGCCCTTCACAACACCCTCACACGACCCACCCAATAACCTGCAAACCCATCCACCCCACACTAGTACAATATTGGCCGCCCACGTACCAGTCTGTGAACCCCTCCACCTCACACCCTCGCCATAGAGGATTCATCACCAGAACAGCTACCAACTCCACACCAATCGAACACCATTTGTTGGGGAGCAAATCCAACGAATAGATTATATTTCGGTTTTGATTTTTATTTTCTATTTCATTTTCGATTTTAAGATGGAAAAATTTGGCGAGAATGGGTCGATTGGTGGTTGGCAACGGTGGTTTTGGTTGGTGGCGGTGGTTTAGATAAGAAAAAAATTGAGAGAGAGAGGGGGGGGGGAGGTAGATTGGGCTCACCGATGATGGTGTCCAGATTGGGCTCTAAGGTGGTTGAGTTGACTCTTTCTCTCTCTTGTTCAGTCGCTCCATTTCTCTGTCTTGTTCTCGCCCCATCCGGTGACGGGGAAAGTATTGGAAGAAGAAGCCCCTGTATCATTGTGTGGTAACACGGCGATGGGTGAATGGCTTTTCGGTGGTGATTGTGGTTGTTGGTTGAGTTAGTTCTGCCGGTTGTAATTACAGGTTTTATTTTGGGAAAATATAGTTTATAGTGAGGGTAGTATAGCCATTTTATTGTTTTTGTTAAAGAAATGAGTTGGACGTAATTGACACTAGAGGGAGCCTAGTTGTTATCTAACCAAACTTCAGGGGAGGTGGATGTAACGTACCCTTGTTAGTAACTATAATTTTCTCAGACTTGTTTCCATCAAGATTTGAAGGTGGTTTTGAGATATTAATTGGACAAGTCTCCAGAGAGAGAAATATTAATAGATATCTTTTCGTTACTCTGTTTCACATCGGTGCACCTTTGCATGTTTTTGTCATGTGACAAACCATTTGTCTGGTTTGCTTGTGCATAGATTAAATTTGAAAATTATAATGGCTTGCATCCCCCCCTCTCTCTCTCTTCTAAAAATCAACAGATTTCAGAGGCCTCCAGGAGCAATACCATCTTCCATGCTGGGGTTAGAGGCCATGACAGGATGTTTGGAAGACTTTGGTTTTGAAGATTACCTTAATGGTAAGAGATAGTGGTGAAAACCAACATCTTGTTTCGAATTTACATATAGAATGAATGGTCTGAGTCCTCTCCTCTCCCCGTTACTTTTCCTTTAACGAAATTTTTTTCTTGGCTTATCTCACTCTGCTACAGTTGCTAAAAGATTTGGGGTCAATCATTTCGCCTTAGTTTTGACAGATGATTGCCACTAGAGTTCGATGAAATTCATTTTTGCATTAATACAAGTGTTTGATGTTAAATGGTCAGCTATCTATCTATTAACAGTTTCCACTTGGCTTCTTGGATGCAAAACAAGGATTTAGGAATTGACAAGAAAGAGAGCTGAGATGTGTTTGTGTTTAGCTTAAGCTAGTTCCTATGTTTCATTATCATAGTTGTAAACACTTGTTTTCAAAATTTTATGAATGAAAACTAAATTTGGTGGATTTAAGTTTTGAAGGTTAATTTGATCAATTAAACTTTTTATCAAGTATGTGTAAAGTCATAGATATTTTAAGATTATTTCGTTTGAAAATGGTTCCAAATTGCTTTGCCTAAGAATGCTTAGTTTTTCTACCACAAAATAAAAATGGTGAATTTTAAAGACATGCTCACAATGCGTAGTGGTATCTAACAACCTCCCTTGATATTTCTTGCAGATCCACGGGAATCTGAAACTTTCCGTCCAGCTGACATGCATCATGGAATGGAAGTTAATCTTGGGATATCCAAGGGGCCTATCTGCCCCAGTTTCATGTGAATCAACTATGTTGATAAAGGAATTCAATTCAACTTGTAATGCTGCTACAATGATATTTGTTTTTTCCTCAAACATAATGTGGTTGAATTTACACTGTATGAAGATGAACAACTAGCTGGTGGGGCATCTGCTTGCTCTTCAGTGGTATTTGAGTAGTTTTCTATAGTAGTCAATTTCTTTTGATTAATTTAAAAGAGCCAGTATGCTCGACTTTAGTGGTATTTTAGGATGCTCGACTTTAAATGTTGCTCATTCTGACAAATTGAAGCAACTCAGCATGGCCTTATTTGTTCGTTGTGATAGTGTCTGTTCATTAGTTGGCCAGGACTGCACAGCGACAAGAAGAGATACAAAGGAGCCACCTGCGCTGCGAATCGTCATGTGAACTGCCTAAACCACCTTGTATTTTATTTGGTTAGGAGGAGAAAGGTCTGGAGACCACCTTGTATTTCATTTCAGTGTACCTAGGCCGGTTGCTTAGGTTCACAAAATTAAGGTTCGTTTTGGGGACAATAACAGTAACTGCATTGCCTTCACTACATTAGTCAAATTCCCAAATGACTCAACAAAAGATATTCAAATACGTTTCCATAAGCTTCGTGCTTAGATAAAATCTTATATTATGAATAAATAAATAAATAAATAAATAATAGAGGTATTGGAGAAATAACTTACAATAATTAAAATTATTGTTTTCCGATAGGTTTCCATTTTAGGACATCAGTTAGCTCGGCCGTCGTCTGTCTCTCCACTACTAGTACTAGCTCGTTCATTCTCTCTCCTCCTCAAAAAAACACCGTCTCCGGAAGATTCCTTTTTTCATTCTGTACCGCTCCAGGCTTAGATTTCCACCATCAATCCTTCACCTTCGCTTTCCATGAAACCTTAGCTCTTCACTCCTCTGCAAACCCTAGCTCCTCAACAACCCCCCCCCCCCCCCAAAAAAAAAAAAAAAATGGATCCTCGTCGAGTCCCTCGCACTGTAAGTGACCCCAAAGTCCGTCAGGTCGGGTTCTTCGCCCCACCCGACCGTTCTCAATTGTCCCCGTCGGAGCCATCCGCATCATCCCCACCTGTCTTGGATCTCTCTCCCTCCGGCAACTCTCTCTCTCCGGTGATGATCCCGCCGTCGCGTCATCTCTCCGAACTTCCCCGCGCCGGTCAATTCCCTCCGGCTCTTCTCTCCCCACTCCGTCGGCCATCGCACGGCGAGTCCATTCCCGTCGGCAGCTATAATCCATCCGAGTTTGCCTCCCCCACGGCGTCCGGCGATTTGTCCGACGATGTCCAGTGGTCAGGGCGGATTCGCAGGGGCAATTCTGGAAAATTCGCTTCTTCTCTTCCCACTGGTGGATTCGATATGTCCGGCGTTAAAGCAAATATTGTTCCGGCCACTGAACTGACGACAGTGTCCGTGGTCAACATGCCTCCTGGTGTAACTGGTGAGCAAAAGCTTTTTCTTCCCTATGTAATATGTATAGTTATACACACATGTATTTGAAACTTCTTCTGGGTGAAGACTCTTGCATTACATTGTTAAAGTCAAATGTTCCAAATTTTGGCAAAGAGAATGAACCCGCAGAAAATTCGTAATTGAATGGCTATGGAATAATAGGGATACCTTCAACTCTGATTTTATCTGGTGTTCGATTACATAAATGGCCTATCATTTTCCTTTCTACCTAGTACCTTCTGATAGCCTCTACATTTTTAATGCCATCGCAATTAGAAGGTAAAAGGCTGAAAGTGGGTGCCAAGTTAATAGGGAAGCTTGTAGCACCAATCTTGCGACAGAGAAGGCTTGTAGAGTAACAACTGAGTTGAGACTCTGAGTGGGTATAGACAATGATAAAGAACCTTCTTTTGGTTTTATGAGCTTGAAAAGGCATGTGACAGCGTCGATAGAAAGATTATGCCATGTTTTTGGAATATGTTTGGTGTCTAAAGAACCTGTCTTAAACAATCATACTTTCCATATTCTTTCAGAGTTGAAACTGGAGTCATTGGTTAGATGTGTGCACACGTTAGTGTCATGTATATGATAAGTTGTGGCTAAAATTTCATTGTTTGACAATTCTATTTATTGGTTATGTAGTGGTTGAGTTAGTTGACTTGTCAAGAACATAATCTTCTTCTTATATCCATCTGTTATTGTACGGCCACACACTTTGAGGTGTATTTGGACTTGTATTTTTAGGTGGGGGGGGAAGTGACTGGTATATAAGCACGGTGTCAAGGATACGCATGATGGGTTGCTTGTTTACTTGAGGACTACTGCAATAGAGACGAATGAATTCCCAGCAGCTACAATTTTCTGGGTGAAAGACTTGGACAAAGAAATATATGTTGTGCGACTAAGAAAATATTGGAGTGGTTTGTTCCTACTTTCTAGTTGAAAGGAACACAAGAAGAACCCCAAAATGACATTGTTTTGGGGAAGTAAGAAAGAACACGATTCTTTGGTCTCAGATGGAGGGTACATATTGCACGGGATAATTCCTGCAATCGTTTGAGATAGCGACCTCCAACCTGATGAACCTGAAACAATCACAGGGTCAGAAAAGGGGGTCAGGTGAACACCCGGCTTATCCCCTCCGAAGTTTAAATCAGTCTCAAGATTCGAGGTTCAAGCTCAATGAATAATCTTTTTCTGGTTTAATCTTGTGTTCCTTTGTTCATTTTTTTGAGGAGTATTTATACCTGAATTAGCAATGATTGTCAAAGACCTCCAGTCCCATCCGGACATTTAATGTCTGACATGCCACTCTTCGCGCAATGAGTGTTCTCCACTCATGTCTTCTCCTACCCAATGCTAGGATGATGGGACGAGTGTTCGGCTCCATGCCGAGCATTTATGTCCTTCCCCGAGTATTCACATCCCTCAGATTGGCGCCTGACACCCGCAACTGAGCAATGAATACTCGGGAGAACAGTTCCTCGGAGAGAGCTGATTGTATATATTCGGCGTAGTAACTATTAATGCCTAGCCATCATGATGATAAGCCTAGGCTCTCAGAGTGCAGGCGCACATTTAATAGTCTTGTCACCATCACTCATTCCGTCATAAATGAGAGGTCACATCGTATTAAATGTGCTGCCAGCTGTCGTACTCGGTTCCTCCGGGACACCATATCTCAGCTTACCTCCTTGTTGTCTTTTGGGCATCACAACGACTTCGTCATTCCACATGTCAATTAGGGGGCTGTAGAGCCACTTAGAGTCTCGCCAACTGCCCCTCAGCCTCCATCCATTTTGCAGCGTGGGACAAATGGCGTAAAAAGATTGGAGGCTCAATAAACACGCCTCATTAATAGCGACGTTTACTTGCACGTCTGGCACCGCCCTTTTCAAATCCCCTCATGATGGCTCAACTTTTCGATTCCCGCCCCTTGTAAAGCAGTATAAATAAGAGGTGCTCATGTCTTCTTAAAACTTTTGCATCCTCAGTTTCCCCTCAGCAATCAGCCCCCGAGCATTCCTCTGTTCTCCTCCGAGTTCTCTCCGTTCCTCTTCGAGTTCCCTCTTCGAAGACCGTCTTCCTGTAAGTAATCCTTCTTAAGCTTCTTTCTCATTTCTTCCTTTCAAAATCCACCAATGGCCAGAACCAGCAGAGCCAGGGGGGAGACATCTATTAGGGCTAGGACTAACCCCAAGTTGAGGAGAACCCAAGTGACTGATGAGAACATCCAAGCCTTCAGGGTTAGATACCACATCCTTGAGCCTGTCCTCGCCTTTCCTTTTAATCCCACCCACCATAGGAGGGATATGGGAAGTGTAGACATGATGCCTTTTTAGACCAAGGCCATCATGGAAGGAGGGTTAACCTTCCTTCTCCACCCCCTGTTGCTAAAGATGCTGATGCAACTGAAGCTCTTTCTCTTTTAATGCGGGATTTTAATTTCTTTAGGATTGTGATGGGCGTAGTCGCCTTAAATGCTCGGTTGGGGACCGATTTAGGAGTAAATGAAATTTTGTTCTGCTATGACTTGAGGTTAGTTGCCGAGGGAAGATATTACCTCCAGGCTCGAGATACCTCGATGTATCTGGTAACTCAGATGCCCAACTCGGACAAGGGGTATGTAGACGATCTGATCATGCTCAGCGGCAGTTGGGAGAAGGGATAGGGGCCCGAGTATGTTGGATTGTACTGCCCCAAGGTTCCGAGAGATGAAGGTATGTTTTTCTCTTTTTCTAGACTTGTACTGATCTTACTATTATTAGTACTGACCTTGACTATTTGTTTTTGCAGAAGGATATCGCCGGGACGTTGCTCAGCCCTTGAGGTCTTAAGTTAGATTCGCCGACCTCCTAAGAGTTTGGTCCTGCGACTCTGTTGAGTGAGCGGCGCATACCCTGCTCGGCTACACGCCGACTTATAGCAGATTCTCTCAAATCCCCCCTCTATTCAACCCTTCTCTTTGGGAAGACCATTCTTCGTCGGAAGAGGAAGATTCCGAAGAAGAGTCTGAGCACCCTCCTCCCGAGCCCCCCGCATCTGAGGAAATGTTCAACCCACTGTCGATCACTGCTGCCAACATGGAGGCTACCGTAGTGGCAAGGAGAGCCAGGCTTGCTGGGTTGGGCGGGCCTTCCAACATGACTCCAATCATCCCTCCGCCAAGCTCTCCTTGGCGATAACCAGCCCCGCCACTGCCGCGTCCTCAAACCTCCAAGGACCTGGTCGCGCCGCCGAGGCAGAGGCCCCTATCTCACCAAGTCCCCCCTCCTGGAGATCGGCCAAGGGATCGGCGTGCCCGAGAAGCCGAGGGGTCTGAAGAACGCCGAATAAAGCGGCGGCAAGACACTTCGGGGCCGTCTGTGTCTGCCAAGTGGGTCCGCCGGGCCGAGACTAAAAGCGGCTGTCCTATCTTAGGGGCCGACTCCATCCTCCAATCCCCCGAGGTGGCCTTTGCTATTGCGGGGACTTTTCAGTTTAAAGCCGACATGGCCATGTACAAAGGTTATTCAGACAACCGGCTTCTGATAAGCACTATCCAAATCAATTTGGTGGTAAGTACGGCGCTTTTTCGAGTATTCCTTGTTGCACATTTTGGCCATTTTTGACAGTCCTCTCCCTTTTAAGGCCAGCCAACAGGTGGGGGCCATCATTGAGCGTTTCTAGGAGTACAAACAAGCGGCGAAGGATGCCGAGCGAGCCACGGCTGCTAAGGATGAACACATCCTTAAGGTAGAGAAGACCCTCGACGACCAAACCCGGCATATCGTCGAGCTCATCCGCCAACCCTCAATGCCGAACTGGAAAAGACAAGGGCGAATGAGGCTGCGGTGATCAAGAATGTCGAAGAATATGAGCTGCGAGTCTCCTCTGCCAAGGTCAAGCTGCAGGAGTCTGAGTTCGTCATTAACGAACTTATTGCCAAGGTGGACTCCCTGACAGCAGAGAAGGCGGGGAGCAGGAAAGGCTACAATCAGAATGTCAAAGGGTGTGGTTAGCCACCTAGGACCAAATGGTTCCCGCCTTTGAGGAGGCCAAGAAAAAGGCTTTCAAAGAATGTTGGGACGCTACCCTTTGCACCTACCACGTTGAGGCTGGCTCGGACTTGTTTGCAATGCATAGCCTCTGAGGGGAGGTTGATGATGAAGTCCTGGAAGAACAGGTCCAAGACAAGCCAGGTGAGTAAGTTCAGGCGGCCGGGGTCGAGGGTGAGAACGAACCCATCACCCTTAGTGATGGTTCTGACTAGCCTTCTCCTGCCCTTCCGTCTCTGTCATCCGTCGATCAAGCAGGTGATCTTCCTCCCCCTCCGTCCCCAATCATTACTGGAGTACCCAATACTGAACTGGATGAGATATTGGGGGTTGGAGAGGAACTACAAAGGCGGCATGGCGGCCTCAGTGGGGGAGAATCCGGGGAGGAAGGAGCTGAGGGCTATTAGCAGCTGGAGGGTTTGTGCAACTTCTATGTCCAATGCTTGTTTTGTAACTCCTCTTTGTAGCTTTCTTTGTACAAAGTTTTGTAACTGTTTGTACGCTCGGGGACGCAAAGCCCCTTTTTTGAATGAAACTTGTTTTTTCTGCATGTGTTTTTCCTTTCCTAGGGTAGTAAGGCTTCACGTTGAATCCATAAGAAAAGAGAAATTCATAGTAAAATTTGAGCAAACTCAAGTTGAACTCGCTTCTGGGTCTTAGAACCCCTCGGGACCGAGTATATAACATCCGAGCACTTGGCTCGTTAATAATTTGAAGGCGTTGTCCCAAAGGTGGAGTCTTACACCCCTCGGGGCCTTACCTTTAACAACCAAGCGCTTGATTCGTGTTAATAATTTGAAGGCATTGCTCTAAAGGTGGAGCCTTACACTCCTCGGGGTTATACCCATAACGACCGAGCGTTTGGCTCGTGTTAGTAATTTGAAGGCGTTGCTCCAAAGGTGGAGTCTTACACCCCTCGAGGTTGTACCCCTAACGACCGAGTGTTAGCTCGTGTTAATACAATCATAAGCAAAGCCTGAAATCTAATTTAGTAGTAGTATTTATTTAAATTCGATACATTCCATGACCGGATTACATCATCACCGTTCATACTTTACAATCTATATGCGTTTGTGCCCCCCCACAGAGACCACTTTGTAAGGACCCTCCCAGTTGAGCACCAGTTTCCCATCAATGGGTTCGCGAGCATTACCAACCACTTTTCGTAGTACCAAATCTCCGACTTGAAAATCTCTCGTTCGGACCTTCTTCTGATGTTGCTTTGACAATTTCTCTTGGTACTTTGCCAGCCTGATGGATGTTAATGTCCTCTTTTCTTCGGCTAAATCGAGATCTCTAGCGAGCACCCGGTCATTGTTTCTCAACTCAAAGGTTTGGCTTCGTATTGTTGGGAGTCCCACCTCCAATAGGATAACAGCTTCAACCCCATATGTCAAGGCGTAGGGGGTTTCTCCTGTTGATGTCCTCGGGCGTGGTTCTATAGTCCCATAACATGTTGAGTAATTCCTCGGTCCATCTCCCTTTTGCTTCCTCGAGTGTCTTCTTGATTCCTGCCAGCACAATTTTGTTGGAAACCTCCGCTTGTCCATTACTTTGGGGATAGACTAGCGTAGAATAATAATTACGTATCCCAAACTCCGAACAGAACTCTCTAAATGGACCACTGTTGAACTGAGTCTCGTTGTCAGAGATGATAGCCCAAGGGATTTCGAACCGGGGGATAACGTTCTGCCATACGAATTTCTTCGTTTCCACATCCCGAATACGGCTCAGTGGCTCGGCTTCAATCCATTTGGTGAAATAATCAGTTGCCACCAATAGGAATTTTTTGCCCAATGGGGCCCTCGGGAGAGGTCCGACAATGTCCATCCCCCACTGAGAGAACGGCCAAGGGCTTGTTAGTAAATTCAAATCTCCTGCTGGTTGCCGAATAATGGGTGCAAATTTCTGACATTTGTCACACTTCCGAACATAGCTATTGGCGTCCTTCTGTATGTATGGCCACCAACATCCTTGCGTCATTGCTCGGTGCGCGAGAGACTTTCCCCTCGTGTGGCTTCCACATATGCCCTCATGGATTTCATATAGCAAAGGCTCCACTCTATTCTTGGAGACACACAGCAAAAGTAGTCCCGAAAATGATTTCCAGTATATCTGCTGATCAGCTGACACCCAGAATCTAGGAGTTTTGAGCTTAATTTTCCTGGCCTCTTTGATATCTTCGGGGAGCACTCCTCCCGTTAGGTATGCAATGATGGGGTTCATCCATCCCGAAGGTGCCTGCATTAGAGCTGGAAACACCTGTTCAACCTTTGTTTCATCTATACTCGGACTTTCCCGGTTTTCAATGATGATGCGCGAGTTACCTCCGAGGCCAATGTCGAAGCCAGACATGCCAATGCGTCGGCGTGGGTGTTATGATCTCTAGGAATCTGGAAAATTTTCACTTTTTTTAACTTCTCTATTCTGGATTTTGCCTTCTGATGATATGCTTTCATTTTGCTATCGCAGACCTCAAAGTCCCCATTTACCTGGTTCACAACCAGCTGGGAATCGCAGAAGACCCGAAGGTGTCTGACCCCGATCAAGTATGCAGCATCAACACCTGCTAGCAGCACCTCATACTCGGCTTCGTTATTGGATGTCTTAAACATTAATCTGGTTGCCCTTTCTATGACGAATCCTTCTGAGTTGGTCAGTACCACACCTATACCTGCCCCCCCCTTGTGTTCGAGGATCCATCAATATAAAGGTCCCAAACGTCATCACCTAGAGCCTGCGTCTCTTGTGGAGGCTCGGACGCAGAGAACTCGGAGATAAAATCTGTCAGAATCTGTCCTTTTATCGAAGTACGAGGTTTGTACCTGATCTCGAACTCCCCAAGCTCCACAACCCATTTGGCGATCCTCCCTGAAATATCGGCTCTGTGAAGGGTTGGCTTGAGAGGCCGATCTGTTAGGACTTCTATGGGTGGGCCTGGAAATAGTGTCGAAGTTTCCTCGCCGAAACTAGTAATTTCAGATCCAATTTCTCCATTAGAGAATACCTTGTCTCGGCGTTGAGCAAAGTCTTGCTCACGAAATATACGGGTCTTTGTGCTCCTTTACTTTCTCTGACCAGCGCTCCACTCACGGCTCCTTCATATACTGACAAGTAAAGGTTAAGCACCTTCCCAGCCGCCGAGACAGATAGGGTTGGAGGATATCTCAAGTACTCCTTGATTCCTTCGAGAGCTCGGCCACACTCCTCATCCCATACTCTTTTAGCTGCCCCTTTCAACTTGGTAAAAAATTGTCTGCACTTATCGGAAGACTTGGAAATAAATCGGTTGAGGGCTGCCAATATTCCGGTCAATTTCTAGATATCCTTGGTAGTTCTAGGCGCCTGGACGTTCTGTATTGCTCATATCTGCCGGGGTTTGCCTCAATACCCCTGTAAGTGACTAAATACCCCAAGAACTTTCCTGAGCTTACCTAGAAAGCGCATTTCGAGGCATTCAGCTTCAGGCCATACTTCCGGAGGATGGCGAGCGTCGTCCCGAGATCATGAAGATGGTCGGCGCTCTCTTTGCTTTTAACCAACATATCATCTATATACACCTCCATGGTTTTGCCGAGCTGCTATTTGAAAATTTTGTTCATCAAACGTTGGTAAATCGCCCCCGCATTCTTCAACCCAAAGGGCATCACTGTGTAGCAGTAGATCCCCTGAGGTGTAGTGAACACCGTTTTCTCCTGATTCGATTCATGTAAGGGAATTTGGTGATACTCTGCCCGAGCATTCATAAAGGTGATTCGTTTGTGGCCGGCTGTTGCATCCACCAGCTGATCAACCTTGGGCAGTGGGTACTCGTCCTTGGGGCAAACCTTGTTCAAGTCCGTGAAATCCACGCAAACTCGCAATTTCCCCTCTTTTTTCTTGGCGCACACCGTGTTGGATAACCACTGAGGAAACTGTACTTCCTTGATGGAACTTGCCCCTAACAACTTGTCAACTTCTTCATCTACAACCTTCGCATGATGAGGCGTTGTTCTCCGGGCCTTCTGCCTAACGGGTTTGAACAATGGGCCCACATGGAGCCGATAAGTCATCACCTCGGCGCTTATCCCCGTCATCTCGGCCTGGGTTTATGCAAAGACATCAGAATTCTGGCATAGGAATAAGGCCATGTCAATCTTCTCGGCATCGTTGAGTGACTCCCCTATCAAAAAGTACCTCTCATCGCTATCTGGGCTCAAAAGAATTTTGACCAAGGCTTTGGTAGATCGGTCGGCTGGCTCCGTAATGGGCTCATCCACCCCCAGTCGACCGTACTGTGATTGCTATTTGGCAACCACTGCCTCAGGATCACGCTCCTGACTTCGGGCGCTCACTACAGTCTTTATTGCGGCATAGAAACAACTTTTTGCCGACGCTTGATCACCTCGGACTTCCATTATGCCCTGCGGTGTAGGGAACTTAATCTTCTGGTGATAGGACGAGTGGACCGCCTTCATCGCATGTAACCACGCCCTATCCATAATAACGTTGTACGGGAAGTCGGAGTCTATTACTACGAACTCAACTAGGGTGGTGACAATCCCCGTACGCACCATAAGGGTGATTTTCCCAAGGGGGAGGGCGCTGGAAGCATTGAAGCCAATGAGGGAGGTCTTTACGGGTTCTAAATCTCCTTATGAGAAATCTATTTTGCGGAAGAGGTGATCATACATCATCTCAGAAGAACTGCCCAAGTCCACCAAGATTCTCTTGACATCAAATTTGTCGACCCGTAGAGTGATCACCAATGCATCCTCATGAGGGAGGACTATCCCACCGAGGTCTGTATCAGAAAACTGAATAATCTCGATGCTGCATCGCGACTTCTTGGAGGGTCGCTCCTCACCCCTCTCTTCCACTCTAACCGCTTGAGAGTCCTTTTGCAGCTTGGCACAGAGGGAGTTATACGTCGACCTTTCCACAGTACAGGCATGTAAGACATCAATCACCGGCACCACCTCAGCAGATGCCTCAACTCTTTTCCTTGTTGATCCTTCGGAAGCCCCTCTATCGATGAATTTCTCGAGATGTCCGTCTCGTACCAGTTGTTCCAGGAAGGATTTATACACCTTGCAATCCTCTGTCAAATGGCCTACATCTCTATGATATGAACAACGGGAAGCTGAATTCCTCGTTGATGGATCTCCTAACATCTTGGGGGGCCACTTGAAGTAGTGTTCATTTTTTATCTTGTAAAACATCTTGTAAATGGGCTCTTTAAAGACCGTGTTCACCCCCTGAAAGGACAGACAATTTAGGGGTGGAACAGGTCCTTCCCTCCGAGCCGGTTGCTCCTTTTCTCTTTTTCTCAGCGCCGAGACTTTGTTCTCAGGCGTGCAGGATTCTTCTTCCACTCGGGCATATTTGTTGATCCGAGTCATTACGTCTTTCATGTCCACTGGAGCCTTCTTGGTCAGTGACTTGTATAAATCAGTGTCCCAGGACAACCCCAGCCTAAATGATGCCGTGGCCAGTGCCTCTGAACACGCCTCTACCTCGTTAACCTCCTCCCAGTACCGGATGGCATATTGCCGAAGGGACTCCCCTCCCTTCCACCTAAGTGTCAATAGAGCGCCAATGTCTTTCGACTTCTTGCTACTAGTAACGACTCGAGCTATGAAGAGCTCCGTCAATTGTCTCCAGGACCTGATGCTTTCTGGGGCTAAGTTCTCGTACCATCGCATGCCTGTGTCCCCCAGGCTCATGAGAAAAACTCGGCACAACACCTGTTGATCGGTATCGTAGATGGATATCAATTGTTTGAACTGCCGTAAGTGACTCTCGGGATCGGTCCTTCCACCATAGATTTTGAACCCTGGACGGTAAACTTCGTCGGCATCAACCTCGGGCTCAGGGTTGCAATAAGCGGCGCAGCGCATCTAGGGATCCCCCGGGGTTTTTCTTCTCGAGGCCCCCTGGGTGTAGACTCTGCTTGTGACTCGGCGGCTCCGATGTCCTCGAGTATCCCCCGACGGAGGTCCCGCTGAGACAGACTTGCTTTTTGGCTCGATTTCGATTTTTCCTTGGGGGCCGAGCATCCACTTTGATGGTTACGCCCCTCGGGCGTGTGCTTAAGCCTACCTTTCCTGGAGGCCCTTTGCCAGGGATGCCTAGAGACGTTTTAATTGAGGCCCTGGTCCTCGCGCCCACGGCTTCGCCCACTCGCGCTAGCTGACTACTCAAAATCGTCGAGCCGTCGCCGGACCTTGGCATTTTCCTTTTCAAGTTGCATAATGCGTTTGCCCATCCACTTTTCCACCATCTCAACGATATCACGAGCCAAGAGGTCGTGTCCCCCAAGGCCTTGATCCACAGGGAGCGTTCGTTGCGAGGAATACTCCCCTCCACCTGACTGGCTCAATGGACCCGATTCTAGGACCATCGGAAGCTGGACAGGCTCTGCGTTCCTTACACGCACATTTGCTCCTTCACCCTGAGATCGAGTGTTTACCATTAGACGATCGCTACGGGGAAAGATGCTTGCCTTCCCACAGACGGCGTCAAATTACACAGGATAATTCTTGCAATCGTTTGAGATAGCGACCTCTAACCTGATGAACTTGAAACAATCATAGGGTCAGAAAAAGGGGGCCAGGTGAACACTCGACTTATCCCCTCCAAAGGTTAAGTCAGTCTTAAGATTCGAGATTCAAGCTCAATGAATAATCTTTTTCTGGTTTAATCTTGCGTACTTTTGTTCATTTTTCTGAGGAGTATTTATACCTGAATTAGTAATGATTGTCAAAGACCTCCAGTCCCATCTGGAAATGTAATGTCTGACATGCCCCTCTTCGCGCAATGAGTGTTCTCCACTCACGTCTTCTCCTACCCAATGCTAGGATGATGGGACGAGTGTTCAGCTCCATGCCGAGCATTTATGCCCTTCCCCGAGTATCCACATTTCTCAGATCGGCGTCTGACACCCGCAACTGAGCATTGAATACTCGGGAGAACAGTTCCTCGGGGAGAGTTGATCGTATATATTCGGCGTAGTAGCTATTAATGCCTAGCCATCATGATGATAGGCCTGGCTCTCAGAGTGCAGGCGCTCGCAGGCGCACATTTAATAGCCTTGTCACCATTACTCATTCCGCCATAAATGAGAGGTCACATCGTATTAAATGTGCTGCCAATTGTCATACTCAGATCCTCCGGGACACCATACCTCGGCTTACCTCCTCAGCGCCTTTTGGGCATCACAATGGCTTCGTCATTCCACGTGTCAATCTGGGGGCTGTAAAGCCACCTAGAGTCCCGCTACATACCTAGTTTAGTTCAATGGTAAAAGAGGATTTAACAAGTTTTGGAGCTCAGCATATGGCCACTTTCCCCATGTTAGCGGTGTCTCTGGTATAGGTGGTTAGCAATAGATTACAGACTGTCTTCGGTTATAACTACACCTGTAAGGCATTTGCAACCTACTAAACTATGCTATCACAGAAATTGGTCAGAGTGAAAAAGGCACAGTACAAAAATCGCACGGTTGAATAAATATAGTAAATTTTTTGTTCCATTTTATTTACATGACTTGGGGGGATATAATACTTGGCTCATCTCAATTGCTTTGATGAGAAATTGTTGTGCTAAGTAATGCAAAGAATGTGTAACTGGCCTCCTACTACTAATAGTGGCCCCCTTGATCACATGAATGATTGTAATCATCTGACCCTTATAATTTTGTGCAGAAAGCTTTATGAAAATTTTAGTCTTGATATTATTTTTTTACAATAAATGCAATTTTGTGAGACCAAAGAGATTCAAAACCTTCATTTGCAGAAAAAGTTGGAGGACCATCTGTTGAAGTGCAAAAGGAACGATCTGCAAGTTTGAAGCCATTGAGAGAGAAGACATCAAAGGCTGAAAGGCGTGCCCTTCAAGAGGCTCAACGAGCCGCAAAAGGTGCACACTGCTTCTTTGGTTCAATAAATAGTTATTTTAATGGATTGAACTTCTTATGCTGGTAAATCTGTATCTTAGCCTGTTGAGTGCTACGAGTGTTTCCTTGCTTTATATGCTACTGCGTGGTGTTGGTATTAATTGCTCTGCATATTTACTATGTTTTGGTGGCATTAATTGCTCTGCATATTACAAGCCTGTGTCACAGCCAACACTTAAAGCTCGAGGCACTTGTGAGATGTGCCTCTTACCTGGAGTTTATGGATCACTCTGCAATGTCATATATATTCCTGGAGTTCTATATGCCTGAACTAGTGTCCAAATTGCGCAACATTGCATTTGTATCCTCATTTGCCATATTAGAGTGACATTTTGTATGTTTTCCAATGTGATCTATTGATAGCTGAAGGAAGTAAGGCTCCTGTGGCCACTTCTGGAGTGCTTTCAACAAATGCAGCTCCGGCAAAAGCTACAAAGGCTCCCTCACAAAAGAAAGACAGTTCTCCAGGTGCAGCTTCTGAGAGAAGAGGAGGAGGTGATCGTCCACCAGATAAAGAGAGGAAGAAAGATGTCCCTCATCCTCGCATGCAGTTTGATGACAAGAGTCGAGTGGAGAAGGCAAAAAAGCGTTCAGTAGTGAAACAAACTGAAGCTAGGAATAGAGTTGAACTATTTAGGCATTTGCCTCAATATGAACATGGAACACGACTTCCTGAACTTGAGTCAAAGTTCTTCCAACTTGATCCAGTTCATCCTGCTGTCTACAAGGTAGTTGCAGAAAAAATTTTCTCATACTTTCAGCTTTTGTTGACATTGGTTAAAGTTGTATGCTTACAATTCAAAACTCAGTAAAGGTCACCAACTTTAGACGTTTCTAACTCAGCTATTTCTTGTTCAGATGTTTAAAGTTGGATGTCCAAGTTACAGTCAGCTATTATATCCTTTCTGATATGGTCGTGATTAAGACCGTTGATCTAGCTCATGCATTGCAAAATTAAATCTCTCTTGTTTTACGTGCTTCATGCTAACTATGGCTCTTTATATTTCTAATCAGGCTGGGCTAAGATATTTAGCTGGTGATATATCTGGTGGCAATGCCCGTTGCATTGCTATGCTTGAAGCATTCCAAGAGTCAATTAAAGACTACTCAACCCCACCTGAGAAAGCTCTCATTAGGGACTTGACTGCGAAGATAAATTGTTATGTGTCTTTCCTGATTGAATGCAGGCCCCTTTCGATCAGCATGGGGAATGCAATTAGGTTTCTTAAAACTCGAATTGTCAAATTACCTTTGACTTTGTCGGAGTCCGAGGCAAAAGCAACTCTTCTGTCAGATATAGATCGTTTTATAAATGAGAAAATAATTTTAGCAGATAAGGTGATAGTCAGGCATGCTGTAACAAAAATCAGGGATGGGGATGTTCTTCTC
This sequence comes from Ilex paraguariensis, assembly GCA_963454935.2. NCBI lineage: Eukaryota > Viridiplantae > Streptophyta > Magnoliopsida > Aquifoliales > Aquifoliaceae > Ilex > Ilex paraguariensis. The sequence continues at coordinate 68,096 of CAUOFW020000783.1, forward strand.
ACATATGGCTCATCGTCTGCCGTCGAAATGATTTGTTTGCATGCCCATGACATTGGCAAACAGTTCCGTGTCGTGGTAGTAGATTCGCGTCCAAAGCTTGAAGGACGACTATTACTTCATAGGTTGGTCAGAAAGGGTATCACCTGTACATATACGCATATAAATGCTGTCTCTTATATCATGCATGAAGTTAATCGAGTTTTTTTGGGGGCTTCATCGGTGTTGTCTAATGGAACTGTCTACTCAAGGGTTGGGACTGCCTGTGTTGCTATGGTTGCTCATCAATTCCATGTTCCCGTCTTAATATGTTGTGAAGCATATAAATTCTACGAGAGGGTGCAGCTTGATTCAATCTGCTCTAATGAACTGGGTTTGCTTTCTGATTACCGTTTATATTGGAGTTGTTTTTTGATGTTATGGATGGTCTTGCACTATCCCTGTCATTTAAGCAGGTCAGTAATCCACTTGATGTGTTGCAGGTGATCCAGATGCCATTTCAAAGGTTCCTGGTAGAAAGGAAATCAACTATTTGGATGATTGGGCTAATAGGGAAAATCTACAACTCCTGAATCTAATGTAAGTATTATTCTATTCTTGACTCGTTTATTCAGTTTGTTGCAGCTGACCATAGAAGAATAGGCTCATATTTTGGTTTTCATTGTGCCAGTTATGATGCAACACCTTCAGATTATGTGTCAATGATCATCACAGATTATGGCATGGTAAGTCACATTATAATTGCTAAGTGCTTTGTATTGAATCATAATTTGAGCTATGTATGGTTGGCATGAACATATATGAGCTGCATTCTAACTTGGAACTTGCAAAAGTATCATATCATAAGTTGGTACATATTTTTGTGTACTGATTCATTCTTTTGCTTACCATTTAATACTATTATTGTTATCCAGATCCCTCCTACAAGTGTTCCTGTCATAGTTCGAGAATACCGCAAAGAACACTTATGGATTTAGGGAAGTCGTTGGCAAATCATAGAGGTGTTTCAATTTTTGGGTACTGATGGGATAGTGAAGCTTCAACAGAAATTGTGTTACTAGTTTCTTCTCTCCATTCTTCCTTTTGGACCAGTGTTACATGTCTTATTATATGACGTGTCTGATACTTTGGGTACTATTTTTGCTCCTGACTCCGTGAAGAGTGCGATTTACCCGCCTCTCCGGACAGTTTTAGGAAATGCATTTTTAATGTTGTAGTGAGTTTTTCCGCCCCCCTCCGATAGTTCAAACTGATCATCGAGTGATTAAGCCAATGTGATGATTTTTCTTTTGAAGGAAGAGTTGGAACAAGGCTTTGTTGTATTTAATTTTAATTGTTATGTGGTTTTCAGGCTTTTCTTATTTAGGTCTTTCAGACTCCTAGAGCCAAGTCAATGGATTGTTGATTTTTGGTGAGCACAGCATCATTGAAATAGGGTGTGTTTCGTTTTGTTCCCGAAAACTGTTTTTGTTCCCAAAATTTTTAAAACACTAAAAACCTATTTGTTTAATATTTTTGTTCTCAAATTTTTGAAAAAAAATGAGATTTAGAGCACAAAAACAGAAAATAAGGTTTGCTTGTTTTCTATTACATTTCTTGAAAATTTTGAAAACATGGAGACAGATTGGCTTGGAAATTTTAATGAGGTTTGTCCTTCAAGTCCCCTTAACAACAAAAAACTTCCTTCTTTTTTTTTTCTCCTTCCCTTCTCTCTCTCTCTCTCTCCACTTAGTCTAGTGTCTTCTTCTCTAGCGTCTTCTTCAGTGTGCTTTAAATTTGTCTCTCTCCTCTTTCTCCATTGTGCTTAAAATTTGTCTCTCTTTCTCTGTCTTTTGCAACAATTGTAGATTTAAATCTACACATATCTCTATGTGTGTGTGCGCGTGTGCACGTGTGTTTTGTGTGCAAGTGTGTTTTGTGGAGACAGAGAGAGGGGAAAGAAATAGAGAGGTGAAAAGTATGATTATTGTCTAAATAGATTTTATAATTTTTGTTCTTTAAAATTATTTTAAAAAATATATAACCAAACAAGTTTTGTAATCTAAAAAATTTTAAAAATATTTTCTTAAAATTTTTTCAAAAAAATTTTCGAATACTATTTTTTGAGATACAAATTAAATAGGACATTAATTTTCATTTGGTTTCTGGATTGTGGATTTCAGATGCCCAAAACTACAGGTTTAAAACTTCATGCGATCCCGTGGATGTTAGCATTTCTTTTTTGGTAAAACAGTGTGTTCACCATTTCTTGTGGAGAGGTCGAGTTGGTTCAAGGGTCCTGTTACTTGACCCGAAGCCTGATAGTTGGCTCACCCAAGTCTAAGTCCTAGTTCAATATCCTTCAAGAAAGAGTTTAGACTTGCCCTCAAATTCATTACCCAACATGAACTTAGCCCATGTTTTTTGATACATTTCTAGGAAATTTTGAAAACACGGAGACAGATTGGCTTAGAAATTTTAATGAGGTTTGTCCTTTGTGTCCCCTTAACAGCAAAAGACTTCCTTCTTTTTTTTTCCCTTCCCCTCTCCCTCTCTCCACTTAGCCTAGTGTCTTCTTCTCTAGCGTCTTCTTCAATGTCCTTCAGATTTGTCTCTCTCTCCTCTCTCTCTATTTTATTTTAAATTTGTCTCTCTTTCTCTGTCTTTTGCAACAATTGCATATTCAAATTTACACGGATTTCTGTGTGTATGCGTGCATGCGCACGTGTGTTTTGTGGAGATAGAGAGAGGGAAAAGAAATAAGAGGTGGAAAGTGTGATTATTGTCTAAACAGATTTTATAATTTTTGTTCTTTAAAATTATTTTAAAAAATATATAACTAAACAGATTTTGTAATCTAAAAATTTTAAAAATATTTTCTTAAAATTCGTTTCAAAAATAATTTTCGAATACTATTTTTTGAGATGCAAATTAAACAAGACCTTAATTTTCATTTGATTTTTGGATTGTGGATTTCAAATGCCCATAACTACGAGTTTAAAACTTCATGCGATCCCGTGGGTGTTAGCATTTCTTTTTTGGTAAAATAGTGTGTTCACCATTTCTTGTGGAGAATCATCGGAAACGGGTGTCCAACTCAGTTGGCTCACCTAAGTCTAAGTTCTAGTTCAATATCCTTCAAGAAAGAGTTTAGACTTGCCCTCAATTCATTACCCGACATGAACTTAGCCCATGTGTCCACTCACAAAAACCCATTAAAATTCGATCCAAGAATCCGCCTGCCGTTCCACTTTTCACCTAATTGTTTGAAAAAAATTGACAATTAAATTTTAAAAATTTGATGGTAATATATGATTTTATTTTATTTAAATAATTCATTTATTTATTTTATATTTTATTTTAATTTAAATTTTTAATTTACAAAAATATTAAGTTAAATTTTTTTAAATAAAATTATATCTATAATATAAAACATGGCAATTTTAATAAATAAATCCAACGGTCTCAAATTAATTCGTCTAACTGTAACCAACAACTTTCTCAAAAATAATTCAAATTAAATTTAATTTTTTTAAACGGTACAGATTTCATTTAATTTCATCTAACGGTTAAAAATTCATCGCTGACAAAAAAAAAAATTACACCCAAAACAATTTCTACACACTACCCAACACTTACACAGTTACACGTTGCCCAAACCCATCAAACTCTTTCTCGCACACAATCCCAGACGCTCCCTTCTCTCTCTCTCTTTCTTTTCCAGAATACCCATCTCAGAGCCCCTCTTTCTGTCTCTCTCCTTCTTGCTGCTCTGTCGTGCCTCAACCCACCGCCATTCAACCTATAATCGATGAAGTCCAGGTACTTTTTTTTCTCTCTCTCTCCAGTTGAACACATACAAAGGCAGTGACGAGGGAGAGAGAGAGAAAAAAAAAGTTCTCATTTCCAGTTGAACACAAAGAGCCTTTCTCTCTCTCTCTCCAGTTGAACACTCGGTCAAGAAGTTCTCATTTAATCTTTTAATATTTTCCCCCAATTTCATCTCATCCAATTTTCTCTCTCACCCTCCCTTAAAGTCAAGACACCATCAGGCCTTCGTTCTCTCTCACCATCTCCCCCTCCCTGTTATCTCTCTCTCTCTACCCACGATTTTCCATCACCACAGTCTCACACCACTATCACAACCACCAACCCTTCATCCTCTCCCCCCACCACCACGCCAACCCACTTTTTCCTCCTTTCTTACTCAACTTTGGGTTATAAATCTCTCTCTCTCCCCACTCGATGAATAGAGATTCAGCGACGCACAACCCATTCCAAAGAATCACTAACTGGCCCACTCCGACAATAACAACCTAAACTCTGCATCACTCTTTCACAGGTATCTCTCTCTCTCTCTCTCCAAGATTTGCCATCAAGACAGCCCCACACCACTATCACAGCCACCACCCCTTCATCATCTCCCTTCACCACACCAACCCCACCCTTTAGGGTTTGGTGTCAATTGGGCCTAAACCCAGATTTTATGGCTTATTTTGATTTTGATTTAGGGCTTTTTAGGTGTGTTACAAAATCCTTCAGATAATTGCAATTGGATTCTCAAATATGTTTACAACAATGGTTTTATAAATCTAAATTTCAACCATCAATGTCTTTCTCTACTTTATTTACTAACATTTTTTCTCTTTGTGTTTATTGAGGCCATTTACAACATAAAGATAAGAATTTTTTATTTTAGTCATTTTTTTAAATAAATGTTTCTCTCTCTCTTTCCCTCACTCTCTCTCTCCCTCCCTCTCTGTTAAGCCACCTTCACCCCAGCAACACCCCCACCCCCACCCCCACCCGTCCACTTACACAGAACACACACTCACACACACACAGAGAACACATATCACACTTATACACTGAGTTTTCTTGTCAAGTGTTAGTTTATTTCTCTCTCTTCTCTATTTGAATACCAAGTTTATCTCTCTTCTTTGAATTGACAAATTTGAAAAGAGTTGAATAATAATATAAAAAATAAAAAATTTATCATCGCTACTGACAAATAAAAGTCTAAAGGGTTGTAGATTTTATCATGGATGAGCATTAGGGAAAGGCTAAAGAGTAATATAAGAAATAAAAAATTTGCATATATATGAATATCTATAAATAGTATATATCAGCCTGAGGAAAAAAGGTAGTATATATCCTATTTGGATTAGTTATAGTTGTACTATGCTCCCTCAAACTACAGGATTTTTGTCGCGTAGCCCCCTCAATTATTAAATTTTTCACATTATCCCCTCAATTATTTGAATTGATTTTACACTATCAAAAATACAAATGTATGTTATTTTTTAGACAAATATATCAGTGTGTAGGGACAAAATGAAACAATATCTCATAATTTGGAGAAGAAAGTGAAATAATGTTCCTTCAAATCTTAAATGGACGTAAATCATGGGACAATATGAAATTAACAATTATATTTGAAACTGCAATATGAAAAACGTGACTATTGAGTGGGTAAAGTGACACAAACCTCATAATGTAAGAGATAAAGTGTAGATAATTGATCATATTTTGGTGAAAAAAAGAAACAAGTTAAATTTATTTCTAGCATCTTAAAATGCACCAAAAAAATACACTTAAAAAATCATGATTAACCAAAACACCACAATAAAGTACCTGACCTTCACAGAATGACCTACTGACCTCGAAACAATTAGGCTCAACAAATAACACTCAATTTGGCAGAACCATGTTCAAGGGTGAGTTCTTTTTCGCTTCAAGTTAAAGGTAAAAATCTCAAATCTTTTAAGTTATCTACTTCTATGGTCTTTTGTTTCTTTTTTGTGAAAACTGGAATACTTCCTCATGTTTGGCTGGTAGTGGTATTCCAAGGATTCACATGGTTTTTCATGGGCTTAACAGTGAGTCTTAGAAGACCTAGATATTTTTATCGGTGCGGTGTTATTGTTTCTACATAGGTCTTCTATGATCAATGTGGTGCTATTATTTTATCAGTTGGTGTAATTTTTAGTTCCTTATAGCAATTATGGTTTCAAGATGAGAACGAGAGGTTCAGTGGCGGTGAAGATGTGCGTGGTGGGAAAATTGAGTTGGGTTAGTTCTTAGTTGGAATTGTTGGGCAACTGCTGGGTAGTTTTCTGTTGAATAAATTGAATGTTAATGATATTTGGTAATTGAAATTGATCCTTGCTATGCATTGAAATGATCAAATATGTTTACCCTTATATATTGTTAAGATGATTTATTTGAGTTTGGATATATCTGATTTGAAATAATGTGGGAAAACATCATTGAATTCGGAAAAAGTGAATTGGTTTAGTATAGAATATTGAAATTTTGTTAGTTGTTCCTTTGATAGGTTCTTATTGATTTCATTTTGTTTTCTCTTTGTGCGCTGCCTTTTTTATAGGAAAACTTTGGCAACAATTGATGATTTTGATGTCTATCATGCTGGGTGGGATTTCTTTACGATATTTGAAGGTGGTTCTAGATGGTGATAGTTTTGAAAGATGTGTGTGATAGTCTTCAGCCTTCAGGGTTCACCTCCTTTTGTTTCTTCTTAATGGCCAAACACAACAATTTTGTTTTTAACTTCTTGACTAATAAAAAAATGTTGTGAAAGTGAAGTTAGATAAAAATTTTGAAGGTAAAACTTTCTCATTTAGGAACCCAACGTCAAGGAGGAATGCCCCCTTCCCCCCCCCCCAAAAAAAAAAAATATATATATATATATATATAAAGATGCAAAATGGCTATATGCATTTATACATTCTTTTTGTTTGTTTCACATGAGGTTGGAACATATGTTTTGTATTTTGTATTAAAAGAATTGAACCTACCGTTGAAACATAACTTTTATATATGTGTCAAGCAGATCAATTTATATGTATATGTAGTTATGTCACTTCTTTGCAACTTTATCCCTGTCACAAGCAAAACTTACCTGATGAATTTTGTGATCTGAAGCCAAGCTTTCTTGTATTAAAGAGAGTGAAAGATTATATGTGAGTGGCTAAGAGGGTTATTAATTTCAATTTTATTGTAAAAAAAAAGGGATGAAGAGGTCAAAATTTGTTTATTCAGATGATTTTGTGGGTTTTTTATTCTTTATTGGACTCTTTGTTGATTTATGCAGAGTTTTTTATTATTGGGATGCTAGGCTTAATTACATTTTGCAGAATAGCCAAATATTTGGATGCGTTGGCCGATTGTTTCCGCAAGGCTGTCGTTTCATACCCCACAGCAACTCTGATTATCATGTAGTTGTCTATTCTGCAACTGATCAAAAACACTGTGTTATTTTGGATATAACAACCGGGTAAACATATGATATGGTGGATATATTATATACAGTCTAAATACGCTCGTAAATTATTCCTAAAATTGTATCGTATATTCAGGTGTACATAAAATTGCTATGTTTTTACATTTTATATTGTTCATTTTCAGGGTAGACACCAACTCAATTTTAAACTGTGATGTACAATTGCGGTTGCGTCGTGCCCTTGGGCATGGGTTGTTGGGTATGGATTGTTTGATTTTGGGGATTGTAATGTTTGTTTTACAGTTATGTATACAGTTTGACATTTCTATGATCTCCTATTTTTAAAGGAAATTTCATCAAAATTTTGCAAAAATAACAGGTTATTATTAGATTGATTTAATTTTCTTTAATTGAATGATATAAATACTAACATGTATCAAATTCATCGAATTTGTGTGGATTTTTGTTATTCTGTGTTTAATACAGTAAACTAATTAATGTTTATGGAGATTTATTTTGGCTTTATGTGAAATTGCTTGTTATTTTGGTTGTTGGGTATGGATTGTTGATTTTGTGAGACTGTTTCGGCCATTTGTCAATTCCGCATATAGATTCATATTTTTATGGTATCTTATTTTCAAAAGAAATCATGTTGAAATTTTAAAAAAAAAAAATCAAGTTATTTCTAGATTAATTGATTTATGTGACCCAAAAAATATTTTTACTACATTGATTTTACTTCCTTTAATTAAATGAAATAAACAATAACCATCATGAAATTAATCAAATTTTCGTGGATTGCAAAGTTTTTTCAATCATTGGTTGTTTGCCTAAGATTTTTTTTTGCGTGTCTGATGTGTGAATTGAGCTTAATAAAGTGAACTAAACACACGTGTGATTGATGTATTTTGATTGAAATTGATGCTTCTTTTGTTTGGTGGGTCCGAAATGGTATTTTTGGGAGAATTTTGATCATGAATTCTAATTATTGATTATTGTTATGTCTAATTGTGAATTGTTAATTTCCCAACTTCTGTTGTTAGAGCAATCTTTGTCAAAATAGTAATTGCCAACAAATGTCAACTTGTCTATAATGATTTCAATGTCTTTAATTAAAGCAAATTACAGTACATTTTTTTAAATAAATCGGTTGATATATATTACACCGTACCTTTAAGTACAGGTTACGCCTAATATATATATATATAATTGCCTAATGAGTGGTAGACTGGGCTGTAGGTAACCTACATCGACCCTGCTCGGTCGATAACCCGCTTGAGTAAGAACTTGAGCCTACTTTATTAGGCTCCACCCAAAAAAATTCACAGGCCTGGCCCGACCCAGACCATGGACACTCCTAAAGAATATAAACATTTCAAACAGTACAGTGCAATTTTACATCTATCCTGTTCAAAGTTTTACTAATAATCTGCCATGGGTCCACGTGTTCAAGGTGTTACAAATTTGAGTTTGTGTGGCTCGATGTGCTATGTAATGAAGGTCAATATGGTAAATTCTTAATGAGAAATAGCAATAAGAAGCATGTAAAACAGCACATAAGCATAACGGTAAAGGAAAGTGTGGTTATAGCATCTTACAACTGCCACTCGCAATACCAACCTGTTATAAATCGAAATTATCATCTATTTAACTATAAATAGCCAATCAAGGAAAAATTATTCATTATTCAGTTTCATCTGTCGCGCTTTCTCTCTCTCTCTCTATAAAAAAAAAAATTTACATCTGTACAAGTACAAGCCCGTTGAAGATACAACTCTTAGTCAAGATTGAATTTCAAACAGGTAAACTCATGCTCTACTCTTTTGGTCCTCTGAGAGTGTCACCTTTCCCATTCATTGGAGAGATGAGTGCAAGAATAACAAAACAACCTAGAACAACAATCAAGATGCCCAAAGAGTTCACTAACAATGCCTCGACAGAGTAACGTGATATTACCTTGTTGGTTTGAAGAAATGTGGCTTTCTCCAGAATACCAGTGGTGCATGTAGCAACAGCAAGGGCATAAACATAAACCCCAAAGAATACATGCCATGGCAACAAGGTAGCTCTGCTGTTCCTTGAACCACCAGGGTACCAATAGGTTGCAAATCCAGCAGTCCACTGCGCGGGAGGAATTATGAAAAAAATGAAATGATGTAATTTGACAGCTCCGTATTCTCCCAAAAATAAATAACTTTATCTCTATTGGTAAGCATATGTTTTACACTGAGGAAAAGAGAAAGGAGAGGAGGCAAGGAGAACAAGTAAAGGACCTGGACGCCAAATAAGAACAGGCAAGCAAGACCCAACCATGAATGCAGGCTGTAGAAGTTGTCAATGCCCTTATCATTGTGAAACTTTAATGCAGCCCATACACCAATTATGCTCAAGCAAAAAGCCAGGAATTGCAAAGACAGATGAACCAACTTTTTGAAGCTTTTGGTTCCACAAACCGTTTTGTAGGCCAACATGGCTGCATCAACCCATGCCAAGAAATCAAAAGCATAATTCTAAAAGTAACAGGAAGGAAGGGGAAATGACAACATTGGCAACAAATCACTTATAGACCAAGAGAACAGATAAATCATCAGTCATATTTCTCTTTACTCTTGATAACACATGAAAGTTTACATTGCATCAATTCAGCATTATATCCCAACAGAAATTTAATATCTAACAAGTCCACCACAATTGATTCACATGAGACGAGAAAAGGTTACCACAATGTTCTCCATTCACTTGTAGATACATAGAGACACAACAGAATATGAGCATACAGACCTAACCAACTCCACTGTATTGTCACACCACACATTGCGTATCCAGAACACATAAAAATCATCGCATTTTCCACATTACAGTGAAGAACTTTGAAGTGAAATTCAAATAAATATAGCCAACAAATGCCCTAGAAAACCAAACTCACCTTCACCATTCAAAAGTACAAGGCCAATGACCATTAAAACAGGATGGACCTGTAGAAGATACACAACAACAACAATAACACCAAGATAAGCAAACAGAACACAAAAATGTTTCTTGTCATCCATGGAACACAAAAATGTTTTTAATCATCCATGAAATAAATTTTATTTTTCATTATCTTTTCTCTTCCTTTTCCTTGCTATTTGTGTCTCTGTTTCCATGAACCAATCAGAGGCTATAAGCTCTTAAATGAGAAAAATTCAACAACTACGGCTCCAATAATAGACCAAGGGCATATTGTCGTCCCACAGGAATTAAATTGTCTCATTTTTTCTTTCTACACAAATCTTAAGCGAGAATCAAATATACCCAAATGGATTACTAATATGGAAGCCATCAATGAAACAATTGGGAAGAATTGTAAATAAAATCAATTTTTGTGTATCCTGAACCAACATGATCAGAGGTCAAAATACCTCAGCACTGTTCAGAAGCCATTTGAAATTCCGAATAGATCAGTCAAGTTAATTTGGTGCATTGGTAATACACAAGAAGGTGTCATTTGTGTAAATTTTATTTTTCTATTATCTTTTTCTCTTCCTTTTCCTTTCCCTTCTTCTCCTTGTTCCCATGAACCAATCAGAGCTATCAACCCTTCCATGGGAACAATTCAACAACCACGGCTCCAGTAATAAACCAACGAAATATATTGTAGCCCCATGGGAATTAAATTACCTCATTTCTCTTTCTACACAAACCTTAAGCGAGAATCCATGTCCCTGATTGGATTACGTACGTTTATTTTTAACAGTACAACAACAAACCTAGCAACAAAAACTGTGCGTGCGTGTGTGTGTGTGTGTGTGTGTGATGGCAGCAGAGGATAGGAGTTCGAAAAAAGAACATACATTGAAGATGAGGTCCTTGTCGTCGGAGATGAGAGCCAATCCTCCCCTGTAATGCAGAGTCCACGTCAGTACCAGAAATGCCACTGCGATTCCGATGAACCTCACCACATAGAAGATCGGAAACTTGACCACCGGAACCGCCATTGCCAACGACTCCACGGAGAGAAGAAAACACAAAGGATATGTGCTCTACGCAGAGAAGGTGTTCATCAATGGCGATTGCACAGTTTATAGGGCGGTTGGAGGATTCAGAAATCTAGGGTTTTGTGTTCAGATCTGTCTGGTAATGGAAAATCAAAAAATTGTCCCCAATCGGATCAGGCTAGTTTTTCAAACCCTTTTGAGTCTCCTCAACAAGTGCCTCCACGTTGGACGCTTAAAAGTCGTCACAAAACCTGTTATTAATTTGATTTGTATCACTTATGTATTTATTTATGTTAAAAAATAATTAATTTTAATTTATTAATTTTATATCAATTTTAAATTATATTTTTGTAATATGTCAAAAATTATTATCCTTCTGTGTACAATGAAATTTGATATCATTATATATATAAAAAATTATATTATTTTGAAGAATGGGACTTCTACCAATATTTTAGGGTAACGAAGTTTGTTTGTCAACGTCTAGACTAAAATGATAACAATATTGTATTGAATTTTATTTATTTATTTGCATTCAACATATTTTTAATATAATAATAGTAATTATTATTATTATTATTATTAATAAATAAATTGAACTCATAGTTGAGCTGGTGAAATTAGGAGAAAATAAAATCATTTGAGGTCAATCGGATAGTTGTTTTCCTGTAGAGTGAAGTAAAAATCTCTTCATCTTTAGGGTTTTGCTTGTGCACCAGGACAAGTCCTTCGGAGCAACTACCAGAGGAATATAATAACAATCACGAAAAGAATCCAATAAAAGAAAGAAAAGAACAGGGGTATCGACTTATTCCTGCTCTGAAGTGCAGGCTAGCTAAGAATTTAGGTTCAACTTATTGCAACACACCACCCCAAGTGCTGTTGTATAAGTGTGGTTAGACTTTGACATACTGCTACATCCTATGCCTGCCGCCCTCGACCTCTCCCGTTATAACCATAGCTCCTCCCTTTATAAGCACCACGTGAATGGCCACCACGACCAAACCCACGAAAACCACCACAGCCGTGACCACGACCACGACCACGACCACAATCCCCATGATATCTCTTGGCATCACCAAATGTCTGCAAAAAGCAATATCACCATCATGAGAATTGTTTGATTGACAGTGATAAAGGAATGGGGAAGAAGAGAAGATAATGATGGTCTTTGACAAGGTTCTTCCATGGCTACTATGTCAGAATTGATGGGAGGGAAAGCAGAAAAAATGAGAAAGACCAAAAGAAAATAAGCAAAAAGCTAGTTATGCAAATTTACCAAGAAGTTGCCACAAGGATTTGGAACAGTACCTCTACATCTATTTTTCTTTGTTCAGAGAACTTAGTCCTCTCATTATCCGATCCGTGACCGAAATCATTGCAAGATAGGGAATCGAAGAAGTCATCCTTAACGTAAGCAGGCTGTAAAACAGGGCATCAGAACCAAAAAACACCAACCATTTGTAAAACAACAAATTATGGAACTCTTGTGACAATGCACTAGTAATATATTTTACACACATATACGTCAAATTTAATTATCTGCAATGGGGTAGCAAGGAAGGCCGTGGTAGCATGTGGTTAAAATACAGATTATGTTCTTGCGAGTATAGAATGGCAAAAGAATTCACATAGACCCCAAGTAGTAGCATTAATACTTTGTTGAATCGAGAGTATATGTATGTACTGAAACCTAAGAGGAAAGAAATACCTTACTCTCAATCTTTGACGGTCCTGCATCTTCCTCATCTTGTGAACCATGTCCATTTTGAGTTGCATTATTTTTACTAAGATCACCCCACACTTCTTCCTTCTTGAACTTTTCATTCATTGCAATAAAATCAAAATCCTCTGTGAATCTGGTCACTGGATGCAACTGCATGCAAGATCAATACACAACATTGTACAGTTCAGCTAGAGAGACACTACAAGGCCACGGATACATAACTCCAAGGCAAAACTCATTGAAACTGATCCACATAAGGTTCTTGTTATTAGATCACCAAAGTACAAATAAATTGTATCTCAAATGCAACAAAAAGTAACATATTACCCCATTTCCTCTGGATCTTTCATGATCCCCTCGACGATTGCCACGAGTGACTGAAGGAACTCCACTGAACTAGAAAGTAAAATAGAAAAAAGGGAGCAAAAAAACAGAACAAGTTGGATGGTTTCAACCCACAGAAATAATCCAAATTAAGATTACACAGGATGAATGGATGCACATGTTACTAATACCATGGATGGTGCCATCTGAACATTTTTCATTAACGAGGGTTCAAATAATACCAAGAATTCAAGGACAGAGCAGCCCAATGAATCTGATTATGCTCGATTTTAATAATGATGAGAAGAACAATTCGGCTGTCCAAATTTTACATTAATCTGGTAGCAATGCGTGGATTTACACCAAAGACAGAGGTACAAGCATGGTGAATGTTGTTAACTCAGACTCGGCCCTCATCTAAAATGCTGGGACAAAGCTTGAGTTGAGTTGAGATTGAACCCTCACCCACTCTCCCCTCCCCCCCCCCCCCCCCCCCTTCCCCATGGTTATCAGCCCTCATACACTTCAATCTAGTGGATGTTTGAAAGAGAGTATCATATGGACATCTAGAAAATTCATATTGGGTGAAAAACAAGAGGTAAGAAACGCACACTCCACACGCTAACATCACACAAAATGAACCCCAACATCCTAGACTGCTGATTAGGACAGACTGCAAATAAGTAGAATTTTTAAGGTTTATCTGTCCTATGATCAACGAGGAACTGATATGGTAGGTATAACCTGTGGTAATCAACCTTAGTAAGCGTATTTTCCAACAATATTGCTGCATTTTTCATAATTAAGGGGTTCAAAAACAAAAATTGTCCTCTCACCGTAATAATGCCCTGCTGTGTTATTTTTTGTATAAAGGTTTTCTAAGACCTCAAAAGGGACCTCTTGGACCTAAAGTGTGTTTCAGTGAAAAGGTCTTTTAGAGTTTTATCTCCCTCTTTGGCCGACTTCCTCTCCCATTGCTTTCATTCTATGTTCACTTTGTACGTAAAGGCAGCTACATTCTATGCTCACTTTGTAAGTAAAAGCAGCTGCATTTGTGTTTTCTTTTTACCGGTTTGCGGGTGATTCTTGCCTCTTTTATCTTCTACGTCGCTCAAACACCTTTAACGCTTCTCCTCACCTTTTTCTTTCTATCTCCTCTTACATTACCTTACCCTATGTCTCCTCTTTCCCTTGTCTATATGTCCTCTGTCCAACTGAATAATTCTGTCTTCTTTTGTTTTGTCCCTTATCATTTTCTTTACTATCTTCTAGCCCTAGTGAAGGTCGCATCAACATCAAAATTACATTGCAACTTCATTGCACTTTATGAAAATTCACTAAGAATGGCTTCTAAAATCAAGAACACAAGAATAAAATAAAATGAAATGTACCAAAAAATCAAAGAATTGCAAATAAATAATCAAGTAAGCATTAATCTTGCACTTCACCCACCACACCAGAGATAATCTGAAAATAAGACCCAGAGAAAGTAAAGAAATTGAGAAAGAAAGTGAAACAAAGACAGAATTTTAGCCAAGAAACAGGAAAAAAAAAACAATTAGTAGACCTTTCAAAACACCAGATCTGATGTCACTGGAAGTTGTCCATAAATAAAACACAAGCATCTGAAGTTTGGCAGAGTAAATTATGGATGTGACGGGAATACCTTGCGATCAGGTGGCACAGGCAGAGGAAGTATCGTTGGCATTGGGAGTATCGGTCCCAGAGCTTCTGCTCCTGTTGGTAGCGAATGTTCTGAAGATGATACCTGAACAGCCCGCTGAGTTGTTCGGGAAGGCTGGGATGTAGGCCCAGACTGCAAAAGTTGATCCGGGGTTGCTGAAGAAAGTGGGGATCCCTCATTCAGAAAAGAACCTGATGTCCCAGCAGCAGCAGTCTCAGGTTCAGAGGCAGTATTATACGGCAGTATCATACTAGTATTAGTCTTCAGCCTATCAAGAACAGCTGGTGTAATGGCACTCTTATCCAAAAGAGTAGCAAATGAAGATGCCAATGGCAGGCTAGTAGTAAAAGTTTCAGGAAGAGCTGGAGTAGAAGCCTTGTCAGACATCAAAGCTCTTGTTGAGTCTGAAGCTATGGCAGTAGACAGAATGGGAAGTATAGATGAGTTCTGATTCAGGGTGCCGTTGCTGAAACGTGGCAGGAAAGGAGGTGGAAAATCTGCCAACTTTGTAGCTGGTAGGTTAGAAGCTCCACTAGGTAAAAATGCACTAATAGCAGGATATGGCATTGATTGCAGCATCGCCGGCATGGAAAGTGCCATTGACAAGCCTGGTGAGGGTTGAAGACAATATTGGTGCTGGGCTTGAAGCCCAACTGAAGCCCCATAGAATCCTTGCTGATGCATTGGCTCCTCAAGCCCGGTGCCATTAGTGGTTGGAGGAAGTGATGAAATCCATGACCCTGAACTCCCACTGGGGGAATATAAGGGAAGACTGGATTGGACTGTTGACATGGGTAGTCCCACATGTGAAGCATGAGAAATAAGATGTTGTGAAGATCCAGTACCAGCAGAAGGCAAGCTTGTAGATGCAACATAGTGAGACTGCAGAAGAAATGAGTTGGAGTAATGAGTTTATAGCTAAAAAAATACGATGCAAGCATAAAATATCCAGAGAAAGTCATGGATTTGAAATGAAACAATTTAAACAGCTTACTAAGAAATTTTCCAAACAAGTATCTGCTATATTAATACGAAATCCACCTTGTGCGGGGGATTGGTCCACTGATGGGAATTTATAAGATCCATTTTACCTGTATAATGGCAGGATCATTGTATATACTAGAGGTACTTTGAACAGGTGGAGAAGATTTGACATGTAATACCTGAAACGGGATGCACAGAAATATGATTTCCGGTCAATCACCTCTAAAAAATAAAGTGAAAAATAACAAAGCACTAAGAAAGCCCGTGTTAGCATAGGGAACCGTCAACCAAAAGTGCAAGAAGTCATTATCGTTTCATTTCCAATCAGATTGTATTTTTCAGATCGCCAGAGCTGGTAATATATATCAAGTATTCTTTCAAAATATTCAAGATTTATGCTATAGAAATTGCTCTATTTTAGTGATTATTTCAGAGAATACATATTCTTTTGAAATTAGGTGGAGATGCACTTTTTCACAATTTTATCTTGTTTGAAAATCAGCAAGTTTACCCACTAAACCTCTTCTGACCTGAATATTAGGCTTGATTCCTGCAGAACCATAATCAACAATCTTGGGCCTCACCATACATAGCACAAAAATCTAAATATGAATATTGGCATACCCTTACGTCACTTGCACGGAACAAAATGTACTCATATGCTTTGTCACTTGGAGGCACTTGTGGGCCATCGTTTTTACGCCCCTCTGTTCCAAATGATCTAACTGCCAACACACAGTATAGAAATAAGCACATAAATTTCCTTCATGTCTCCTTGATAGATCGTGGGTGAAACATGGAAAAGTAACAACTAAAATTTCACTACTCAATATTATAAATAAGATGATGGTAGCAAGACTTGCTAACCAAACAACAAAAGTGATGATAATAACTGCATAATATCCCTGTGGAAAATATGATAAGTTGCATGCAACATCCGCAATAAGCATGTTGTTGTGGTAAGTAATATACGGTTTATCACAGAAGAGTTGATGGTTTCAATCGTAAGATTCCGTAGTTGATCATCCCATCATTCTCCATCCCCCACCGCAACGTGCGTGCACACAAAAAAAAAAGTCAAAAAAGGAAAACTAAATATACTACAAAAGCACAGCAGTGACGAGGGGGGTCATTGCAAGGTTCAATCTTAAAAGGATGATTTGTCAAGTGTGAGGACAAGGAGTCGAGTTTAGAAGCAACCAAGCATGCCATCCAAATGTGTCTCTGTATACGCATATGCGCGTGTGCACGAGAGACAGAGAGAGTGTGAGAATATTTTTCGATAAAAAGGTTCTGGATCTGCAAGCTGCACAAAGGAGTCTTTTTTCACTTTGTTGGAAGCATCTAAATAAAGTTTCTAATGCATTCAGGGATCATGGTTGGTCACCGGGGACTCCCATTGATCCTCTCTCCTCTTTCACCTGCGGAGTCAGCTAATATTTCTATTCCTGGGTGTTGTCTAATCAGTTATCCCCTCAAGCTCATATAGGAAAGCTTTAGTACTGGAAAAGGAACTTGTTTACAGACTTTTTGGCATCTCTAAGGTTATGGCACTTTTTAAAATTGTTTTGTGCAACACCCAATGGACCAATATTTAGAAAATTACGACGTAAGTAAAGGGCCAATCAAAGCCAGAAAAATCAACCTCTAAATGACCTAGAATTTTGGGGCGACAGTGTTCATGCCTGTCCGGTTCAGGCTATGGTTGGAATTTGGCAGGCAGAGATGTAGCAGGGTGACGACTTGGCTTTGAATGAGATGGGACACAGCATCTTTGCTTTAAAAAGTGGACAATTATATAGAGGAACCAGAGTAACTTTGAGGTGGTTGAGGTTCATTTAAGGTGAAGGTTTTAATCCTGAATCTTCTTCAGTTTTGGCTCAATGAGATGCTTTTGTGAGCTAGTTTGTGATATTTTTGTTGGCTCCTTTGGTCCTGCATCCCCTTTGTTGTTTTCTACTAATAATTTTAGTCGTTAGAAAAAAGCTAGTACACAAGTTAAAAGGCTCATACAAGGCCAAGGACCAAAACGTTTAAATATCTAATGCCAACAAACACTGAATTTCCCCATTCATTTCTAAATGTTGTCACAAAGAGAGAGGTAAAGAACATTACAATCAACAGAAAGATGAAAGGGGCAATGCATGTTCCCTGAGATGCACGCCCCCAATGCTTCTCATGCATCCCTGACCACATGTTCTCTCCCTCTTTTCTCTTTCTCTTAACCACCTTTCAAAGTGTCCAATTTTTCATTCACTACCTCTGATGCTTTTCCTTTTGTCACACACATGTCACTCATGCCAAGAAAAACCAAGTCATGCATAGTTCACAGGCCTTTTTTCATGCGAATATTTAGTTCACAGCAATGCGACGAGGGGAGTGCTGTTCTAAGATTTGCGAGAGATAGCCATCTACTACTACTCTATTTTGCTTATATTTTACCAACTCGATCTGGTAGACTATCAATCCTCAAAGTGGTAAGCGGCTCAGGGTGTCCTTCAAAACTCCACCTCCCACCCAAACTACTACTAATGCAAGAAGCAAATGATGTCAATGATTTTACCTTTCGACAGTAGTTTTTCTCTGTAACAAAGAGAGAAACAATTAATATCAAGAACCACAGCAAAAGAGGGTTCCATTTGGTATCCATCCAATGTGAATCTCCCTAGTACTTATAGTGCCTTCCGATTAGTATATGGTACCATAACTTGAACACCTTACTCTTCTATGCCTTCTTGGAATGGATATGAAAATCTTGATTCAATTTATTGCTGATCCCAATGTCCTTCAATTATGTCTAGGGTCTTCTGACAATTCACGACTGATAATGCAAATTATATATTTGTTTAACCATACAGTCAGATATATACAGAACATATATGCATATATATACACATACACATATATATATATAAATATGTAGAGAGAGAGAGAGAGAGAGAGAACCACCATGTTTGATAATGCAGATTATTTGCGCGTGCATGACACAACACATTTCAATCAACATGCCATGACAACCCACAAGAAACCCCATTTCAAATTAACAGGACGACGATACCCAGAAATCTGAACCTTGCATAAATGCATGCAGACCAAAACGAACTAGAAAGAAAATGAAAAGTACAAGAAAACCCAAACAAACATTTTTTATTCTTGAAAAGATAAAGAGAAAGATTGTTAATACCATTTGTTAATCCGATGCTTCCTTCCATAGTGTTGATGGTGGCAATAACGCCTTCGTACCGAATCTCGGAGTTAGAAATCAAGCTTACAAGGCTTCCGATATATGAATCAACAGATCCTGAGGTTTCTGCTGCCATGGTTTACCCTTAACACTTCTTCTTTCTTCTTTCTTCTTTCTTGAGTGTGAGACTAAAAGGCATAACTCTCTCTCCCTTTCTCTCTCTCCCTGTCACAATGGAAATGTTGTCCTCTACAATGTTATGTCCTTTTATATGCTTGGTCCAGAAGGGCCCACTTTAATGCTGTTCTATATCCTGCCTCTCCCCTCTGTATAAGAAGAGGTAGTTCTTCATTCCACAATCTTGTTGGTACTGATGTATGACAAAATTAATCACATTGTTTGGATTTCGATTATGACATTTTAACATTATCTTACTATAACAGAGAATGTCACTGTAATTCAAAGGTAAATGAATATTTTTCATAGATTATGAACGATAACTTTAAAAAATTGAAAATTAGATTTAAATTGAACATATTTTTTGGAAGGTATGAAATTGATGTATAAAATAATGTACGATTGATTATTAAACATCTAATAGGGCTAAGGGTCCTCAAACCTCTCTCTCTCATTTTCTCACCCTTTATACACTCTCAAACAAATTAATATTACTCCTAATTCTCTTCATTTATCTTCTTTCCTCTTCAAATCCTAAGTAATTATTTCATGGACAGATATCCAGTTGTCGTAATGGATG
Source organism: Ilex paraguariensis (assembly GCA_963454935.2). Taxonomy (NCBI): domain Eukaryota; kingdom Viridiplantae; phylum Streptophyta; class Magnoliopsida; order Aquifoliales; family Aquifoliaceae; genus Ilex; species Ilex paraguariensis. The sequence goes on from CAUOFW020000783.1 coordinate 87,951, forward strand.
ATGACATGAGGATAAAGTAGAACCCAATGTCACATCCCACCTTCTCAAAATGGGAGAGATTGGGATTCACCTTCTTCTAAAAGGGACTTGAATCTCACTTTTTCCACGTGCATTTCCCATTGCACGTGGGTAGAGGCAATGCAACTAGGGTAGAGGCAATAGTTATGGAAGCAGAGGCAATGGAGGTGACTGCAGTGGAAGAAAGAGGCGGTGGTTATGTTGGTAGGAGTTGCCTATTGTAGAAGTGGGGGAGACAACAAATAAATAAAGGAACATAACCAACAAAAAAATTAAAGTGATTTATTGGCTTCTTGCTCCAAGAAGCCACATCTGAACCATAACTTTAGTCCAGTTGTGGCCTGAACAAAATAGAAGCAAGCACCAGAAAGTTATTGTAGCAGAATGATTTATTAAGTATCTTCCTGTACAGTTTCATCACTGTCTCTTGTTGAAATAAATTTCCTGAAAATTACAAATCCAAAACCCACCAGTAAACATGAACTCCAAGACTAACAATGAAATTGTAATGTATACAATCAAATAAAATAAAAATATTAAAAACAAACGGCATTACTATATACATATCCAAATGTATCAGCAAAGTGTATGATTCAAGACCAAATTGATCATTTATACAATTCTTTCTTCCCCCCCCCCCCAAAAAAAAGCCACTATAAACAATGAATTGTGCTTTGAATCAGTTCAGATCCTAAATATACCAAGTTGATTGTAAGCTATAAGCTAAATCCTGTTGTGCTTTTCTTTCTATATACACAGAAACATCGCTTTCCTTCCCATTAATATCAATTTTATTTTGATATCAAATTTATTTTAATAAAATTGTTGTTAATTTTGATGAAGGTTTGCCACTTAAAAGTATGAACAAAATTGTGGCTGTGTCCAATGTATAAGCGGTTGCTGCAGTCGACGATCCAGCTACAACTGTACACTTGGGATAATCAACAGCTCCTAAGCAACCTCAGGCACTTGCTAACTCTGCAGCTGCAGCCTTTCACTGAGTTTTAGACTGCAATGCAAGTATTTCTGCACGCTTCTTAATATCCCTGCAAATTCAAAATGTGTCGCACATATTAGGAGATCATGTTAGAACAATTTCCTAGCGGAAGCAAGTAAAAGAAGCAAGAGCTCAGAGTATGCTATTAACTCACATGCAGCGTGGCACTCTGCAATCTGAATCTCTACAACTTCGTGAGTGCCAATGCAGCAGCAACCAGGTTCTATGACATACTTTACAACCCCCAGAAGCCCGAAGTTTACATTGCTTTGCATGGTGGAAAATCTTTCGAATTTGACGGCATTTATCATTTAAACAGGGGTTACTTCTAGTCGTGTGACATTTAGAGGCATGCATTAAAACATCCAGTGCTTCCTGTACCTGCACCACCAAATTATTTTGTTGTTAAACACATAATAGCCACAAAATAGCAACCCATGAAAGGAAGTGATCAGCAATTGGCTAAAGAGCTGCTCCAGGTTGCAGCTTGTAGAGCTTGGCTGGAGGCATCAATAAAGGTCGTCAAAAGATACATCTTGTGTTTAAGTCCAGATATGAAGCATTTTTCCCGAGTATTTTGAAACTTTTAATATACAATTCTCTCTAGGTGATCTGTTTAACTGTTTTGGGGTAACAGTTGGACAGACAGACACTGGTGCTGACTGTATCTAAGTATAGTTATAGATTCTGGACATGCAATGAGAATCAAGATTTGGACATGTGGGCCCTAAATTCTACAATTAAACTCCAGCTTGAAAAGTTCAAAATAAAGAGTTTCTTCATACCCACAAAGCTTTCTGCTGCTGAGCTTGTTTATTTATCGCCCGTCTCTTAGCTATGGATGATCGCTGAGTCAAATTATGATTATGACAAGAACCACCTTTTCTTTGATAGCATGCAGCACACACTTCAAACTCTGGACAGATCTCACAATGCCAGCCGTGATTTAACAGGACATCCTTATAGCAAATGCTGCAAGTGGTTCCCGTCGTTACTGCAGTCAGCTTGTGGAGATGATACAAGATCATCATTGAGGAATGCTTGGCGCGGCGAAGTGTGTCAAACTGAAAATGGTTTCGCTCACAGAAACTCAACAAAGTATGTCTATTCTCAAGAATACCATTATCTAAATTGATATCTTTATCTTCAGTATCAAAGGGCACACCATTCTCAACAACCTAAAAAATAAAGAGACCTCGTTATTTTGTGTTGAATACGCTCCATAAACTAGAAGATGCAGACACTTTGGATTAGCTTCACAAAAAAAAGGCAGGTAGTCACTAGGTCTTTAGAAGTTTTGGATTCACCTGAGAGAGATGATGTTTTTCTCCACCATTGGTAGTATGTACTTTCCTTCCACAGAGATTTTGCTCCGCATCTATACATCTGGTAGCATAAATGAAAGAGTGAATAATAGTGAACAATAATAAGGACTCTAAAACTTCTTCAGAGCTGCTTTCCATAGAGTTAAGTCCATTAATTTCCAGCACAGGTCTTCAGAAAAGTGACATTTTCTGACACAAAGTAAGCTTTGCAAGAATTAGTCAAAGATCTAGACTGATAAAACATTACGAAGATCCATTCTTACTATTGGTCTACCTCAAAAACAATATTGTTACTTAAGTATCATCATTGTTATAATCCCAAATACTAGTTGGATCACTAAAGAATTACAACTTCTGCATAAACCTCAACCCATAATTTCTCGGTTTCTGTTGACTAAGCATATCCTTATTTTAGATAGAGATTATCATCTCAAAATTCTATAACTCAATGAGTGAAAATTGAGAAGTTAAACTTCTGATATCAATTTGCTGGGCAATCACTCCATAAAAGAAAGCATATGCCACATCTGGTATAAACCAAAGAATTCCTTAATTTCTCTTAATGCTATCTTCCTGCACAAAGTTAATACACTTGCATTTCATTTCACCTCAAACTGAAACTTCTGCAGTTCATAGAAGCAGGTTTGGCATCATTTTGCAAATTTTTTAAACCTATATTTTCTTTGTCCATTCACAGAGGGTTTACCACATGATGATTGGCATACACATACATTTCCCTATAAGTTCTTGTACGCCAAGAGCCATCTACAAAGCTGTTACATTTCTTCCGGTGCTGGAGACTTGTCAGAAACACATAACTGCCAAGGTACTCTGTCAAGTAATTCCAACAACTAAATATTGGTATATATCTGTTCATTATATAGAACCTCGTTTTTATTAGAATGTGTCATGTGGTTTGCATACATTTGTACATCATGCATTTTAGAACGGCCACATCAAATACTCTGGAATAATGTCTACATTCCTGCTGCTTAAGAAATCACATATCTAACTGATTTCCACTTGACCGAAAAATACTGCTTTGAAATGGAAATGTGAATTGTAAAAGTATAGAAACATCAATTGAATCAAAATTTGATTTTTATTATGCTCCAGCAGTGTGTATATCTACTACTCACAAGTCACAAGAGGATGCTACTTGCGATGTTATCGAAAGAATCACTCATTACAAGCTACAAGTACAACTTCAATGGATACAACTAATGCTATAGACGAAGGCCAAAAAGAAAGAAGACCGAAAGAGGAAAGAACAGAGAAGAGAAGAAAGCAGGATCAAAAAAAGATAATTACCTTGCACATAGCTGAAAATCTTTGCAATGGTTGCAAAACCATCTGCTTCCAGATAATATGACTTCATGACAGTGTGCGCAAGTATATTGCAAGTGGACAATGATAAAGTTTTCCTTCACGGGTAAGATGATTTGCCCAAGCTAACAAGGGAGAGAAATCAAATCAGAATACACAAACAATTGTCATAAGGTGGTGGCAGCTGCAATAAAAACTAAACCTAATAAAAGGACATAGCATACAAATAGGTATGTAGCATGTGCATTCCGTTTTTATAGTCGCGATCCTGTACATCTGTACATATATATACACCCACGTAAATAAGCATGTTGATTGATAAATATTCAGGGCTTTTCACAGCAAATTGCAGCATCAATCATCAAAGAAATGACCAGAAAAAGTATTGTTTAGCAAGTTAAGAAGAAGCCAAAAACTAATGGGAGAGCAGAATCTAATAAATGTCATCCCTAATTCCCTTCTAAACTAACATACATGTGGAATGAAAACAGGCTCATGGTTAAATCTTATAAGATTCAAGACTGGTCTAGCTTCTTCAGCAGGGAAATTCTTTCCTACTTGGTAAGGACAAAAACTCCATTTCTGTAAGAAATTTTCTGTCGATGGCATCACCTCCATGAAGCCCTTTTTTCTTTCTTCATGCTCTGCCGGTGGGGTGGGTTTTTGAAGATTTCAACTGGATTGTTTTGGCCATTTGGGGAGCTAGCTTTTAGCTTATACTAGCAAACAATGGAGGTATGCATGCCTAAGGTCCTGCCAATCTCGTTTTTAGCTGAGTCTAAAGTTTCTGGCATCCCCCTGCCGCTGCATGGGCAACTCAGGAGTCCTAGGGCTAGTTGGCAACTTTGAGCCACTCAATCGACCAATTTAGGTCATCATTGCAGTCAGAATTAGGGGACTAAAAATTCAGGTGTGCATAATTGAATTTTTTTTTCCCAACAAAAAGTGTCACCCATCTAGGAAAATCAATGACATTAGGAAATATTAAGAAAATAACTTCAGCAAAAGTTCACCTTCTGCATCACTAATATATCTTTTGCCGGATCATCAGAAGAATCATTATGCCCCATAGATTGTAAAGTTCTCTTTGTTAGTTGTCTTTTCACCTTCCCCTGCAATCCTCCTCCACTTTCTTGTTCCATATCTCCTATCATATCCTCAGCGGCGCCTGACCAATAGCCACCATCAAAATATGGCAGTCGAGCTGCAGTTATCTTGGTGTTCAAGTCTCCAGTGGGAATAAAGAAGTGATCATAAAAGTTAGTGTAATCCACAACAACATTATCTTTGGTGGCTTTTCTCAGCATTGACTTATACCTGCACACACATCATTGTCTAATCAAGACATGCACACACACAGCTAATCCTGCAAATGTTGGACTTTGAGCAATAAAGCGCCCAACTCATCATGTGTAAGTGACTCTGTTCAGGCTATTATGGTGAGTAATATCAAGATAAGGCAAAAGCTACCTTGTGCAAAAGGGTGATGAGGATACAAGTAAAATATTCCAACAACGGCATGAAAACTACCACTGTATTGCCATATCTCAACCCTATAAGCATGCATACATATGTGAATGTGTGTGCACATGAGGTCCTATACAGAGAAAAGAGAGAGATACCACAGCCGCAGCTTATCCGACTTTGGTGTTTTCTGAGTCTCTGGATGGCAATACAAAATATAGTCTTCCCCTTTTATTGGTGGGCAGGCCCATATATAGCAGGTTGCAAAACCACGTTTCTTGCAATAGTCAAGATAAGCGATCTGATGAACACCAAAAAGGAAAAGAAAGCAGCCATCTTGTAAATTGCATGCTTGAGTAAAACCTCGAATTGCTCACAGAATTATAAGATGAAAACAAATATTTAGGATAAAATGCCATTACCAATATTTCATGGTAAACGAAGGTACGAAGAGCTTCACCAGTCACAGTTTCTATCTCGGGTTTAAAGTACTTGACAGAATCAAGATACGAGATATACACACAACGTCGATTAGGGTAGTCACATTCTGATCCATATTCCTGGACGTACATTCCAAGAATGCATACATCTACACCTTCAATTTTCTGGAACAAAAGAATCACCTGATTTGAAAAAGCATATGTCAGAAATCCTTGCAAAATAAATAAATAACAAACGGAAACATTCACTATCACAACAGTTCATCGACTAGCATATAACAGTGTATGACCAGACCAATCATTAAAATCAACAGAAGACAAATGAGCAGAGTTGGATTAAGTCAATTAAAAGCCTTGAGGGATAACATAATTATGTTGGGGTCTGCAGGGCAACTGATGCTGTCTTATCACAAGATATTGAGGAGTTGTCCATGCATCAAACTATAATTATTGATACCGACTTTTGCCACAGATAAAGGGAATCTTTTGCTACAGTAGAGGCAGAAGTAGCGTGGATTATTCAAGAATCGATGTCGATATGCTTTATCAAAAAAAGATATCAAAGAGCTTCTATGAAATGGGTTTCATGAGATTTTGCCAGTTCTCATGGTCATTGGAATGTAACTGAGAAATAGAATCCATAAATGGGTTCATTGAACTTCATGGAATGAGTCAATCATCTACTTTGCTAACTGATAGGACAAAAGTGGCAATACTGTTCCTCCAAAAATCAAGAATTTTGGTTTTTGGGAATTATCATGAGAGTCTAACAAGAAGGGATTCAATTCTGTTCAAATGAATGTTTTATCAATTGATTGCAAAGTTGATCTCAAGTCAGACATAGATCTTGGAGCTGTGAATGGTGATAATCTCGAAACTCACAAAGGAAAAAGGATGTCTTGGACTAAAAGAAACAAAGGGGCTTAGATAAATCTTTTTTCGAATAGCCTCAAACCATTTTTTTAATAGCCTCGAACCAATCAATCTAATATCAATTAATACATAATCAACACTAGTTGAAAATGTTCTAACTGTAGCTAGAAATTCTTGTTCCCATGAAACCACATTTATAATTGATATGCATTAGGATCCCGATTAATGGGTCTCTCAGTTCAAGTGAAAAAAAGAGGACTATCATTTCTTCTTACTCTTTTACAAGATCGATAGATGTTGGTTGATCATAAATTTTCTAACAGTACAACAGTTCACAGTGTCCTTTCCTATTTGATCCATTTGAATTCCATAGTTGAAGTTGCAATTGGATCTATTCATTGAAAAAATCAATTCAATATATTTCTCAAGTACCCATAGGCGTTATAAGAAACATCGTGTTTCACCTTTGATTTGAATGGGAATTCTGCAGGATAACTCTCACCATGAAACATATCCAAAAATTGCTGCTTCACTTTTATTTGTTTCTCTACTGATAGTACCACTCGGACAACAAGATCAGCTGCTTCAGGTACCTACTCATGGGTGGAGCATAGAACATCAACAATCAAGCAGGCAGCTGTAGGGGAATGTAGTAGCATAAAATATACATGCAATCTCTTGTTGAGCATGACCTACTCAGGTTTTAGGGGAGAAAAAAGGAGAAAATCAAAGCAACTATGCAAAATCGAATGAATCATGTAAATGTAATGAAAAGTGCACCGATTCTACAAAGAAACTCTTGGAGCTCTTGTACTATGTTAACATGTAAGCATGCATCGCATACAAATATTCAGTTGTATTGCATCCACTATAACATTTCACACTTATACCGATGACTCATAGGCATAAAATATTTTGGAATGACAGTGTCATATTTTTCCAGCAATACATAGTTCATTTTTGGTCCTGCATTTTATATCTGAAACAATCTCATGCCGATATACACTAGATTAGCATATTTACAGTTTTTTGTTTACTGGAACTATTGATGGCAATATTAGGGTTAGAGTTCAGCCAGGGCCGGCTGGCTCAACCACTAGGCCAATAAAGCCTAGGCTTTAGGTCTCACTTTAAGGAAGGGCTCCATAATTTTTAGGTGTGTAATAATAGCCCAAACAAAAAATCTAAATCCATAAAAAAATAGGCCCCACAAAAAGCTTAAATTTAAGTCCAAACGAGAGATTTCAACTTGAGTGGATTAGGCCTATTAATTCATCTCATGCATCAAAACATTGAAACATATCTATAAACAAGGCATCTTCAACCAGTGTTTGCAATTTACCTCATCCACCTTTTTTCCAGAAACTCTTGCCCTCTCTTCCCGCTCTTGCTTGAGACGCCTATAGAGTCTTTTCTCTATGTGATCACTGAGCATAGTACTTGGGAGATCTTTTGCCCCAAAAGTAGCAGCCTTCAATAAGGGCACACGCTTTTCATTTTCAATTTCTTCTAAGCAGCAGCAGGGGCAAATGTACTCTGCTGTTCCTTCCAAATCTCTTTCAGCATTGAAAAGACCACATATCTGATGTTGCCAGAGTTTACATTTATCACATTGAACCCACTGCAAGAACCCAAAACTCAAGGATTGAAGTTCCTAATCATCTCCTAAAGTTGATATAGCCGAAGGCAAAAAATGACTTAGCTTACCGGTTCTTCATTTTCCTCACTATTCCTTTCCTTCTGCAGCTTCGCCTTTGAAATAGAAACCCCATGAAATGAGATATTACTACCACGACAAACCCTGAAGCATGACGCGCAGCACCAATGTTGTGTACCCGTTTCATCCATCGCCGTATAATAAATCATATTACGCTTGATCCGAACACCACAAGATGAGCAATACAGGGGTTCTGGGGCAAATAAAAGTTTGTCTGTGCCACACAACTGGCATATGTTTTCACGAACAGAACTTGCCATCCTATCTTTAACTTCCTTCATACCACTCTATATCACAAGAAGATGCATTGGAAAATTAATGATCAATTACTTGCAAGAACATATTTAAGAGAGTAAGAAGTAAATCAAGCTTTTCAATAAAAGAAATGAATGTCAAAAAATGGATATTAATGAACTTTAGGGGGTTAATTAAGTTGAGTTGTTAATATAAAACCTTAAATACAATAATAGATAACTGCTGAATATAATAGGGTCTTGGTGCTAGATACACCGCTACGGATGCTTATGAAATAAGAAGGAAATGTAGAAACTAGACGAACTAACCTGATCGATTGATTGACTGAAACTGGATATATGTTCTTTCAATTGCTCTGCAGTGAAAAACTCGGCCAAAGAGACACCGAGTATCTTTGACTCCTCTGACTCCGTTACTAATTCATAATCTGCTGCAGGTGCAACTAAAATACCTTGAACTTCTGATTTAACCTGCTCAGACTTGGGCCTGACTTGTATCTCCTCCTCTTGATGACCAATAGAGGACCCTTCAGAGTGAAGAGGTCCACTGTCAGAGTTCAGTCCTTGAGAATTATCAGCGTCATCAATTCTTATCTCACCTATCCTTGTACATTCTCTCCCCCCCTGTTTACGGGCATTGATGACCTCTCCAGAAATAAAAGTCGCATTGTTGACATCCAATCTCCGAGCATTATCAATGACATCGTTCCTTCTTACAGAAATGCTTGTGCAGTCCTTTATGGGGCTTAACATTCCCTTGTTCACCTCCAGTGCTTCTACGTCATGAAGAACTGGAGCTTCAGACCACTGCACCAAATCTGGAAGTTGTTCAGAGGCACAATGTTGAATGATGGAAGGAGCAACCGCCTGAGAAACTCCATTGTGAAATGAAAAGAAATTCCCCATCTTTAGACGTTTTGAACGATTCAAATCTTCAATGGCATAAGACCTGGTGCCATCAGAATCTATATCATAGATTGCCCTTGAGAAGTCATTTTTTGCTTCGCCAGTTCCTGATCTATGCCAAGAGAGACCACTATAATTGGCAAGTTTGACAGCACCAGTAGGACCACGAAGAAACACAGCAGAACTTTCTGAAGCAACACTTTGGACCTTATGTGATTGTTCTGGAGGGAGCTGGGCCAGCTTAGATGCCTTGTGTGGTACTTGATTAACAAATTCTTCTTCAAATGAATATAAATTTGATTGGACCTCAGATGGCTCATCCAACTGCACACTAGGTACATGTAGCTGCTTCTGGAACTGTTGAAGCACCTGAAGCTCAGATTCCAATAAACCTTCACGAGTTGGCATGGATGTATTGAAGATTAGACGTGGCAGAATATCAGATGTTTCAGGAATCCTCTGTGGATTCTGTTGTGGGATCCTCATATTTGAGGAAGACAACTCTGCATTTCCTCCCATTGAGGATGGAACATCCACATTATAAACATTCTGGTTGCTCTCCAGAAAACCTCCATATTTTATCAAATTAAATTCACCTGTCCAAGAAAATCATTGAAGGGGCAGAAGAGCTGTGAGAAAGATATTAAGGGGTAAAGAATAGAAGAATATTAGGGAGAGAGAGGAATAGGAGACGTGGAGAATGGGTTATCCATCCCATCTATGACCATTAGGAATTGGTGGCACCATTTGCAAGGTACAGGTGCCACAAATCCCACTTTTAACCTAGTCCATTGAATCAATGGAAATCAACCAAATTCTAATAAAATTATGCTTCTGACAGATTCTACACAGGTAAAACTAGCCACCGTATCACAGCTTAAAAAGAAAATTCAAAACAGTGATTAATTAATCAGGAGATGTTCAGCATCAGTAATCCTTTTTGACTAGGTAATAAAATTACAGAAAATTATTCAGCATCCAGGGATTCATCAGACTAACATAAAAACTCTAAATGGTAATAAAGAAGAATCATTCAGAGACAGAGAAGGGGAAAAAGTGATTTTCAGCAAGACCACATGCTAGATGAAGAAGAAGATTGTTTGGTCAGCTCAGCAACAGTTCAAAACATTTGCCGTGATCTCACCAATCTCAAAAAATAGACAGAAAAATTTGGGTAAATACATTAAATGAGAATGCTAGGCCTAAATAAATGACTTAAAAATTTTGAAGTAGTTTCTCATGGTAAATGCATACCCTCATCATAGTGAGGCGGTTGAATAAATTTTTCTGAAGATGACTCAGAGATATGTTGTAAGTTACTGCCAGTTGGTCTGCCATCCCTATTAGAACATACTGTGGCGGATGAGATCTCGTCTGGAGAAAGAACCGCCTCCCCAGCAACCTGATTTATACTAGCTGTTGAAAATATGATATTCCCATCACAAGCAACAACACCCTCGTTATATCCATTACATGAAGATCCTGCAGTCAAATAGTAATTAAACTATGAGATAAAATTGTAGAACAACCCAATTCACCAACACAAGAATTATTCAGCCAACTTACCAATGCAAGAGCCAACTGAGCTACCTCCAAAATAGCTAGACTCATTCAAGTTCTTGGTTGTAGGAGTGTTATATTGGGTGTTGGCAGCCATGAAACAATCAACCAGAGGGTATTGAGAATTTGAGCCCCAAAAACCAGGTGACATGCCTGAGGACGGCATTCCCATATATGTGGGCAAAAATGAGGAAGCAAGACAGTGGTCTACTTGTTGATGGAAATTAGTGTCACATTTCTCACGCTGGATTAGGTTATGCACATGACCTGGTACCATCTCCTGGTTCATGTACTCCTAAAAGCATTTGAAAAAATAAGGACTCAAGGAAGTGAAGTATATTCCTTAAAGTCCCAACAATAAGTACAATCAATTATTCCACAATCTCAAACACAAGATTTTGTTTTTACTTTTGGTCATCGGTTGAAGATGGAAGCATAAGTAAGATAATGGCTCTACTGCTCTTCTATAATGATATGAGCTAACAATTAGAACAACAAAATGTAAAACTAAAAGATGATCTTAACTTGCATGATTTTACATAATATAAAACATTTACTAGACTTTGAATGGCAACCTAAAACAAATAACTATCACTTGCACAGGTAAACCAGTGCACAATATAAGGAACTCGTGCTACTTAATTTTATGATTATAGCCTTAATGAACATACCTTTGAATTAGCATCCATGGATAGTTGCCTTTTCAAGTCAGTTACATCGTTAGATGTCCACCATTCCCACTGAGGGTTTCTTTTCTGAATAAAATTTTGGGCACTGCAAAAGAGTTTGAACTTTATACTTATAGTAGAATAAACAATATACATTGCCTTACAGATTTGACACTAAAAACAACTTTAGCAACATGAGTTGATTAGAATTGTTAAACTTACATGTTGTTTTTGATATATCCATTATCATGAGTGCTTTTGGGATCCTTATACAAGTCCCTTTGAGGATCTTCCTTTTTCCATGTGGAGTCAGACTGTAAAACAACCTCGTGCAGCTCGGACAAAATTGAAATATTCGTAGACTTATTTGGCATCTGGCTGGATAACTGACCCAATGTGTAATATGGGTTTTCATCCATCTAGCAGTTTACAAGGGCTTATTCATCCTGTAGAAATTGAGAGTTAAGAGAGATTGAATTAACATAATTTAGGAAAGGATTGCTCGTGATCTCAACGAGTTAACTTATCCAAACAACACGCTTAAACCACAACAGAAGCAACAATATCAAGAGTACGAAAATACAATGTAACATGCCTCATGCAAAAATTCCTATGTCTGCAAACAAGGTCATCAAACTTTTCACAGCAAAAACACGAGACAACACAACGGGTAGTTGTGCAATACCAGAGTTATCAATCACATATTTTGCCCTGGGGCATCATTATGTGCTAAGACCATAAGTAAAGCTCGTCATTCTTATCCATACTCTAATTCTTCAGCAAAAAATCTGAAGATCCACCATTAATTCTTTAATTAACTGTGGTTACTTGGTTAGCACCTAGAACAATGCCATTAACTTGTCAAAATAACCTTCGCATATGGTTAACCATTACCGCATCAAGAAATGTCAAGAGCAGAGACATGGGTAATGAATAAAACCAACTATCAACTTCCAGAATCTGTATTAGTGTCTTTTATTTTTCTATATACATCAATCAGAATCACTTGATAAGCAGTAATTGAGTCTTTGAGAACTTTAGGGAAGAACAAAAGTCATAAGTAGATGATCATCTTCACATCTATATTAATAAAACAGTGCGTCCAGGCCACAGTAAATTCGTTAACCATAGTAAATATTTTCAGATTGAGTAAATATTTTAATCACGATAAATATTTTAACATAATAGCAATGCTATATGTACAAGAACTCAAGCAAACAAATACACACACACACACACACAACGTACATTGTATGAACAAAATTAAGTTGTGAACACTTTATGTTCGGATCATTAATTGAAGTCTATTATTACGATCACATGCTTGAATTACAGATGTTGAGCAAGGCATTGCCCCTAAATCATGTCAATATTCCTAGGCGAACCCTACCAATTCCAGATATTTAAGTACCACCACAAACCACATTGCAGCTCCAACCCCCCACCCCGAGAGGTAGACCGTAGACTTTTAATTCGTTATACAATTAGGTTTCGAGTCAATTCAACGAGTCTTAAAACAATGCAAGAGCGAAAATAATTATTTACTACAAGCATTAAAATTCTTTTCGTCTGAAAACCCTAACTACAAAAATATATACAGATAGATACATATGCATGCAAATATAGAAATAAATCTGCGACGAACCTCTAGAGGAGAGAAGAGAAGCTTTTGATTATTCGAAACCGAAAGCGCCGTAGACAAAATAAAACCCTAAAAAGGAGAATGTAGAGACGAGTGCGATTTGGGAAGCGGAAATCTATGGGTGAGAGAAAGACGGAGAAGGTGTTGTGTTATATATATACTATATTGTGGGTAGCGTTGTTGTTACTTGTTGGAGAGTATTTGAAGTTGTGTTTGGTTCAGGTTTTGATTTAATGTCGGTGGTCTATATAGGAATTGGAGTGGGTGGGAGTTAAGGGCTCAGCTTTGGCGAGATTTTGTGGGGCCAATATACAAGGTTGTCGTGCGACGTCGATTTTTTATCATTAAAAAAATATAACGAGCAGGTGTGGGACTCATTTTTTGGAAGTTTCACGTAATACACATAAACAAAAAAAAAAAAAAAAGAAACGTTAAAGTAATTAATTAGGGGAATTTATGGAAGTTGACTTCCAACTAGGATTATGAATCTTATTTTAAATATGAGTAATGTCACGCGAAATTAAAAAAATATTATATAACTTAAATTTGTATCTCAAATAAAGTGAGACTATCGGATAAGTGGGTCTTATCACTTTTTTAAATGAGACCTACTGATTCAATGATTCCCCTTCATTTAGGATGTAAATTTGAATTATATAGCATTGTCCTAAAAATTAAATTTAATAATTACAACCATTGATTTTACTGTAGTTCTAATATTTATTGAGATTCACTATCTATTCAATGATTGGGAATATCAAGTTTAGTTTTTAAATTTAATTTTTAAATTCATCTAACAGTTTAAAAATATAGATAAATAAACCATATGAGAAAAGATTTAACTATGGAATGAAAAAAACTTTAGGTTATCTTTCTGTTAGATATTTGGAGTAAGAGTTTGGAGGTGATTAAGTACTTATATATTTTATTATATAGTTTAATATCTTATAAAATTGTCAAAATATCTAATAAAATTTGAGAAATTTCAATTTTGAATTTGAAGAAAAGCAATTCAGTCAGTATTTGAAAATTTTTACTAAATATGGCCAAAGTCAACAAAAGGCAATTCATACATCATTATTACAAAGGAAAATTAGCTATTAAAACTTTAAGATTACATATGAGAAAAGCAGCAACGATTGGATGAGGAGCAATTATATATATCTATCTATTTCTATATTTATATCTATACTACTAATAAAAATATTTTAATATAAAATTTTTTTGATATACTATTTTACCTAGGGGTGTCAATCGTGTCGTATCGTATCAGTTTCATTTCGTGTCATTTTCGATCGTGTTATTTTCGTGTCGTATCACTTTCGGTACGTGTCAATATTCATGTTAATAAAAAATTATTTAATTTGACAACAACTAATATACTACTATTTAAAAAAATATAAAAAATTATAAAATTATTATTTTCTATCTATAATACTCATTAAATAATTATTTTCTATCTACTGTACTCATTAATCGTGTTATTCGTGTCGAACTTTAATTTAACTCATTTATTACTCGTGTCAACTAATCGTGTTTTTTTCGGATTCATGTTCAAGTCAAAAATTGACACCCATAATTTTACCCTTGTAAAAAACTATAAATGATAGCATGTCTTTTTGTATTTAAATATATAAATTACTATTATATGTTTTTTTATTTAAATAATAAACTAATCTCTAATATATCATATAAATCTCAATGTTTTTGCAAAATTTTTGGATAGTCATGTTATGATTAACATGATATATAAAAATAATATTATTTTTTTTTTCAAAACCTCAATATTAATATACGTTAACAATTAAATTGATACACTATCATCTTCGATGTCTTAAAACGACTATATTTATTTTATCTTTTCATTCACAGTCAAAATAATTTGATAAAAAATTACTAATACATAAAATAAAAACAAAAAAGGCAAAAAGATAAAAAAAAATCTATAAATCTTACTACTTGGTAGCTCGAATAAAAGAATCACAAAAAATAAATCATTGGATGTTTATAGTTATAAAGAGAATATAAACAATTTAAGTATAATAAATATAAAATAATATCTAATATAACTACATAATTAGATTTTTTTTATGCATTTTGTCAAATATTTCAAAACAAATTTTTACGCATTGCTAGTTTATTAAAAAGTTGAGGTGGCTGGACACCCTCTGTCAGGGGGGACATAAGTAATCAAATTTACTTTTGACAACAATTGACTCCTTATCTTTTTAATTTTAGAATCTTGAGGGCATTAAGGTTGGACATGCACAATGTATTTGAAAATTCGCAATGCAAAATGAGCTGGACCACAATAATAAAGGTTATTTTTTTCCAGTTGATTATCATTAGTCTCCAACTTAATTATTTTTAAGTCATAATTTTTAACTTATTTTTTAAATTATCATTAATTTTTATAAAAAAACTTGGTTTAAATTCTTGTTTTTTACTGTAAAAAAAAAATTGCAAAACAATAAAATATCTTGAAAAAAAGTGTTTTGTAAATACACTTTAACACTAAAACAATTGAATTTAAACTATATATTCATAGAAACAATGATAGTTTACTAAATCAGAAAAAAATATGTTAATTAGAAAATAAATATGAAAAAACTGTAGAATGGAAGTGATTAATGGTTAGAAAGGATACAAGTGAAAAAACGGAAGAAGGTGGGTTTAGGAGAAGGCACATCATAATCCCAAGTGCATCATTGTACCTGAGTGACATCCCACTCTCTTTGGAACCATAAAGACTGTAACGTCCTCAATCTCGTTATATATTCAACAGATCTAAACTTGTATATATGTTACCACAAAAACCAACTATCCATAATCACATGTTTAATTTTTGGATTAAAAATTCATATTTAATTTGAGTTTAATTCTATGATTGGATTTATTTCGCGTTGAACCCAAATTCACCACATTCGATTGGGTCCTAAAAATCCGAGACCTCGACTTGAATGCTGATGAATTTAAACCAAACTAAAATTTTTAGTACAAGCTCAATCCGAACATTGAAAATTTATGTCCAAGTACTTAATATTGGACTCAAATTTGACTCGTGCTATTCTATCCAACTAATATACCATTTTTTCCCCACTGATATGGGAATAAGAATATTAGTCAAGCAATTAAATGACAAAGATATCTCTACAAGACAAGAATGTATGTCTCAGACTGCAATAACCCCCTATGCCAAGTCCAAAGACAAGCAAAGAACACAACCGTACATTGCGCTCTAATAACTGTCAATTGCCAATAAATAGCCTACAATGAGCCGGAAGGCTTAAAAGGGACTAACCCTGCGAGCCAACACTAATAAAATTTCGGGAACAAGCCGCCGCCTGCTCCTCGGAGGTGCCTTAGCAAGAGCTTCTTTATCACCATCATGAATGAAAGCTACCAGATAGTCGAATAGCTCATCTTTACCGCCTCTCAAAGGATCCTGCATTTGAAGAGGATGGGACGGTGCGGGGGGGCACATTAGGCAGCAAATGGAAGAATAGTGTCTCATTGTCATCAAAATTGTTTCACATGGCTACTGGAAATGTAATTTTCAAATTGAGGAAGTAAAACATGTAACACCAAATTAGCATTTTATAATGTACGAGAAAAAGTTTTAACCACCCGAGGGACTCAAGTAGGGCATAACACAAATTAGCAGATCTTGAAGGATTTGCTGAGTTGAGGTGGACTGGTGTCATGAGATTGTTCGTATGACATTTGATTGGAAGGTGGGATTCATGCAAGCTTCTACAGTAATCTTGAAGTAATCCTGAAAATTCATTAATAAATGTTTCTTTTTCCTACTGGTTTAGTGGAATTAGCACCAGTAAAGAAGTTTTGGATAAAAATAGTCTTCCTCCCATTCAAACTCCATCCCTTTTCCTCCCATTCAAACTCCATCCCAACAAGAACAGGAAGAAACATTTACAATAAAAACAGCTCTCTAAACAGAGCACTGCAGCAAGGTTAAAAAGAGATCGATAAAAAACAGAAGAATAAAAGGCAATGTTGACATGACAAATAAACAAGGACAACAACAAATAAGAAGGATTTAAATCATCACTCACTTGAAGAAATAAATCTGTATGAGTTTTTCCACTGTACAAGATTAGTTCAGCTGGCGCACCTACCCTGTGGAGAGCATCTACAAAAGATTTGCTGTTAATAGCAAATGCCCAGAGTCCATTAGAAGTTAGGAAAATTTGTCAGATGAATAAAAGGACAAATAAGACGACAAAAGACAACAAAGGATAGCACACAAGATTTTGGGATGGAATGTCCCGTCATATCAGAACAAAAAGTAGTATGAAGGCTATAATCTGAAATAAAACCTTGCATCAGAAGGGATGGAATAATCCGAGGTTCCATGTAAAAGGATAATACGAGGCAGAATGGATACAGCATTCCTAATGCTCAGGTCTTGTACCACCAGTTCAGGAGAAAATTGATGCAAGGATTGTTCCCCTTCCATTATACTGTCATTATAACATATCAGCACATCAGTGCGGGACAACAAATATGTAAAGCCGAAAGTGAACCAAATTGGTGATTGCATATCAGTGGTCATAACCTTAAAAATATGGAGCGATATAAGCCTCGACCATGAAAGTGGTCAACCAAGTTTGGTAAATTATACCTGCCCAAGGAAATTGCTTTCAAATGTAGGCAGAAATGAAATCAATATCCAGAAAAAAAAATAATTATACATGAATTTTCAAAAATGTGGTTTGTGATATGAGACCTTTACACCTTTGAGGCCTTATAGCCAGAGTGTAAATGTTGCTTATATTGACAGGACCAAAAGAGTGAAAAGAGAAGCAATCCTGGTTCCCTTTTACAGTGAAGGATTTCTTTCCTCCTCCTTTTTATCAAACCCTTACTTGATAGAAGTTGCTTCTTATTTCTTTGCTTCTTGTACGGTAACTCTATAAACATGATTAACTACAGAGCTAGTAGTGTTGCAATATATCATTACCCTCCTGACACACCAAAATAAGCTTTTATCTGGGAAACACTCCAGGAAATGCTCTTTCTTCGAGATTCTTTAATTGTCTGCTCTAGGAGAGCACAAGCAGCAATATGTGCCCCAGCTGATTGACCCATAAGATAAATCCTACACAAAGCAACCATGACATGATCAGAAGATAAATAGGCATTTAAAACAAAAAAATAAGTCTCTTACCTGTTAGGGTCACCTCCATAGTCAACAATGTTGTTGCATATGAATGAGATGCCTTGAGAAACATCTTCAACCATATCGCCGATGGTCCCCTGAGGAAAATTTCTGCACATTACACAGGTATTATGCATGTGAAACCTGACAATTGCATAAACTACTATCCACTGAAGGCACTGCTAAACAAATCAAAGAACCTGAGTCAGACAACTATACTGGTGAGGCAAAATGCAACCAGCTGTCCTTAATCATTGTCAATGCCAACCTGACTGATTGTTCTGGGCATCATTTAACATAGGATATAATTTTGCCGCACACTCCAAAGGTCTATCATGCATTGTTCTTTTTATTTGAAGTTTTTTAACCTATTAATTTTTACTGAAAAAACAAATACTTTGACGATGTAAACTGATCCCTTGGGTTGAGTGGCCAAGGTGTTCAGACAATTATCAGATCAACATTGCCCCATATTCATATATATTGGACTGTGGACTACAGTATGGTGTCAAATCATACAGAAAATCCAATTTTACCTGTAATCGATACATGCCACAATAATGTCTCTTTCTGCTAACTGCTTTCCTAGAAGAGAACCCCATGCTTTGTACCTACATACCCAAGGAAATAGAACTATTTCAGTCATAAAATGAAAGAAGGCGTCATTTTTAAATCATGTAACAAGCATTCACCAAACAAACATAATGACGATGATCCACTTAAAGAATTAGTAAACCAACCAACAGTGTTATAATGGTATAGAGGAAAACTCACTACTAACTAATCAGACAGATGTACGTGTAATTTCTACCAGGAAATGTTTGGAAAATAAACAGAGCATGGCCGGCAAAACAAAATTGACCAAGTACTACCCTTGCACATATTTATATGTCACCCCGTGTCTTGCTTGAACTATTTAGTGCAATTTGATTTTTAACAGAACAGAAACCACCTCCCATACTTATTTTTTGAGACATATGGGAAGTGGGAACATATTTCACTAATAGCAAAAATAAGATTGCTGCCACTTCACAGGGACCTGGCATGGAACCCGTAACCACCTGTGATCGAGAGTGAGCACTACCACTCGGTCACTCCCTCACCCCTCAAGTATGGCTGTCCCAGCTTTCACAACCTATTTTTAGTTTGTGTCACTGAACATACTCCCTTTCCCTCAGTAAAATAATAGAAACAGACGTGGAATATCCACATTGAACTCTGTTGAGTATGTTTGATATTCAAACAACCAACCTTGTTCCTGAGACACACTGCTCTGTATCAGAAAAAAAAAACATTTTAGGCATTTAAAACCATACTCACCTAGCTATCCTAACCACTGCACTTAATAGGAACACCACATTCTAGTCTACTTACCCAATAATCCAGGCTCCACCGGTTACAAATGCCACAACTGGCTTTAGGCCATCTCTACTTGTCGGTAAATATAGATCTAACCTGGAAAATGATCCCGCAATTACAGTTAAGATTAGAACATAAGTTGTGGAACCGAAAAATTACGTGTGACCTGAATTTCACAATCCCATACCTATTTCTAGGTTGATCTCCATAAACAATACTCCGACGGACTTGGCTAGAGAAGAAATAGTAATATCCAACTGTCAAAAGATTGAAAAATAAAGTTATGCTCCAATAATCTAAAGACATGTTAATTAAATCCCACAAGAAGAACTAGGAACTCAACATGCACAATTAAGTGTTAAGCAATCATTTTGCAGGACTAAAGCCATGGATACCATTGCACAGAGAATATAAGGAAAACTCAGTTGTATTTACATAGACAAAGAGCAAAAGAAAGCAACGGATGGATGATACAAGGATTCAAGATGTCACTTCAAGATAGAGGATAGGTTGCGGAAGCTATAAACAAGTGAAAAGAATGTTGTCAAGCTGGGTTGACAAAATGCTAATGGATCTCAAATACATCGGTGCCAGTGAGATCATGAAAATGTGGAACGACCATTTTAAAACCACCACTTTGGGCTGACCCACAAAAAACTTACAATGAGAAATGGCACGCATACTTGTCTTATTTGTAACATACAATGCCTTTGAGATAAAAACCACCATTCTCGGGGTACAACCCATGTTCACCAAATTAGAAATTAAAATTTGCCACCATCTAAACCAAGAAAGTCAATATAAATATAGTCTTCTTGATTTCCATGATATTTGTAGCACCTCATTTGGTACTTGTATAGGCTCTCTAAAAAGAAAGTAGTATGACAATTGACAAACATAGGGATTCCCATACATATATGCAGTCAGGTCTTTCTTTAATTAGCTTTGAAGCATAACCTAAGATATAGTATAGAAAGCCATCTCTATTGAATAGATATGTTGAGACAAATAACATCGTAGCCCTTTGTATAAACAAGGTCGAGGCACACAGGTAATGAAGTTTCAAATCACAACAAAGATATGGTCAAACACACTGATATCGATCATTGCTAAACTAATCGTAGACCACCCTCGCTCGAGGCGTACATCCCATGTACGCCTCATCGCATCCGTTTGGAGGGAAACCTGATAAGGCAAAAAGAAATAACCATACTTATCCTCACTATAAGCACCATTCATGCAGTTTCTCGTCACCCTGAGGGTAGGACAATGATCAATTTAATTCCCCTCCTAAAATTGCATAAATGATGGTCCAGAACTGATTAATGAAGCCTAGCAAAGGAATGTTTGATAAAACTTGAAGAATCACTCTAAGCTTTTTATTGTCAAATAGTGATCAAAAAGTTATTGGCGAGCTATGTAATAACATAAGATTGGATTGAAAAGGTCACCGGCAACCAATTGTATATTGAAACCTTTAAAGGATTAAATAATAAGAAAGCAATGAAGCTTGTCCACAGAGTTATCTAAATTTCGTTACAGACTTTTCAAAGTATCCCCCAGTCTTCTATACCATTTACGGTGTATTAGATCATACTAAAGAGACCAAATAAATAAAGGGTAGAAGAAAAATGAAGGAAAATGGGACCAATCACAAAAAAAGCACCTTGGAGAAAGCCAGGCATAAGTAACATGGCATATAAACCGAGGGCAAGAAGTCTTGTGATCCAACGGTAGCCTACCCTGAATGAAAACCAATGATGAGTGCCCAGCACAAAATTTTAGAATACAGGTTAAATAAAATGTTGTAGTAAGGAAAAACAATCAGGACAAACAACAGATGACTTCTTCATTCTTCAACTTCTCCAAGGAAAGTACCAACCAAACATGGTCCTAGAAAAGAACTAACACAAGCAAAATTTGGCACAGAAACCCATCCAAATGGAAGAGAGAAAAAATTACACAAAATGTTGTCATGTGCTTAACCTCTGATCCAAATCACTTACATTTCATACTTAAACTCAGTATGTCCAAATTAGGAAGCTAGCACTTAAAATCTCATCTGCAAATGTTCTAATTCATTCCTATAAAATGAAAACCATCTTAAAGGCATGTGTAATTAACCAATTTTGGTCAGTGTTGAGCCGCAAATATAGATTCCAAGGATTTGTCACATGACCCTTACAAAAGCAGCATAATCCGGACACTACAAGTAAAGCTTGTGACTGTAAAATAATACCAATATTCTCTCCAAAGGATAAATCATCAACACTACAGTTATTTTGTAGAAGTACAAAAAACATAACCACGTCATCTGATGCTTAGTAGGATCACAAGCTGCTTCATCTGACTAGGACCCAAATAAATTCAGAAAGCTGCTTCATCGTGTTGATTCCTAATAGGTTCACCTCATCGGTTCATAGATTGGTCACTCTTGCCTAGTATCAAATGATTTTAAACAACTTTTTATAATCGGTACACTTCAAAGACAAACTTGGGTTTTGCAATTTCAGGTCAGATCAGTTTTTAAGATCATCAATGATCGGTGTTACTATCATCTTCCGAACTCCCACCCCAACTCCCCACTCCTTTCCCACACCTGCTATATGGTTACAAGCCTCATCCCTATTGCCAAATCGATAACCTTGTGTAGTCCTTTTATCATTTGTCTTTCTTCAAATATAAAGATAAGCTGCCGCAATTCTCTCCATCAACCAGCTTAATATGATTGAATTACACAAACCATCTGTCAAACCTGATCCAACCATCACCTCTAAGACCCTAGCACTTTATGGTTGTTAAACCTTCTTTCATCTCCCAAAAGAATTCCCCTTTTTCTTTTCTAAAAAATACATTTCAAGACAGCTCGTCAAGCATTTTCCTTTGAAGGATCAAATAGAGCATACAGGATCGCTACAAACAAGTTTGCACAAGCATAAACGGTATCATCAGTATCATTTTCCAGGATCCTATAAACAATTCATCGTTATTTCTCAAAGATACAAACAATGATTTAATACCATAGAATCAGGTTCCAACTGCTGACATGATATTGCCAAAAAAAATACAAACTTCATAGGACATAAGCAAATATACTGGAGCATCCTCTGTTGCTACAGTCCAATATTACACAGAAAAAAACATGTACACGTAACGCAGTCGTGAACACAACATTAAGAATCACAGCGTAAAGGAGTAATACCCGAGATATCCGAGAAGCTTGAAGCTAAGACGAGTAACCAAATAGGTCTCAGAGGCGGCGTGACCAATGTCACGACTGAACGATTGCTGGCGCCGCGGCGGGGACGGTTCGGACGTCGTTTTCGTGACGATTCTCCGTTTCATTTGGTAGTTGGCTGTGGCCGGAACAGTTGAAAACCTAGAAAGCAAAGGAACCGATTCCATGTTCTTCACATCATCAACTGATTCACCGGACTGAGGAATCGCCGGCGATGTGGCCATCTCCATCTCCATCTCCACACAGAATCTATACGATATTGATGCGTCGATCTTTGAATAAGATTGAGAATGCTTCGCAATGGGATGAAAGTTGGCTTTCCTGTTTATGTCTCTGAGGTTTGGTTTGCTCTACCACCAAATGGTGCATACGGGAAGAAACGAGAAGCCCTTTGTCCTAGCATCGGTCGGTCTGCCAAACCATACTTTCACTTAAGAGGGTAAATTTTAAAATGACCCTTATATCCCCTATACTTTCACTTATTTCAATTTAATGACTCAAACTTTTAAAATCATGTCATCGTATCAATTCATTTTAGGAATCAAACTAAAAAAATACTTTTTTTCCCACAAATAGTCTACTGTTAGGAAAAATAGAGAGATACAACAATAATCTCGTGTTTGAAAATATTTTGTATCTTAAAATAGAGTGAATAAAAAAAAAAGATATATATATATATATATATTAATAAGATTATTTAATATTAAATAATATATTGATTGAGTCTTTGAGAATTGCATAGAGAAAATAATATAGCAATAGCGACATGGTCTCAATCATGTTATTTTTATATTTGGTAAAAGGAAGCACATCAGCTGGAAAATCACTGGCCACCCACCTGGGGGTAATTATCGAGGAGGTTCTCACTAGTGGAATTTTTAAGCCATTATCAATCTTTGAACGTCTCGACCCATACTGACCCACATGATATGTAAAGACATTTGACTTTCTCATTTTCAACCTAAGAAAAGTTAAACACAGTCTAATCACTTGCTGTTATTAAATAAAAATAATTTATAAGTAGGACTCTCGGTAATATACTATTAATAGCCTTGTGCCAGAACAATTTATGGGACAAAAAAATTAATATTAATTGTGTAATAAATAAATATATGTGTAGATTAGTGGAGTTATTATTATTATTTTTTAGTTCAACGATTAGGAATGTCTGAACCAGTTTACGCACATTTGGACTAATTTATTCTCCGATCTAGTCAAAAACAGACCATCCACGCAGAAATTAGAATAAGTTTTGTATCAGTAGATCAAAGTAAATAAAAATTAAATTAATTTGAATCATTATTGTGTATAAAATTTAATTTTTTAACTATAATATTAAATAACTTAAAAAAAATAAATATATTGATTAAAAAAAATATTCAAAGGATGTTGTGGGTAGTTGGATGCCATTGCACGATTTGCTTCGCTCAACGGCTCAAGCAACAGCACCGTGCACTCTACTGACAAATGGAAGCATCCGCCTCTCCCAATTCCTATCATTGTCATCTCCCCCAATCTCTATTAATCCTTTTGAGGTTGATCTTTAATTGCTTTAAAGAAAGGATTAATTTCAAATTATACCTTAAAAAAATTATTTAAATATCAATTTATACTCTCAAAAATAAAAAAATCTTAATTTACACCATCAAAGATAAAAAATTGTATTAATGTATACCTGAAACTAACGGTGGTCAGTTTGTTGTCTAAAACTAATTAAATAAATTACACTTAGATCCCCTCATACTTATTACTTAAATAAATTACACTCAAAATTATAATTACATATTATCCTTTATTTTGTAAGCCTATTATATTTTAAAGTTTAAAATCAAGCTTATTATTTGAATATCTAATATAATGTAGGTATTTATATAATGTTCTTTATTCTAATGCAATACATTACTTAAACAGAATTATTTGAATGTCCAATTGAAGGAACATTTTTAGTCATATTTGAATTCTCAAGGGATGTAGATGTAATATTTTAAATGCGAGAGATTTAAGTGAGTTAATTGACAAGTACGAGGGATGTAAATATAATTTATCTATTTAGTTTTAGATGACAAACGGATAATCAATAGCTTGAGATGCTCGTTAATTCAATTTTTTATCTTTAAGAGTGTAAATTGATATTTTTTATCTTTAAGAGTATAAATTAAAATTCGAACAATATTTTAAAATGCAATTTGAGATTATCCCTCGAACAAAATTAGGAGTAAAGGTGCATTAAATATTTTTTTTAAAGATTTGGTTCATCCATTTGAATAAAAGAATTGGTTCACCCATTTGAATTTGGAAACAATACTGAAAGTGACATCTATCGGAATGCATAGCCTCTAAATATTGTCAAATGTTAGGATCCATCGTAACATTTTCAGAACCGATCTCAATCAAGTACCCTAAAATGTTGTAACTTGACAGCAAAAAAATAATAATGTGAACCCTAAAAGTTACCGACAGGTGTAGTCTGGTTGGCTTCAATGGAGGGTTCAAACCTGGGCCTTGTAAACCAGATATTATTAGAGGAGTTAAATTTTTAACTTGCCTTCGGACTAGACCATCCTAAGTCAATAACTATGGTTTAAACTGAATATTTTGTAACATATAAAACCTCAAGATAATATCCTGAAAGTTACTACATCTAATTGCTCTTGACCACCTTTTTCACGTTCCGCCCCTAAAAAAAAAAAAACCCAAAAAGTAGTTTAACATAACCCAAAAGATTATAAAAATTTTCAGATTAATTTATGATCGATCCCAATTTTTTGGTTGTCGACAAATTTAAAAATTTGAATCTAAATCTATAAAATTTTGCGGTACAATACTAATTTTTTTTCTTTTTCCATACTCTTCTCCCCATAAAATTTTAACCCATACAAAGTCTTAATATATTATTATGTTATATTATTTCATTATTTTTAAATCAGTAATTATAAATCAACAAATCAAAATCGAAAACTCTCAATATATTACTCAATATTTTTAAAATGAGAACAATCAAATTTGAAAAAAAAAATTAAATGACTAAAAATAAGACTCACTCCCACCAAATTAGTGATCATCAATTACATTCGACATGGAAATTACCTTCAAAAACTCTATTTTGACTTTTATGTTCTTTAAACTTAAAAGTTTAGATATGGAAATGGTCTTCGGTACACCAATAATTTTCAAAGTTAATAATATTAATTAATGTAATATAAAAGACTTTTTCAAAGATCAAATATTATAGCATACTCCAATAATAATTAATTATTCTTAATTCTCCTTTTCTATTGGATATGAATATGTCATATCTTTTGCACACGGTTTGGTTACAATTAATGTTTTAATAATATAATTAATTTAAATTATATGTGCCAAATATTTAGTATATCAATAATTATAACATTTTGAAGATTAAATTATAATTTTAAAAATACAAATTTATAATTTGGGTTATTAGCAAAGTTTAATCAACCAATCTTAGCCAATATGATGGTTTGGTCATGTAATTGAATCCCTCTCTTTAACAAAACAAAAATACAACACTTGAAATAATTCCAGTATCCATGAAGATTCTGTCAGATCATCCTACAACACCGTAGTTTATCCAGGCTTTTATCTGAACCACCATCTCTGAATAGTGGAAATTGGAGTAGTCAAGAATGGTGCATAACGATGGATAAGTGGATTAACAGTCATCCCAATCTTAGACCACACGCTTTGATGGTAACCAGCAGTCGCAGGGGCATGATACATGAGCTTTAACAGCTGCCAAAGAGAGTTCAAAAACTTATATCAGCTAAGAGAGAGAATGCAAAATCTGAATTAAACAATGAACAATGCACACCACTACCATCTTTCATAAGGATGCACTCCCAGGCGTGTGAAAGGCAGTTGTTGAGGAATACCCTCAAGGTCACTAATCCGATCCCCACCCTAGGGCGCTATAGCCCAAGAAGGATTTCAAACATCCGTGTTGTTGGGCTTGTACAAATTCTTTCAATACAGACTTAAAGCAATTTTGAGAGAGATATCAACATGGCAGCCTCAGCATGAGTGAGGCAAAACATAGGTCCTGGCTCAGCCAGCCTATATAATTTAAACCTTTGATATCAAACCAACCCTCCCCAACCCAAAATCCAAAATCCCCAACTCCCACAAGAGCAGAATAAACCCTCTTTTAAAGTGGCATAAGATAAAAGACTTCAATCCCAAAATAAAAGGGAGAAATAATGTGTACCTGCCAATACATGAATGTCTGTAGTATGTTGCGCTGCCACCTGCATGCACATATCGCAAATTAAAAGAGAGAGAATAGGAAATAAGATTATAAGGGGAAAAAGAAGAAAAAACCAGTCATTGACTTAGTTGAGCTACTGACGAAAATAATGAGATAATCAGAAGAAACCCAAGTCCAATCTCAGCTTGCGAAGACAGTATGCTGAGTGTGGTAGTGTTTGATTCCACCCATACAGAAGGCTCTTCCAAGTACTTTCTGTAAACAAGATAAAAGATATTTAATAAGTAGACACACTCTTTTAACAAGTTTTCCTCCAAATTTTTCTCTTACACAATCCCCCTACCACTACCCCTACCCCCACCTTCCGGTCGCAGGGGCCAACACACCATGTGACAAGTTTTAGGCTCGAGTACCAACGGCCTGTCTTCAGGCACCTTAAAATGCCGCTTTGGTAGGAACTCCATTTAACTCAAGGTGCAAGTTGCTACTAGTTGTAGCACTTAACAATTGTTACAAGCATATTAATTGAATGTTCCAATCAAAAGGCATGACTCCCATACCTGTACAAGGAGGAGCGACTGAAATTACGCCTGAGGAACTTGGCAACATGTTCAAGGACACAGCATAAAATAGGAATTAAAGCAACTGCAACAATATTTAACACCAGCACACTGGGTCAAATAAACGATCATCCAAGTACAATAAGCAGGAAGATAACATATAACAGAGGCCAAGTGATGCTAACATTTGAGGTAAAGATGTGAAGTGACAAAGCTCAGGCAGTAAATGAAGTGGAGAAAATCCTTGGTCGCAATTACTGACTGAAACCACACTTGCACAGCTTGCATATTCCACGCCCTAGGTTTCTGCAAAGAATGACCAGTTACTGGAAGCATCATCACTGTAAATTAACTTTTAAAAACTGAGTACAGGAAACTATCAAGAAACTGGATCCACAAACTTACCCCATATAGCGAATACAAAGAATACAGAGAAGAACATGCAGTGCCCATGAAGGCAAGCCGATATGCCCTGTTCGAAAGAGTTCTGGGTAGAAGTGGAAAAATTGCAAGCACAGCCACAACAAAGACCTGCAGAAAAATGTACATTCAGATTTTACAAAAACGCAAAACTTATACAATCAGAACATAGAACCAGTTTAGTACTATTGCTTGCTTTGTATCCTCACAACTAAAAAAGATGATTTGACGAAAATAAAGTAATAGACCCTCACGATAACAATAAAAGAGGTTTGAAGACAAATTAACTCCACATGCAAAATAGTCACAATCAAACTTCCAAGTGAAACAAAGAAGCCTAATTAGTGCATCACAACAACATAAGATTCCAATTTCTCAAAAAGGTTTGATACCACAACTATAAATGCTTCATTGTCTTATTCAATGCAACATAACATATCATAGATGCATGGGTGTTTGACAGAAATATTTCCTGCTTATGTGCAGAACATATACAAACTAGCAAAACGAACCAAGATAACAACATAAGAAGAGTTTCACCAAGAAGTTTTGAGCAATATGAACGGGCTACAAGATACCCCTAACATATTGTACCAATTGAAAACCAAGCCATTTTCAATGTAGAATACAAGGACACAGCCAGTTGCAATTAACATATTTAAATCAATGCCATAATAATGTTCATCAGGAAAAATCATTCATATGTTTTGTGCGCGCAAAAATGTCTACGTCAGTTATAAAGCTAATCAGTGTACCCAAGCATTGACAGAAAATTGTACGGTATGCCTATCCCAACGCAGAGATGTTGGATTTGGAGTTGAATTTGTAGATGTCCCTGATGTTCTAGCAGTTGACCCTACGCGCAAATTTGAGCTGAGTTCAATTAAACCAACAGAAAGCATTGGTAAAAAATAAATGAAGTTGAACTTGCACAGTACCTGAATTACGTGAACGCGTTTGACCATTGGAAGTTGATGATGATGACGATGCGGACGGTTTTGCAGGCTGAGAGGTACTGCTTATGGACATTGGCTCGACAACAAGATCAGGATCCTGCACAATGTATTAGACCAAATCACAAATAGAGCAAAAAACCCAAATTCCAAAATTCCTTTCATGTCTATAGCCTGTTTAAATCCAAATACTATTATTGATGGGATCAAAGACCAGAATCTCAGTTCCCCACAAAGGGATGTCTTGGATTATCAGAAAGCAATTTTCTTCTTTTACCAATATACAGTGAATGCAAAAAAAATCGATGGAACCAAATACACCAAGGTGTGGCAATTTAGCACACAAATCCTAAAGTGTGCCGCATGAAAACCCTATTCAGAGAAAACAGACAGTAGTAAATCCAATCAAAAGACCAAAACAATAAATGAAGCCCTCATCGATCATCTTAGATTCTAAGAAAATAAACCCCCAACAGTAAAAAACAGAAACCCCAAGCTACACAAAAAAAATGGTAAAACCCAAATGAGATTCTCTCCAATTTAAGGTTTCTTTTTCTTCCTGCTAAGTGTCTTATAAGTTAGGAAACCAATAGAACCAAGAGATGTTAAATTGTGAAAAATTCCTAATAACAAACATAAACTCCGCATAACCCAATGTTAGAAATCTTTGCTCCAAAAATCTACCATAATATGATGCCCCAAATCCACAATCGTTAGGACCGTCGGATCAGTTGATAAACAGGAAAGTAAACAGACCAAAAAGAATATGAGATTCAAATCCAGTAATCTACACAATCAAAATTCATCGCTGATGAGACAAAAATAGATAAAACCCATACGAGATTCACTTGGAAAAGAATTCAAATTCCAAGACAAAGAATAACAGATTACACAGATATTTTAAGATACACAAAGATAAATCAGTAGGTATAAATAGGTAGAGAGAGAGAGAGAGAGTGTGAAGAGTAGACAATGG
Organism: Ilex paraguariensis; assembly: GCA_963454935.2. Classification (NCBI taxonomy): domain Eukaryota; kingdom Viridiplantae; phylum Streptophyta; class Magnoliopsida; order Aquifoliales; family Aquifoliaceae; genus Ilex; species Ilex paraguariensis. Next base: position 118,051 of record CAUOFW020000783.1, read on the forward strand.
AAAAAATAAGGGGGGATTGGTGAGGTACGGACGATATAGCGCTGGTAGAACTTGCGCTTGAAGTGGTCGACGACGTCGGAGCGAGAGCCCATGTGGGGAGGTATAAGGATGTTGGACCAATAGTCCGCCCATTTTGGGTCGTTGTCGTAGTCATACGCCGCCGCCCCTAGTCTCTTCAACTTCTGTGGATCTTCATCTTCCCCCATCTCTCTCTCGGTGCGCGATTAATTCTGTCAAATGGTGGAGAGTAGACAAATACAATGTTGCCGTCTAGGATGGATGTCACTTTTTTATTATTATACTGTTACCTCACGCAGCATTCCGTACGTTAGAAAATATTTTTATTTAATATCATATAATTAAAAAACACGTTTAATTTTATTGAATTATCGTAATTATGGGAGTTTCAGTGTTTGACGATGTCGAATGAAATAATCCGACTTCGTTTTTTTTTTGATCTTTTTTCTTTTTTTCTGGTGACCCGTTGTTGTCATTGAGTTTGAGTAAGGGATATACCTTTTAAGAAGGAATCTTCCGGGAGCAGAGTATATATGCCATGATATGAAGATGGAACTACTCTCATCTCATGGGTCATGGCTAGGTACTTAATCAAGTGCCATTTTTTTTTTTAAATTTTTTATTGCTAAATAATTGTCGGCCGTTGAATTTGGGAGTTTTACTATCGTATACAAATGTTTTAAAACTCCCTAATTCGATGATAAAACATTACTCCTTTATATACAGATCCTTTAAAATCGGTTAGATTACAAATTAGACTTATTTTTGGGGACAAAAAAAATGAAATATTCTTGTTACTCATTGTATGTAGGTTAATATTATTTTAGGCAGGTCTATCCATATATAGGATAAGCAAATTTTTAGTTTATCACATTCATTAATGTGCAAAAAATAAATTTACTATAGAAAAATGTGACATTATTTGATGTGAATATTGCTGGACCAACTCAACCGGTACATGATTTATCATTTCCAAACATGAGATTGGATAAATGTTCCTAGGCATGGCATGAGAGATGCAAATATTCGTTTAAATTTTGCTGAAATTCAAATTTAAGTTGTATTTTCAATTCAAAATATATTATTCATTTTCAGTCCAGGGATTCCAGGGTCTAATTGGAGTTTTCTATCCTTTTCACTAGCTCAACTTGCACATCAAGAGAAAATAAATATACCCACTATTCATGAACCTTCTGTCAGTTTAGGAAATTCTCATGACTAAATCTTCAATTGCTGGGTATAAATCAGATTAGCAAATTTTGGTAAATTATGTACTAGTATGCACTCATTAGGATTAGGCCATCGAAAGTAGTTTAGTTGTCTTCTGTCAATAAAATCAAGACTGTTGAGCATCCCAACGTTTAAGAGCCCAACTACGAAGATCACGCGTGAACATTCTCAAGAAGCCACCTTTGGAGACCTCAAACCAGCAACCAGAATTAGTGACAAGTTCAAAGTACGAGCTTCGAGAAATGAAACGGCTATCCTTGTCTTGGAAAGGCTAAAAAATGGAACTCAAAACGTCAATATGAGACTCTATAATTGCATAACTGTCTGCTTCTTTGGCCATCACAGAACTATCTCTCTAACTCTCACATACAACAAACGGGTGTTGGAATGGCTGGAGGTAAGAGCAGTACATTGAAGAAAACTGCTAGGCATAACTACAACATCCCCGAAACTGAAAATAGCGCCTCTGCCATTGTTCCTCTAAATGTAGATCCCATCTCTATGGTTCCTGAAGAACTAGCTATTGTAGTTGATGCACCACTTGTGTCATCTTACAATGATCGAATACGCCCATTGCTTGATGCAATTGACAAGCTTCGACAACTTAAGGTCATGCAAGAAGGTATACAGCTTCCAACAATTGTCGTAGTTGGTGACCAATCGTCTGGGAAGTCTAGTGTTCTTGAATCACTTGCTGGCATCAGCCTCCCCCGAGGCCAAGGCATTTGCACTAGGGTGCCACTCATAATGAGGCTTCAGCATCATTCAAATCCTCTTCCGGAGCTTCACTTGCAGTTTCATGGCAGAACGGTGCAAACAGATGAAAATCATATATGTGATGCCATTAATAAAGCAACTGATGAGATTGCAGGCAGTGGCAAAGGCATATCCCATACCCCATTAACACTGGTAGTGAAGAAAAATGGTGTACCTGATCTTACAATGGTTGATTTGCCTGGACTCACTAGGGTGCCTGTTCATGGGCAGCCCGAAGATATATATGAGCAGATATCAGCTATGATCACAGAATACATAAAACCAGAGGAGAGCATTATCTTGAATGTTTTGTCTGCAACTGTTGATTTTACAACTTGTGAATCCATTAGGATGTCACAGCGTGTGGACAAGACCGGCCTGAGAACTCTGGCAGTTGTTACCAAAGCTGACAAAGCTCCTGAGGGACTCCTAGAGAAAGTTATGGCAGATGATGTGAATATCGGGCTTGGCTATGTAAGCGTTAGGAATCGAATAGGTGATGAATCATATGATGAAGCTCGAAATGAAGAAGCCAGATTATTCCAAACCCATCCACTTCTCTCAAAAATAGACAAGTCTATGGTCGGTATTCCAGTTCTGGCCCAAAAGCTGGTCCAAATTCAAGCTGCCATAATAGCAAAATGCTTGCCTGATATAGTCAGGAAGATCAATGACAAGCTGAATGAAAACATGTCTGAACTCAACAAGATGCCCCCAAAATTTTCTTCTGTTGCAGAAGCAATGAAAGCATTCATGTGGATTATTGGATCTTCCAAGGAGTCCCTTAGGAAAATCCTTTTGAGAGGTGAATTTGAGGAATATCCAGATGACAAACACATGCATGGCACTGCTCGTCTGGCAGAAATGCTCAGCCAGTATGCTGAAGAACTCCGGAAAAGTGCAGAAAGTAATTACAGTGAGAACTTTCTAATGGAGGAGATAAAAGTTCTAGAAGAAACCAAAGGCATTGGGCTGCCAAATTTCCTTCCTCGCACAGCTTTTCTCATTATCCTTCAGAGAAAAGTAAATGAGATATCAGGTTCTCCATTACAGTTTGTTTCGAAAGTATGGGACTACATTGAGACGGTTGTTCTTAAGGTATTGATGCAGCATACTGAAAATTACCAAGCACTCGAGTCTTCTACAAGAAGGGCAGCCCAGAACATTTTTGTAAGGATGAAGGAAAAGTCATTGAATCGAGTTTTGGAGATAATAGAGATGGAGAAGATTAGCGATTATACCAGTGATCCTGAGTACATGACAGCATGGAGTAAGCTGATGGCTAACAATAATGCCTTCCTTGAGGTTATGAATGATCACTCGAAGCCCACTAAGATTATGATTGAATGTTTTGGGGATATTGAATTGGGGCATTTGCGGCTTTTTCCTAGTCAGAGAGAGCAAGCATTTGACATGAAAATGAGAATCACTGCATATTGGAAGATTGTTCTCAAAAGACTTGTTGATTGCATGGCTCTTCACATGCTGTTAAGTGTTAAGAGTCTGGTTAACAGGGACATGGAAATGGAGATTGTGAATGTACACATGGATCCTGAAGGTGGTGGAATAGAACGAATGCTAGAAGAGGTGCCCTCAGTTGCTATAAAGCGTGAGAGATTGAACAAAAGTATCAAGCTGCTGAAGGATTCTAAGGAAGTTGTTGCGAAGGTCATGGACAGAATTGCTATTACTGGTGATTAAGTTTTCAATGTATGCTGCTTTTCATATCTTGGTTAGTGTCGCAGTTTACTCTGTTTGGCAGATTTGAAGGTCTGTTTTGGTAGTTTTGCTTGCAAGATTGTCTGTTGATTTACGCATAAAACAAGTACTTTTGTATTTTCTCACAGTTATTTTGTACTTGGCAATTTTGCTCAACTAGAATGCATTGAAAATTAATAGAAGCTATTATGCATTAGGAGATGATTTTACCTTCTTTGTTAGCCGGTGGATTTGCACTTATTATTTAAGTAAGAATGTGATTGTCCATTGATCAACATTAGATCCAAGGGTCAGATAGAACAAGATTACATCACTTAATGGGTTAATTAACGGATCTAGTCAGTTCCACGTTGGATCCAATGCTTCACATGGGTCGATGCCTTTTGTCATGACCCAAGGTTACTGTTCTATAACAAATTACAGTGGTCTACAAAATATCCCCTGAAATTTGACAAGTAGCAAATTCCCCTTTTGGGTTTCTGCAGATATAATCATTAATTGGAACTTCGAAAAGTATTAGGCCACAGAAGAAGGAAAAGTAGTTAAAACTGTTTTGGCATTTGTTCAACCCAAAACACCAACCTCAGTACAACACAGTTCCCTAACAAATGCCATCAGTAAAGCATTAAATCAAACAGTTGGCATACCCAAACAATACAATTTGCATACTACGCAGTTTTTGAGAGATTGTATGAAATTATGGTGATCAACTTCATCACATCATAAAACATTACATTTTGAGCAAACACTGGAGTGGAAATAGAGCAATAGAAGTAGTACCTGGACATGGTCTTTGGACACATGGTCGTTGGTGTGCCTACTAGCCAGTGTAAGTACTCAATTAAGTTATTATTCCATTCACTTGCTTACTATAAGACTTTCATTAAAGTTAATTCTTCATAATGGATTGTGTGGTGTTAATTTTTGATAATGGATTTTGTCAAGTTAAGTTTGTGTCTAAGTTTTATTGTGTTAATTTCTATCCAATTCATACAAGATCCATTTATAGTAATATATTTCTGGGATCATATTGTATAGTATCGTTTTAATGTTGCTGTTGTGCAGCATATCTCGTGTTTAGTTGTTTGGATGACTTATTTATTGAATGAGTTTGATGGATTCACCTGTTTATTATTTAAACTCGCTAAGACTAAATATATACTCACTAATTTTGTATTCATTTTGTTTCGTATGAGTGGATTAAGTTTAGAACTCACAAGCCTAATTGAACAGGTTATGGCTTCTTTTTTTTTTGTGCTTCTTTTTAGGTGGCCAAAACCTGTGGATGTATCTCATGGAAAAGAAACCACCTGTGATTTAAGTAATGCTGATCCTAATGGCCATTATCTCAAATGCCTCATGGACCTATACTTAGATCAGGTTGATAAGGCCTGGGCAGCTCAGGTTGAGAGTTTCAACGTTGTGGGCTCTAGGCCCTTTATCTACTAAGAAAATGGAAAGGTTGTTGGGTTGCCATGAAAAAAGAATAAATTACCAGCCTCTCCAAGTATAGTGGATACAAAATGACCTTTCCGAACCGCCTTTCAACCCTTCTAAGCCTTCACTACTTCAAGGGTGTCACTTTTTTTTTTTAAGGACGTTCTCACCTCCATATTTAGAGAATGGGGAGTGGAATAAAGGCGGAAACTGTGTCAGGACAAAGGTCATTCTCAAACCACGAAATGATAACAACGATGAAGGAATTTGAATGCTGATGTAGCTAACAGCCACCTTTATAGTCGATTTATTAGGGTTGTCACCTTCTACCCGATTAGTGAAAAATTATTCATCTTTTTTTTTTTGGGTTAAGCCTCATGGAGTTGTATTTTACCAATGAAGCAATTGTATACTGAGGCCGAATGGCACCCAAACCATTAATGGACACTGGCCATATGAAAATGTGAGCGCGGCTGACTGTGTCCACTGGTGCTGGCCAGGCCCAATTAGCAAATGGAATGAGTTTTTTGCTCATTGGAAGTTCGCTTGGCGGGGAAAAACTTGGGCAAAATTTTTTGTAAAGAAAATTTGATTAGATATCAAATAAGAGCAATGTTATAAAATTCAAATAAAACTAAAAAAGGTACAAGTTAAATGCATATCATTATTTCAATGAATAGGTCCCATTAATTTTTTCAGTGGGACTCACTCATCTAAGGAGTAATATATATTTAAGTTTTAATTTTGAATTTTATTTAAGTTATGTAGTATTTTTTATCTAATAAATATACGTTTTTATTTCTAATTAGCACATACGATGAATTACATGTAGATCGTTTTGAAAAATGTTTTATATTAAAGAGTTCACATAAAAGTAAAATTGACAATTTTAAACACGAGTCGTGAAGTTGACACGAATCCGACACAGATTTAGCGGGTTTGGACGTAGTCTTAACGGGTTTCGGTAGTTAACGGGTTAACTCTGTAGACCCATAAAATAAATGAATCGGTTTCGTGTTTAACCCATAAAATAGTTTAAGTCCGTTTAACCCGTTAATAGTCGTACTATAATTTTTTTTAGAAAAAGTTAGGTCTCTGAACCTCTGCCTTATCTCACACTTCCCATCTTTTAAACTCATTCAAATTTAGTAGTCATTTAATGTTTATTTTTTATCTTTATTTTTTTGCTCGGCCTTGATTTATTATTATAGTAAATAAGTCAAACATATATAATGTGTAACAAATTGATGATTTTTTGTATGTACTCGAAATACTTTAACCTATTATCTTATTTGTGGGTGACACATGTTATATCGGATAATCTGTCTAATAAATAATTTGTGTATAGATATAATAATTGCATTTATTTATATAAACAAATAGAATATAAATTAAAATTTTTTTAACACAAATCTACTCTATCTAACACAAAACATTTCTATTCGACGCACGATTACCGGACATACATAAGAGTGAAAAATGTTTCATACGAAAATGGCTGTGTTCGGAGAGATTAACGCGTTAGTGAGTCCACCTGCGACTGGTCTAATCATAAGAGCAAAACTCTTTCTCGTACAGTTTTGGACTGATATTGCAAGTGGGTTGGCCCCTTTGTGGGCCCCCACTACAGGTTGTTTCGTCTGAGATAAAGGGCCAACTAGCCTTTGACAGCGACCCTAACAACCTCTCTCCTCATCATTTTACAATTTTCTTACTAAAAATTAACAATAGGGCCCACATTGTAATTATTTCCCTGCCTTTTAGCATTTTCCTTTTCTATATTTTCTTTTTTTTTTTTGTCTTTTTATCAGCCACTATGACATAAAAATCATCCTTCCTTGCTGGATTTTATGACCCGACCCGAATCATGTTGTCTTGGCCAAATCAGTTCTGAGTCGGGTCAACAAATATGGATCTCTCCCAAGACGTTATTAAGCAAATTTCATTTGCCATCTTTTACTTCCAGAAATTGTTTAATAACAGATGGGGAAACTGTCCACATGAGCATCTTTACGAGATAATTAAGGTTTTTTTGGATAATTAAAGAATAGAGGCCACATCTCCTAGAACCTGGACTAATATCGGATACTAGCAATAATTTTAGGGCAATACTACAAAAATTCAAATAAAACTCAAAAAGTGGGACCTACTCATCCCACACTCGTTCAAAAGATGATGTGTATTTGAGTTTTAACTGTTGGGTTTCATTTGAATTATGTAACATTTTTCATAATTTTGTGTCAGAAGCCAATCTGTAATATCAAAAATTGAGGATTGATATTATAATATTTATATTTTAAATATTTATTTTTTAAAATTACATAGGTTCAAACTAAAGTAAACTGAGAAAAAAATAAGAGAAAGATAGAGGATGGAAATGAGAGGTGAATGTTTTTTGATATTGAGAAATATGTTGATTGAGTTGTTTATCATTGAGAGTTGTGAAGAAAAAAAATCATGTTTTTGAGTTGAATTTTTTTTGTGAGATGAGTTGTGTATAATTGGATCAAAGTAAATAAATATTGAATAAATCTTGACTGTTATTGTACTTTTATAAAATGAGAATTTAATTTCCTAACCATAATATTAAACTTAAGTTGAAATGAAGGTCATTCTTTGATTTGACATCCAAAAAATATAATATTGACTAAGGATAAAATTAATAAATTAAAAAAAAAATCAAAGGACATGTGAGAATATAATTAACTAAAAAATATTGTTTAGGGATAAAATCAAACAAATCGACATTTGTATTTAACATATGAACATAGAGATAGACATGGACATAGACATAGAGATAAACATAAACACACAAAGATAAATAAATCTAAGTGCAATGACGAAACTGACCACATGAGCATCTTTAGGAGATTTCTACAATGATAAATCACATATCTACAGGCACATCATATAACACTTTTTCACACCTTTTGGTAACAATTTATTTTCTATTATGAAATTTTTTATTTCTCTAGCTTTTAGCAAGTGGATGAACATTCAATAGTCTCGTAGTTCCCAAAAAATATAGGAAAAATAGCGTAATTCGAGAGACAATTCGTAAAAAAGAGTGAACATTTATTTCTGTTGTCAAATTTAATTTGAGAAACAATTAACTATTGAATTAGAAGTGGATTTCACTTAACAATAAAATTTACAACTAATTCAATGACTATATTAAATTAAATTCTTGATTAAGTTTTAAAATTAAGTCCACTTAACATTATTATTAATGATTTTTACTCCAAAAAAAGCATAAAAAAGAGTGTGAATTGAGAAAGTAGTTGAAGATGGGATCCACCCACTCCATGCCAAAGCACCGGCCCAAGCTGCTAAAGTAATTTTTTTTTGATCCAAAAACTGATTGCTAAAGTAATTAAAATAGTAAAGAATCCCATTAATAAAATGAGTCCGATAAAAAAGTCCTATCAATCCTAATGCATGCAAAGTGAGAAGTGGGGGGCATAACATTCCATGTCAATAGTCGAGGTCTTCCACTAAGTCTTCCACCATGGTCCCACTCTGGAGAACTGTTTTTTGTGTATTCTATAGCAAAGTAATGGAGTAACCAATTCATTGCATTAGAGGTTTAATCAAGCTACACAGGTGACATTACCTATATTTACATAATTTAGGACAGAGATAACATTTACCTATATTTACAATACACGTTGTTCTCGTCATTACAGTCTTGGAAGGGTTAGATAGACTCAGTTTTACCCCCATAAATAAAGAGATTGTTTTCGTGACTCGAATCTGTGACCTCAAAATTATAATGGAACAACCTTATTGTTACACCAAGACCCGCCTTTAATTAATCCCTCTAATATTACCTACATTTACATCATTTAGACACAATTAGAGTAACAAGTATTTAAACTTAAAAAATTGACATTATTTGTTGGATTAATGATATGATAGTAATATGATCCAATAACTTTAACTATTGAACTACTTTGTTGAGACCATATAACTTGACACATCATCAAATCAGAAAGTTAAAATAATTTTTTGGGATCTAGTTAACATTACTCACTCGATAATCCAAAAAATTAGTGTAACTTTTTTTTTTTTTTTGCATGTTTTGGTTTTGGGTAAAGTTTCAATCGAGTTCAATTAAGCTTTTGGGCCACCCAAAGGCTTTCATCGAAGTTGCTTGGTTGAGACATCAAATGACCCACCACATTCGTAACGAAGACTTCCACCGTTGACTGGATTCCTTGGGCATGACAAGAATTGGATAATGAAAAAAATTGAGAAAGGATTTTCATTCTATAATTTTTGGAATATACGGAGGATATAAGGAGTTGGGGTTCAATTATGGTAGGGGTTCAATTATGGTACACAAAATTGTGAATCAAGTTATTTGGGCTCGACTTAGATAAAACTCGATTCAAATTCGACTAGTGTTTCAAAATGAATTGAATTTAAATAATTTTTTAAATTCAACTTATTTACATATAAAATAATCAAATTATTCGAGTTTATTTCAAACTCGCAAAATTCAACTTAGATTAACAATCATACTCGAAACAACTTGTAGGTGATGGGAACCAACCTTCACTTGACTTGACTTCACTTTAATAGATGCAAAGCAGAGATGGGTCAAACCATACGATAAAGAGAAGTGTTTTACAATTTTTTTTGATATTTTATCACTTTTTTTTAAATATTAATATATACACCGAATTTTAAATAAAATTTATTAATTTTTATAGTGCACTCACTTTTTTGAATTTACTAATTATTTTTTAAATTCACTTATAAATTTTTTGAATGGAACTTACCATTTTTTTAAAATAAAACTTGTTACTTTTTAATTTGTTGGTGAAGATGACGAACGAGATTCTCAAATCAGTGGACTGAAACACTTGGGACAAAAGACTAGGATTCTACAAATGTGCCCCAAAGGATTTCATGTCATCTTTTTTTTTTTTAAAACAAAAAAAATCAACTAGTATATCACGCGAACTGCTTTTGTGAGAACTTTTCATTGTCTCACTTACCAACAATTCACTCCTCAAAACTTTCCTTCTGCTTTCTAACCCCCCCAAACCATCCAACATACACAAATTCTTGGAGGAAAAAAAAAACCAACTGCCTTAAAGAAAATGGCTAGGCAGAACCACAACATCCCTGAAACTGAAACAAACTCCTCTTCTGCTCTTGTTCCTATACTTGTAGATCCCATAGCTATGATTGATGAAGAACTGCCTACTCCAGTCGAGGCACCGATCGTGTCATCTTACAATGATCAAATACGCCCCCTGCTTGATGCAATTGATAAGCTCCGCCTCCTAAAGGTCATGCAGGAAGGTATACAGCTTCCAACAATTGTGGTGGTTGGTGACCAATCGTCCGGAAAGTCTAGTGTTCTTGAATCACTTGCTGGCATCAGCCTCCCCCGAGGCCAAGGCATTTGCACCAGGGTGCCACTCATAATGAGGCTTCAGCATCACTCAGATCCTCTCCCGGAGTTTCACTTGGAATTTATGGGTGGAACTGTCCAGATCAGTGAAGCCCATATTTCTGATGCCATAAATCAAGTAACTGATGATATTGCTGGCTCTCATAAAGGCATATCACACACCCCATTAACATTAGTAGTGAAGAAAAATGGTGTACCTGATCTTACAATGGTTGATTTGCCTGGAATCACTAGGGTGCCTGTTCATGGGCAGCCTGATGATATATATGAGCAGATATCAGCCATAATAATGGAGTATATAAGGCCAGAAGAGAGCATTATACTGAATGTTTTATCTGCAACTGTTGATTTTCCGACTTGTGAATCCATCAGGATGTCACAGCGGGTGGACAAGACCGGCCTGAGAACTCTGGCTGTTGTTACCAAAGCCGACAAAGCTCCTGAAGGTCTGCTAGATAAAGTAATGGCAGATGATGTGAATATCGGGCTTGGCTATGTGTGCGTTAGGAATCGCATAGGTGATGAATCGTATGATGAAGCTCGAAAGGAAGAAGCTCATTTATTCGAAACCCACCCGCTTCTCTCAAAAATTGACAAATCTATGGTCGGTATTCCAGTTCTGGCCAAAAAGTTGGTGCAAATTCAAGCTTCAATAATAGGAAAATGCTTGCCAGAGATTGACAAAAAGATTAATGACAAGCAGGCTGCAAACATTTCAGAACTCAACAAAATGCCTAAGAATCTGACTTCTGTTCCAGAAGCAATGTCTGCTTTGATGCAGATTATTGGATCCTCCGTGGAGTCTCTCAGGAAAGTCCTCTTGAGAGGCGAGTTTGAGGAATACCCAGATGACAAACACATGCATTGCACTGCACGACTTGCAGAAATGCTCAACCAGTGTGCTCAGGAACTGCAAAAGAGTTCAGAAAATAACTACACGGACAATTTTCTAATGAAGGAGATAAAGGTTCTTGAGGAAACCAGAGGTATTGGGCTACCAAATTTCCTTCCTCGCACGGCTTTTCTCATGCTCCTGCAGAAAAAAGTAAATGAGATATCAGCATCACCAGTTCAGTTTCTCTCTGACATATGGGACTACATTGAGACAGTGGTGATTGCTGTTTTGATGCGGCACTCTGAACATTATCCACAACTAAAGTCATCTACAAAAAGAGCAGCCCAAAACCTTATTGCCAAGAGGAAGGAAATGTCAGTTGATCGAGTGGTGGAGATAATTGAGATGGAGAAGATCACCGATTACACTTGCGATCCTGAATATATGACACTATGGGGTAAGCTCATGGCTAACAATAATGTCTTCCTTGACGTTATGAATAATAATTGGAAGTCCCCACAGATCACTTTTGATGGTTTTGGGGATGTTGAAGTTGGGCATTTGCGGTTCTTCCCTAATATTAGAGACCAAGCATTTGACATAAAAATGAGAATTACTGCGTACTGGAAGATTGTTCTGAAAAGACTTGTTGATTGCATGGCTCTGCACCTGCTATTTAGTGTTAAGAGTCTGGTGAACAGGGACATGGAGATGGAGATAGTGAATGAACTCATGGGTCCTCATGGTGGTGGACTCGAACAGTTGCTAGAAGAAGCGCCATCGATTGTCGTAAGGCGTGAGATATTGAACAAACGTCTCAAGCTGCTGAAGGACTCTAAGGAAGTTGTTGCTAAGGTCATGGACATAATTGCCATCAATGCTGATTAGGTTTTTGCATGTTGCTTTTAATATCTTGGTTCTTGTCACAGTTCACCTTATGTTGTTTCACATATTTGAAGTTTTCTGTTTTGGTAGTTTTACTTGCCAGAATGCCTGAAATCCCATATCATTCTGATGGAAACTCTTCTGTGGCATTAATGTTATGTTTGTGTTTGGTAGTGTGTTGCTAAAGTATTTTAAATAATGCATTGCAAAGAAATGGAAAGTATTATGCGTTAGTATATGATATTGTCTTGTCTATTTCAACTGGTGGATTTGCAATTAGACTTGATTCAAATGCATTGCTGAAAATGATTTAATGATTATTATGGTACATATTCCAAAAGGTTGCCAACCTTTCAATCTAACTGATGGTCCAACTTTCTTTCAGCCAATTTTTCAAATTACTATTTTTCACACAAAAATTAGGGTAATTTACAAAAAAACAAATCTCCTGGAATTTGACAATTAGCAACTTCCCTCATGTGGTTTTTGACAAATGTATGAGCATATCCAACCCTAACTCTCAAATCTTGACTCAAATTTAAATTTAAGTAAAAACTAGTTAAAAACAAGCTCCAATTCTTTACTAAAACTTATGTCAAATGAAAATAAACTCAATTTTTTACTCAAATCAAGGGAAATTCAAAACCTTTACTTAAATCATCAATGGTCAGTTTTCATTCTCCTTCAAAGATCATATTTCAACCTCCTTTAAATTTAAATTTTTGCCCAACTTTAAATATGAGTTTGTCCATTGAAACCCTTTGTAACAAATTAAGTTCTTTAGTTAAACATTGACTTAAATTTGAATCAAGATGGGAGATACTATAAAGAGTTGTTGCTAGTTGTCTAATTTAGCCCACTTTTATTTTTCATTTAATCAATGCAAATTGATTAAAATAACCCCTATGCTCTTAGTATGAACAAACTTGGACTTTATGAGTATGTTCAAGTGAAATAAAGGGCTGAGCTTTTTTCTCTATGCTACAAAATGTTAAGGATAATAATTATGGTCCATATCGGGGGCAAATAAAATATCCTCACTCGGACAGTTGATGGCAAGTTACATAGCCATTGAACCAGTTAGACCTAAATGAGGTTTGGGTGAAAATGAAACAACGAGGTTTTTGACAAAAATGGTGAAGGATTTGGAAGAAGAAAGTTATTGGACAAGAGAATTGATGAAAAATGTATGGCATAATCATTTTTTTCATTTTTAAATCAATCAAATCATGAAGAAGAAAGAAAAGTCCCACAATTATAATAGCAACAATTATTTGGTTTAATTGTTGATGCTAACCCTACCATCCATTTAACCCCTATACATTCTTTTCTTTGGTTCCTTATGCTTGAGTAACCTAATGAATATTCATCACGAAACATGATTAAAGAGAAACATGGAAATGAAAGGCCTCCAAGTACTTGTATTTGGACTTGGTAAAACGAACTAGGCATAACAAATATACCAAATGATTTAGAGCCAAAGCTTTCTGGATATTAGTTTATCAAATAATAGTCTCAATAAAGTTCAATATCATCTCCAATTTTCTTGGGCGATTTCAGACATTAGAATGTTTATAGGTGAGAACTACAAGCATCTTTTGAGATAAAAATATAAAAATTTTCCCTTTTAAAAGATAAAAAGGTGGGCCAAAAGACTAGATGAGGAGAAAGAAAGAGAGGTACTAACCTTTGTTCTCATCACTACCACGATCTATCTTTACATCAATTCATATTCCTCATTGCAGTCTCTGAGGATTGTTGTTAATGATTCATCCCTCCTGACAATAATCCAGAAGATTCAACTAGCATAAAAAAAGAGCATAAACGTGATATTTATAGTTACAATTAGGTTCCATATCCCAAGAGACCTCATTACACAAACGCAACAAAATGTGTGATCGATAATCAACAAAACTTAATGAAATTTGGGAGGCGAGATCTCAAATTCATTAATTGGAGGTGGAAACCAGATGACTGTGAGGTATGAGCTACCTCTGTTTGATGCAACTCAGTTCTTGGAATTCGTCAAACGGTCAAATGGAAGTCTATGGCCTTTGTTGAGACTTACTGGTAAGGAACCAAATGCAGTCATTGGTGTACCTTTAAGTTCTTATAACACACACTTGTTTACTGCTAGCCTTGTATTCTAGTTAAAGTCGATAATGACCTGATTTGTGTTGTGTCTAAGTTTTGTTGTGCCAAATGTTGTTCAAGTCATACTCAATCCATTTATAGTAGTACATAGTTCGGTTTTTGTAATGTAGTGTTATTTGCATGCCAAGCATGTGTTTTGAGTTTGTGAAGACTCATTTATTAAGCAAGTTTGACAAATCCACGTGTTCATCATTCAAACCCGCTAAAACTAAACCTATACCCATTAATTCTATATCAATTTTGCGTTGCAATAGTGTATCGTGCCTAGAATTCACAAGCCTAATTGAAGTGGCGGTGGCCTATTTTTTTTGTTTATTTTTAGATGGCAAAACCCATGGATGTATCTTACATTCTTACATACAACATACAAGATTCTAACGCTGACTTTATTTTTTATTGACAATCAACAACAAATATTTTATTAATATAGAAAAAGAGTAACACGAGGGACAAGAAGTCCATCAATATTAAACAATATAAGAGTAGATGCAACAAGCTAAAAAGTGAAGATTACAAGCCACACACTGACTTCCAATAAGCCCAAATCAAAATCAAGGAATTCCAAGAAAAAGGATGAATTTAATCATAGCAGCTTTGTGGTCCACTCACTTAGTTAAATCAATGCTGATCCTAATGTTCATTCTCTCAGCAGCTTCTTGGACCTCTACTTAGATTAGGTTGATGAGGCCTTGGTCACTCAGGTAGAGAATATTGATTTTGCGATCATCTCATCTGAGCAATAGTTCTCTAGGCACTCTATCTACTATGAAAATGGCAAGATAGTTGGGTATCATTTTTTCCATGAAAAAAAATCGCCAGCCAGGTATCAGGGACACAGAATGGCCTTCGGCCGGAACCACCTTTCAAGCCCTTCAAGCCTTCAAAACTTCAAGAGGGTGACATTTTTTAGGATGTTCTCACCTCCAGATTTTGAGAATAGGGAGTGAAATAGTGTGGCCACTGTGTAAGAACAAAGTCATTCTCAAAGCAAGAAACGAAAATAGATTGGAATATTATAGAGTTTTATTTTACTCAAGTTGAGGAACTAAGAGCAACAGAGAAGGAGGGGAGGAGGAGGGGACTGAAATTTAGGTTGTTTGATACTACTAAAGTAATGGTGTTGAGGCAAGATGGTCACTGGCCACATGAAAATATGACCGTGACCATAGCTGATTGTGTCCACTACTGCTTGCCAAGCCCTATTGATAAATGGAATGAGTTTTTGCTTCAATCGTTTGAACTAGAAGTTGAAGGAGTGATTGTCAGGGAACTTCAGCAAAATGTTCCATAAAAAAAAAATTGATAGATATTGGATAACCGTATTGATATTTTTGTCACCCACCAAAAATCAACCTATAGACGGATCAAAAATTAAAGAGGCAAAAACCTGTTCGTCTGTGTGTGAGGGCATGTGAAGAAACTGATGTTTGTTATAGCTGCTATTTTGATTCTGCTGTCTTTACCCCGCGAAAAGATTGGTAACATAAAGCGCAGACAATATGTAGACAACGTTTGCGAATTTAGTTAACAAGCTTTCCAAAGAATATATTGTTTTTCCAAAACACCAACCTATCAGTAAAAGGGAGTTCCATTACCGTCATTAGCAAAGCATTAAATCAAACAGTTAGCATGCATTAACATTACCACTTGCATATTTTGGAGTTTTTCTACTCGACGATATTATGGAGTTAGGAAACAATTTCAGCCACGCACAGAGAGATATATCATCAAATTATAACGATAAACTGCATCATATCGTAAAACCTAACTTTTAACCCAAGTATCGGAGTGAAAATAGAGCAATCAAGCAGAGCAGCAGTACCTCGATAAGGCATTGTCACATATGGGCTGGTTGGAGTGAACGATAGAACTTTGCAGATTGATTTTTTAGGGCAGAGAGAGAGAGAGAGAGAAAGAGAGAGAGAGACGAACAGGGTGAGAGAAGGCGGTGATTTGGGCAGACGCATTCGGGGCCGGCTCTGCAGTGAGGAACTGACAGACTAACCACACATTGTGCTGTTTAATGGGACGGCATCGTTTTGGACAAAAAAGGGCACGGCATAGTTTTGTTATTTTTTTTTTGCACAGGGAACAAATTCGCCCAAAACTTCACCGTCTGCCGAGCTCCACCCATACCATGCTCTTCACTTCGCCGTTTTGGAGAGTGTATTATGATCTGCCAATCTTTCGGTTCTTAGTATGTCTGAAGCTTGGAAAATCTGGACAACCAGTATCTGGCCAGTAGCACATAGGAGCAGTTTCTTCGATTTGATAATTGTTATGAACTCAACAATTAATTCAAAACTCTCCGTTACTTATTGAGAATTACGCCTCATAACTATTTAAACATAACAATCAACCATACCATGCTCTATACCGACATCCATGGCGGTCCCCTCAATTGACACCGGCCCAAAAGTAGTCTTTTTTTTTGAATAGTTTCATTCACTTACCAATATTCAACACAATAATACTATACTCATACATAATACTAAGACATTTTAATTCAGCTTATAGGCCACGAGTACGAAAGGGTCCTAACAATAATTTTGGGTTAAGATCATTTTTGAGGGAGAGAGGTCCTCGAGAAAATAAGCCTTAATTAACGAGAGTTTCAGTTTATTTTCTTCTAGGGCTTTGTTCCACTCAATGCCATCAAATTAGTATTGAGATTCATTCTTATCACACAAGAATACTTGTAGAAAGACGGAGAGAGTTGGTATATTTTAATAATTATATAATATATTGTAACAATTGGAGTGATTAATTGATTCATTCATTTATATGAATACGTGTTTTAGCACCGATGACATATTGACGACGACCTTATTGAGCTCCAATAAAAAATTGAGTAATTTTAAAAAGATGAGTATAATTGTTATTATTATCTTTTGAATTGTCTTTCGGATTAATTTTATATTACTGTGAAACTACTTACCCTTATGCAAAGAAGATTTGGAAGACCTTGCAGCTAAAATAGGATACTAAACAAGTTGGTATAAACAATTATGTCGTTAGCCGTTTCTTCGTTACCAAATGGTGGAAAGAAAGTCTCTAGTAGAACAAGCACAAGACTTTCATATGATTGCACTTCAAGTTCGATTCAAGAGAATAAAATTGGAGGACAATCTAATTGTTTTGGGAATCATTGATAAGCTGCCATCATCATGGCTAGAACTTCAAAACACTCCTCGACATAAGTAAAAAGAGATGACCTTGATTGCACACATCCACATAGAGAAGAAGGCAAGATGCCAAGATGCACTTGTGACACAAGAGGGTAATGGTAATACCACCAAGGTAAAATTTGTTTCTTTGAATAACTTAATCACAAAAAATAATTCTAGAAATATTTATTTGAAAAATCAAAAAGAAAGTTTAGAAAAATAATGGTAGACTTCCCTCCAAAAGAGAAAATTCAAATGACAAACATATGAACCAAAAACCCCCCCTTCACCAAAAAAGAATTTTAATGTTTGTTTTGTTTGTGACAAAAATGGGCAATTGCTCAAGTTTGCGAATTCTGAAAACGATAAGTTTTGTCCCAACCTAACGCTATCGAGGATCCACTTGCAATGATGATTGTGGAGAGCGCAGAAAGGTGTGAGCAAACTCTGGTGCCAATAGGCATTCATGGTATAATAAATATTGTTCAAAGTGTATATTCTCTATGACCAACTGAGGACTATTTTGCTTGATGACTCTCGTACAACCCAAGTGTTTGGGAGTGATGAGGTCGAGTTGAACTTCACTTCTAGCAGAGCGTTGACTTTGAAAGATATACTTTGTACACCTTTCATGTAAAAGAATTTAATATCAAGCTTTCTTCTTAACAAGATTGGCTTCAAGTAAGTTCTAAAATCTGATTAATATATAATTTCTAAAAATAGTGTATTCATGGGCAAATGTTATACATGTGATAACGTGTTTAAATTGAGTATTAAGAATAATGAAGTATGTGTTAGGTCTATTTGCTTGCTCCCTTGTGTGAATTTTTGGCATATGTTGGCATAAGAAGTAGCTTGGTGATGGGACTCTTCTGAAAAAGCCTATGATGAAGACACGTGTCCTCGGGGGTTCTAGAACAATGTTGCTCGGGTTCAAGCACCATCGGCAAAAGCGTCCTCTCCCCGAGGTACCTCTCATATAGGATCACATATTCGGTACATTATACAATGACATATGTCCTCGGTCACCATGTACCTCGGGAACACACCACCCCTTGGTCCCCCGAGGTGAGCCTTTCCTCGGCGCCGAGGGTCACTCCATCCTGGACGCTTCCTCTACTCCCGGATAAAGCTACTGACAAACTGGACATCAGCCTATGCCAGTATGGACTATTCATCATGACCTCTTCTTACACAAGTAATGTCAGAACGTGCTGGAATACCGACGTAACAGCCAATAAGGGATGGACGCGTGGCAAATAATGTCACATCCGAAGCAGACAAACCGCATGCCGCTACTGGCACGCGACTTGGGAAAGCAAACAATTAATTACACCCTTCTGTTGACGAGACCGCATTCAATGCGGTAAGGTTCGGATATGAAAGGCAATAAATGCTCCTATTACAGAGCATTTATTGCATCCTTCCCGAAAGGAGCATATTGTACCGTCGGCGTCCCGACAACTCACCATTGATTGCTCGGGACCCCGAGCAGTCAATTAGAGAAGACATTCCTCATCAAAATGATTACACACGCTACCTGTGCCTGATGATCACCTACTGACCACACTGACAGCAATCATGAGCTTCTAAGGTATAAATACCCCTCCCAAAAAGGCAAACGGGTATGCAATCACAAACTCTCTACTACGAAATATCCTTCTCAGTGTTTTCTCCTTCCTCTCTCTCATTCAAAGACTGACTAGACCGTCGGAGGGGATACGCCGGAAAACACTCCGGCGCCCTTCTAACTTGTTCTCTTTTGTCCCAGGAAATACCTTTCGCACGTACAGGATCGTTCCTCCTTTCCCAGGATCGTAAGCTGTTTCAAGCAGTGTGTTTGGCCACTCAATCGGCTCACCCAAAGTTCACCAGGGGAGAGATCTGTTCCCAATATTTTATATATATCGTGCAGGATCAAGCCCGCACAATCTGGCGCCGTCTGTGGGAAACGAGTAGTTTTCCTAATCTTTTCTCTAAAAAGAACAGTGACCATGGTGAACACCAGACAGAAAGGGAAAGGACCCCACCAACGGAGTCATGAGTTGCAAGCTCCCTGCCATCACGGAGGGAGGGATCGCACCAGTACGATTAAAAGTGCCTCTACTCGGTCAAGGGGGGTAACCCCTCAAACCAGTATGGGTATCAGGTCAGGAGGATCAGCCCCCTTGGCCCGTCAGCTGGCAGAGGTGATTGAAGAGAAATTTGGCGATAGATTACGTCAGCTGGAGAAGGACAATGTAAACGTCCTTAGCCGGCTCGACGAGTTTGCTGCCTCAGGCGGAGGGTCGAGGGATTCATTCCTCTCCCGAGGACTCCCCGTCCATGAGGCGGAGACAAAGGATCTAAGGAACCACCTGGATCACAAAGCAGAGAGCTCCAGGGCCCCGAAGCGACCCAAAGCCGGCGAATGCCATCTTGACAACCATTCCAGGAAAGCAAGGCCATTGGCCCTGGACGACCTCCGGCGAGGTTTATCCAGACGGAGGAAGGGAGATGAATCCGAGGAGGACTCAACCCAATCTACACGACGCCCAGGAAACGAGGGGCTTACCGACGAACCCAGAGACTTCAGGAGGCATCCCGTAAGGGAAGAAGTAGATCTCAGAGCCCGATTAGACTCCAGAAGAAAGGGCAAGACGATCCAGGACGAGGCCGAGGACGAAGTCATGCAAACACCCTTCACGAGGGAAATCAGCGAGATGGACGTCTCAAGAAAGTTCGTCGTGCCACGGTTCAAGACCTATGATGGGCGATCTGATCCCGATGCCCATATCAGACAGTATAAGCAGATGATGTCCCTCTATCATTCGGACCAACGGTTTCTATGCCGGGTATTCCCTATGAGCTTGGGGGACTCCGCGATGAGGTGGTTCGAGGCGCTTCCCCCAAACAGTATTGGGTCCTGGAAAGAATTGACAAGGCAGTTCCTAACCCGATTCATCACGGGGAGTAAGCGCCCAAAGGACATTGGATCACTGCTGACCCTCAGGAGGAGGGAATCCGAGACTCTTCGCCAGTACGCCATCCGATACTGGGAAGAAGTCAATGAGGTCGAGGGATGCTCGGAGGTCATGGCAGCAGCATCATTCCGGCTCGGCTTGGCGAGGGACACGGACCTGTACCGATCCCTGACCAAAAAGACTCCCTCGGATATGGGGGAACTGATGGCCCGGATCAACAAGTACTCAAGGGTCGAGGACGAGATGGGGAGCAACAAAGGCCGAGCCCTCCAACCCAAGAGAAAGGAAAAAGAGCACGAAGATATTCCCCGGAAGGGATTGCTACCCCGTCCAGGGGGTTCGTCCAGAGGAGTTCACACCGTCTTCAAGGAACCCATCTTCAGGTTGCTCCATAAAATCAAACGCGAGCCGTTCTTCAAATGGCCGCCCAGGATGCAAAGCGACCCCTCCACCCGTGATCAAACAGTAAGGTGTTCATATCACCGGGATGTCGGGCATCGCACCGAGAGCTGCAGGGTGTTCAAGTCATTCTTGGAGAGCTTAGTCCGAGATGGATACCTGAAAGAATACATAGAGCCTAGGCCAGAAGAAAAACGAGCCCTTGCCCCGACCGAGGAACCGAACAACGTCATAGACGTCATCCATGTGTGTCCACTGGAGCGCCCCACGTCCAAAGAGCTCGAATCCGACCTCAAGAGGGTAGCTTTTACCAGAAAGGTAGCCGAAGGAGGTGTGGGGCCATCAAGTAAAAGGGCCAGGATGGGTGAGCTTGGCATTACGTTCTCTGACGCGGATTTGACGGGCGTGGTGATTCCTCATAACGACGCCCTTGTCTTAACCCTAAAGATAGGGAAATTCGATGTCAAGAGAATCTTGATAGATTCAGGGAGTTCCTCGGAGGTGATGTACTTCGAGACTTTGAAGCGGATGGGCTTTGGCCCCAAAGACTTAACCAAAATCAGGACACCCCTCATCGGGTTCAACGGCTCTTTCGCCTTGCCCGTGGGGAAAATTACATTACCGGTCGCCACTGGTCCCTTCGTCATCGACACAGAGTTTGTGGTGATCGACACGGACTCCCCTTACAACGTGATTATGGGGCGAACATGGCTACACGCGTTGGGAGCGGTACACTCCACTCTCCACCAGAAGTTGAAGTTCGCCACGCCAGAGGGCGTCATGGAGATTCGGGGGGATCAAGCGTCTGCGAAAAACTGTTTTTATTCGGCCGTCCGAGCCGGGGCGTCCAGCCAGGAGAAGGGGCGAGCACCGGAAGAGATCATAGAAAAATAGCAATTACAGTCCGGGCGTCCGGGGATGGATGACCCCCGGGTAGACCCAGCTGAACGATCGGTTGAAGACCTCCGGAAGGTGCCCTTGGTTGAAGGAGAAGAAGAGAAGTATTTCCTAGTTGGGACCTCGATGCCCGCAGCCGAACAGGAGGAGATGATCAGGTTCTTAAGAGGGAATACAGACGTGTTCGCCTGGAACGAAATGGAAATGACAGGAGTAGACCCCGAAATAATTACTCACAGGCTGCATGTTGACCCATCTCACAAGCCAGTAAAGCAGAGGCCACGACGTATGGCCCCGCATCACACCAACGCGGTCAATGAGGAAATAGACAAACTCCTAAGAGCCGACGCCATTCGAGAGATACAGTTCCCAGAATGGCTGTCCAATACAGTATGTGCAAAAAAGAAAGGGGGGAAATGGCGTGTCTGCGTGGATTTCACAGATCTAAACAAGGCATGTCCCAAGGACGACTACCCCCTGCCGAAGGTGGACCAGCTGGTAGATGCCACAGCCGGATATGAACGAATGGACTTCCTGGATGCTCGAGCAGGATATCATCAGATCCCTCTTTATGCCCCGGACCAAGAAAAAACGGCGTTTATCACTCCGAAGGGAGTTTATTGTTATAAAGTGATGCCATTTGGATTGAAGAACGCCGGGGCAACATACCAAAGATTGATGAATCGGATGTTCAAGAGGCAGATCGGCAACACCATGGAGGTCTACATAGACGACATGCTGGTAAAAAGCAAACGGAGTGGTGATCATCTTACAGACTTGGCGGATACCTTCTCCACTCTCAGGGAGTATGGGTTGAAGCTGAATGCAGCGAAGTGCGTCTTCGGAGTGGAGTCGGGAAAATTCCTCGGGTATCTGGTTAGTCAGCGGGGAATCGAAGCCAACCCAGATCAGATTAAAGCAATCCTGGATATCCGAAGCCCTCGCACTGTCCGAGAGGTCCAGAAACTCACAGGGATGCTGGCTGCACTTAACCGATTTGTCTCACGCTCCTCGGATAAATGCAAACCCTTCTTTGGAGCAATCAAATGTGCTGGGAAGAGTATGTGGAGCCAGGGGTGCGAGGACGCCCTGGCTGGGATCAAAGAATACCTGAGGACTCTTCCGACCCTATCCGTCCCCATCCAGGGGGAGATGCTGTTCCTATACCTGGCAGTTTCAGAATTTGCAGTAAGCGGAGTACTTATCCGTGAGCATGAGCACCGACAGAAGCCGATTTACTACATCAGCAAGGCGCTCCTGGATGCAGAGACAAGATATCTGCCCCTAGAAAAACTGGCCCTGTCCTTGGTCACCACTGCAAGGAAACTGCGCCATTACTTCCAGGCGCACCCAATCACTGTCCTAACTGATCAGCCCTTGAAGGCAATTTTGAGGAAAGCTGAACTCTCCGGAAGGATCTCCAAATGGGCTGTAGAGTTGGGGGAGCACGACATTCATTTCAAACCCCGAACTGCAATAAAGGGACAAATACTGGCGGACTTCATAGCCGAGTTTTCGGGGGAGAATCCTGTTCTAGAAGGATCGCCTCCTCCCAACTTAGCATCTCCAACAAATGTTGAAGGATCGCCATGGCTTTTATGTGTGGATGGTTCATCGAACAGTAAGGGGTCCGGAATCGGTGTCTTGCTGACCTCTCCAGAAGGGATTATTGCAGAGCAGGCCATCCGGCTGGGGTTCAAAGCATCGAACAATGAAGCGGAATATGAGGCACTCATCTCAGGACTTCGGTTAGCTGAGGCGACTGGAGTTACCAATTTGATCGTGCATTGCGATTCCATGCTGGTGGTCAATCAAGTCAATGGGGAATTCGAAACGAGGGACCCTAGGATGAAGGCGTACCATCACCAGGCAACGACCGTTATCCAAAGGTTCGACCGATTTGAAATCAAGCAGGTGTCCCGCGACAAGAACACACATGCCGACGCCCTGGCTTGTCTAGCCTCGGCAGTGGACTCCTCCCAGTCGCGCAGGATCACCATTGAGTATCTTCCCACATCCTGCATTGATCATACTCTCGAGGCGATGGTCATCCAGGACGCGCCCCAGCAGCTCAGTTGGATTGATCCCTTTGTCAAATTCCTAACAACGGGAGATCTCCCGGAGTGTCCAAGGGAAGCTAGAAAGATAAGGATGAAAGCTCCAAGATTTTGGGTCTCTTCGGATCAGAAGCTTTACCGGAGGTCTTTCTCAGGACCTTACTTGCTATGCGTCCGAGAAGATCAAGTACAAGACCTCCTGTACGAAGTGCATGAAGGAATATGTGGGGGGCACTCTGGGGGACGATCAATGGCACACCGCATTATGTCTCAGGGGTATTGGTGGCCGCGAATGCAAAGGGACGCAAGGGCATATGTCCAAAAATGCGACCAGTGCCAGAGGTTCTCCCCTGCGATCAGGCAACCTGCGGGGGACTTACACCCCCTCACCAGCCCTTGGCCATTCGCTCAATGGGGGCTTGATTTGGTTGGACCTCTGCCTAAAGCTCCGGGAAATAAGAAGTTCCTCATCGTGGCCACAGATTACTTCACCAAGTGGGTGGAGGCGGAGCCGTTAAGTCACATCCGAGACATAGACGCCAAAAAGTTCGTCTGGGAGAACATAGTCGTCAGATTTGGCATTCCTCGCGCACTGGTATCGGATAACGGGACCCAGTTCACTGGCGGGCGCTTTAAGTCTTTCTGTGAGCATCTCGGGATCCGTAACTTCTACTCCACCCCTGCATACCCTCAAGCCAATGGGCAGGCGGAGGCCACCAACAAGACAATTATCAATGGAATCAAGAAGAGGTTGGAGAAAGCCAAGGGAAAGTGGGCGACAGAGCTGTTAAACATTTTATGGGTGTACAGGACAACCCCTCGGTCATCGACGGGCGAAACCCCCTACTCCCTGGCATACGGGATGGAGGCAATCATACCCCTCGAAGTAGGGCTTCCGACCATAAGGACCCAAGCTTTCGATGAAGGGGGAATGATCATCAACTGGGATTGGATCTGGACCTACTGGAAGAAAGAAGGGAGGAAACCGCCTTGAAGATAACCAAGTATCAAGAGAAGATCTCCCAGCTATACAACAGGAGGGTCAAGACTCGAGAATTCCGGATAGGCGACCTGGTCCTCAGAAGGGTAACGGCCAATACCCGGGATCCAACAGAGGGAAAGATGGGACCTAACTGGGAAGGGCCTTACAAAGTAATATCAATCGGGGGCGCCGGGTCGTATGGATTAGAAGATATGAGTGGAAGACCTGTAATACGACCATGGAATGTTATGAATTTGAAGAAGTATTACTTTTGAAGTACTCTCTCTCAAGAACTCGCCAAACAAAAGACAAAGGGTATGGCCCTGGGGACAGAGTTCAAGGACTCTCGTCCCCGAAGTACATACAGGAGCAAGCCTCCTGCAAGGGTATGGCCCTGGGGACAGAGTTCAAGGACTCTCGTCCCCGAAGTACATACAGGAGCAAGCCTCCTGCAAGGGTATGGCCCTGGGGACAGAGTTCAAGGACTCTCGTCCCCGAAGTACATACAGGAGCAAGCCTCCTGCAAGGGTATGGCCCTGGGGACAGAGTTCAAGGACTCTCGTCCCCGAAGTACATACAGGAGCAAGCCTCCTGCAAGGGTATGGCCCTGGGGACAGAGTTCAAGGACTCTCGTCCCCGAAGTACATACAGGAGCAAGCCTCCTGCAAGGGTATGGCCCTGGGGACAGAGTTCAAGGACTCTCGTCCCCGAAGTACATACAGGAGCAAGCCTCCTGCAAGGGTATGGCCCTGGGGACAGAGTTCAAGGACTCTCGTCCCCGAAGTACATACAGGAGCAAGCCTCCTGCAAGGATGCGGCCCTGGGGACAGAGTTCAGGGACTTCTGTCCCCGAAGCGAATGCAGGAACAAGCATCCATAAAGAACATGGTCCTGGGAGCGAAACACAAGCATTCCAGTCCCCGAGTAGATACAAGATCTCGCCTCCGGAACGGGCCAGCACGCCCCGAAGACAGTTCAAAGACACTTATGATTTATTCTACACAGAAGTAAAGAAAAGCAAAGTACTACTGTATACAGAAGAAGACAGAAAAATGAAAAGACTAGTTATTTATTTCCAAAAGAAATAGGGGCTTTGCGTCCCCGAAAGCTACAAAAGGAAAGCAAAAGGGGTACAAAAAAGGGGAAGTGAAAAGCAGCTTCATCGGGCTCCAGGCACCTCCAGAACTTCGGCCGAGGGCGAATCAGCGATAAAAGGTTGGGAAGCTTCTGGAGCGGGCAGGAGAAGAACTTCGGCAGCAGGAACAGCTGGAACAGTTTGAGCAGCTTGAGGTTCAGGGGCAAGGTCGGACGGAGCGTCCTCGGACAAGTCCACTATCACCGTCTCGGGAGCATCAGCCGAGGTTTGCATCGGTGTAGGGGCTTCATCCTCGGCAGCAACCTGTGCTTCTGCCTGCTCCATCTCTGCCGAGGGCACATACTTGTGCACTTGGAAGAGAGGGGAGTCTGACGGGACTCCAGCAGCCTGGAGCGCCTCGTCCCACCCTTTCTTGAAGAACTCTTTGCTATTTTCTTCAAGAGCGGGGAGCACGTCATCGGCAAACTCCTCCAGAAGTTGTTGCTCCGACTTCCGGTTCAGCTCCTCGGCTCTGATCCTATCTAGCTCCTGGGTAAGGGCCAGACAGCTTTCCTCGGAGCCCACTGCCCTCTCCTCCGCCGCAGAGAGCCGCTGCGTTTGCTCAGTAATCCTCCTCTCAGCATCGGCAAGTGCGGCACTTAGCTTCTCAGCGCCCGACTTGGCCGATTCAGCGTCCTTGAGGAGTTGCTCTATTTGGGCAGCCTGCCCCACCAGGGTGGAATCCCTGGCAGCAACATCTTCCGTTGCCCGAGCAAGGGCAGCTTCCGCTTCTGCCTTCTGATCCTTGGCCCTCTGAAGATCCATCCTGGACGCGTAGTACCGGCCAGCAATGATAGAAATCTGCTGGGTAGCCTGTAAAGGAAGGAAAAGAGTGTTAAAACACAAAAATAGAAAACGAGAGTGAAGAGATCAAAACAGGAATAAACTCACCACCAGGGAATTCTGGATCATGGAGCGGAACAACACGTTGGTTGATCGCCCCCTATGAGCCTCCATGTCGGCCTCGAAATGCAGTGTCTCACTCACTGCATTAGCGACATGAGGATCCGACAGAATAGAATCATCGACCCTGATCACTCTGTTCATGTGATCAGTGGCTCGAGGATTCCACTCTGCGGCCTCCCCCCGAGGCGGAACGGGAGGAGGGGTCTGCTGTTGCTGTTGCTGTTGTTGCTGCTGCAGCTGTAGCTGTTGTCGGGGCTGCTGTTGTTGTTGCTGTTGTGGGGGAGCAGGCGGTAACCCACGATCCCTCCCGCTTTGAGGTTGAGCGGGAGATGCCCTGGGTCCTCGGCTGAGGCCGTCATGCCGATGCTTTACCCTCCTCTCTTCTTCCACCTGAGGATCCCGGTCTCGCACCTGACCCTGACCGGGAGCCCTCGAAGAATTGGCGGAACTGGTTCCTGCCGGAGTACCGCCGGTCGCCCCTCGGCCTCTCCCGGCTGCGAGGGATTGCCTCTGCCTAAGAAACCCCAAATTGATGCGTGGGGTGTTGGACATCGCTTCCTCGAGAGCGTCTTCGGCGTCCAAAGTTTGGAGAATTTGAAAATCCGGCCACAGGTCGCCTCCCGAAGTCCCCACCTCGGCGTCCGAAGGAGCAACGTCCTCTCTGACCCCGACCTCAGCAACTCCTTCTACCTCTCCCTCTGAAGCCCGATCCGGGTCTTCCTCCAAGTTCTGCTCGACCTCTAACCTCGCCGCCTGATCAAAGAGCTCTGACCACTGTGAAGGCTCGAAAGGTTGAGGGAGCTGTGAGAACTTCTTATACCCGGGGGTATAGTGCAGCAAATTATGGGCAGCTCGGCCAAATCCGTCGGCGCCCGTGAAACTCCAAACCGTTATTAAGTCGGCAAAATTGACCAGCGACCGAGGGGGTGGAGCTGTTTCCCGAGAAGGAATACCTGCACAACAAAAAAGATTGTCATAAACATGAGAAGTCCCAAGAAACAAATAAAAAGACCCAAAGGAACCGACGTACTTGTCGTTCTCCATTCCCGAGGGCAAAATAGGTCATTGTACTCGGGACCGACACCCCTCTCCCAACATCCCTTGAAGATCAAGATGTCGTCCTTGTACCCCTTGTCCGAGTCAGGAAGATGGGTTACAAGGTACATAGAGGGGTCCCTGGCTTTGAGGTAGAAATGTTGGTGGGGCATGACTCTTAGGAGGGAGTAACAGAAAAGGAGATCGTTGAGCCCAATATTCACCCCGAGGCGCCTATTGAGCTCTAGGACCCCCATAATTATCCGAAAGACGTTGAGGCAGCATTGCCCGGGGAAGAGACGGAAGCGAGACAGGAACTGAAGAAGCAGGGGGGGTAAAGGAAACCTAATGCCACCCTCTATGATGGCCTTGGTATAGAAAGGCATGGCATCCGCGGCCCCGAAGGTAGGAGAGTTCAACAAAGGGTTAAAACCCACTACGTCCACGCTCGGGGGGATGCCATACTTCGCCCTGAACCTATCGATCTGTGCCTCGCCTGTCACCTTGTATTTCCCTGACCCCGAGGGACCAGCCGATGGATTCTCGGGAACAGGGCGACGACGAGGCATCTCTAAAAGAGAGGGAAGGAAAAGATGTTCTCACTTGAAAACCTGAGGAAGTTCCCCGAGGGTTTAAATCAAGACGTACCGACCGGATGACACCACCGTTCAAATCGAAAAACAAGAAGGCCAGGAGGACGATAAAGAAGAAGGTTGTGAAACTCACCAGAAGACGTCGGAAACGGAGTTTTTCAGGAAAAACTTTGAAAACGACTCGCACCGGAAGGACCAGGAGTCAACAATGGGTTTACTGACTGTGATTTTAAAGAGAAGATGCTGTCGAAGATGGCTGAGGAAACAGAAACTCCGGCGAAGCAGATCAGAAAAGGCGTATTCTGGGTCAGAGATCGGAATGACAAAACAATGGAAACCGGAGAAGAACCCCCTTTATATAGGGGGGAAACTGTCATCATTGGGCGGGAGAACCAAAACGGCGCATTTAATGCGCACGACATCCCAAGACGGGGAAAGCTGCTCGAGGCCATAATGAAGGACGGATGGCAGTTGGAAAACCCTTCGTCTCCTGACAACGCGTGTCCTCGGCGTCAGAAGATCGAAGGCTGGGGGGCAGTTGATGGGACTCTTCTGAAAAAGCCTATGATGAAGACACGTGTCCTCGGGGGTTCTAGAACAATGTTGCTCGGGTTCAAGCACCATCGGCAAAAGCGTCCTCTCCCCCGAGGTACCTCTCATATAGGATCACATATTCGGTACATTATACAATGACATGTGTCCTCGGTCACCATGTACCTCGGGAACACACCACCCCTTGGTCCCCCGAGGTGAGCCTTTCCTCGGCGCCGAGGGTCACTCCATCCTGGACGCTTCCTCTACTCCCGGATAAAGCTACTGACAAACTGGACATCAGCCTATGCCAGTATGGACTATTCATCATGACCTCTTCTTACACAAGTAATGTCAGAACGTGCTGGAATACCGACGTAACAGCCAATAAGGGATGGACGCGTGGCAAATAATGTCACATCCGAAGCAGACAAACCGCATGCCGCTACTGGCACGCGACTTGGGAAAGCAAACAATTAATTACACCCTTCTGTTGACGAGACCGCATTCAATGCGGTAAGGTTCGGATATGAAAGGCAATAAATGCTCCTATTACAGAGCATTTATTGCATCCTTCCCGA
This sequence comes from Ilex paraguariensis, assembly GCA_963454935.2. Classification (NCBI taxonomy): domain Eukaryota; kingdom Viridiplantae; phylum Streptophyta; class Magnoliopsida; order Aquifoliales; family Aquifoliaceae; genus Ilex; species Ilex paraguariensis. Next base: position 147,756 of record CAUOFW020000783.1, read on the forward strand.
AAGGAGCATATTGTACCGTCGGCGTCCCGACAACTCACCATTGATTGCTCGGGACCCCGAGCAGTCAATTAGAGAAGACATTCCTCATCAAAATGATTACACACGCTACCTGTGCCTGATGATCACCTACTGACCACACTGACAGCAATCATGAGCTTCTAAGATATAAATACCCCTCCCAAAAAGGCAAACGGGTATGCAATCACAAACTCTCTACTACGAAATATCCTTCTCAGTGTTTTCTCCTTCCTCTCTCTCATTCAAAGACTGACTAGACCGTCGGAGGGGATACGCCGGAAAACACTCCGGCGCCCTTCTAACTTGTTCTCTTTTGTCCCAGGAAATACCTTTCGCACGTACAGGATCGTTCCTCCTTTCCCAGGATCGTAAGCTGTTTCGAGCAGTGTGTTTGGCCACTCAATCGGCTCACCCAAAGTTCACCAGGGGAGAGATCTGTTCCCAATATTTTATATATATCGTGCAGGATCAAGCCCGCACACTTGGGACTAATTTCAAGATTGAAAAAAGATTTTGAAAAATATTAAATTTGCAGTAAAGCAAAAATCACAAAAAGTGTTGAACGAAGTAATGAATTGCTTGAGTTAACTTACACTGATATTTGCGAATTTGAGGGCATTTTGACTCACGACAGAAATAGATATTTTATTGATGATTTTTCAAAATATGCACATGTTTATTCACTTAAAAATAGAAGTGGTGAATTTGACAAATTCAAAGAATTTTGTCCATGTAGTAGACAAATAATTTGGTAAAATGATTAAAAGAATTATAAGTAATAAAGATTGGGAGTATAAATCCACCAGATTCAACTCTTTTGTTCAGTCTTTCATAATTACCCAGGAGACCACACCTCCATATTCACTTGTCTGGTTGAAAAAAAAAATAGAAATCTTATTGAGTTGAGTAATGTCATGTAAATTTATTTTAGTGTTCCTTCTAATCTTTGGGTGAAGAAATATTAACAGTTTGCCATGTTTTGAATCGGGTGCCACACAAAAAGACTAAATTGACTTTCAGTTGTGAAAAGGGTATACGCCAAATTTGAAATATTTAAAATATAGTGTTGTCTAACCTATGTTAAATTACCCAATTCAAAAGACCCAAATTAGGTGTTGGATCTACCACTTGTATATTTCTTGGATATACTTTAAATAATTTGACTTATAAATTTTTAGGCATTGAACACAATGTGATTTTCAAGTCAAAGGGATGATATTTTTCATGAAGACAATTTTCCATTTAAACTAAAAAAGAATTGAGCAAGAAGTTTGAGAAATTATTTCAAATGGATAGAAGTGCCATCAATGGTGATTAGGTCTTCCCTACATGCTGCTTTTGATATCTTGGTTCATGCCTCAGTTCACTCTCTGTTTGACAGATTCCAAGTTTTCTGTTTTGGTCGTTTGTCACATTCATTTTGCATTTGGCAATTTTGCTCAACCAGAATGCACATTGCAAATTAATTGAAAGGATTGTGCATTAGTAGATGATTTGAACTTGTGTGTTAGCTGGTGGATTGCAACACATAAGAATGTGATTGTCCATTGATCAACATTCAATCGAAGAAGGATCATGGAGAATAAGATTACATCTATTTATGGGTTAATAAACAAATCTGGCTCGATCCCTGTTTGACCCAATGCATCGCATGGGTCTCTGCCTTTTGTCATATTTTTGAGACATGCTGATTGGACTGAGTTTTAGTGTTTTATGTTTCAAAAAGTATAATAATAACTCCAGAATTTTAAAAAGTATTGGCATTTGTTTAACCCAAAACACAGACCTCAGTACAAACGCCATCACTAAAGCATTATATCAAACAGTTAGCATACACAAACATTACCACTTGCATATTATCTTAGGCTTTTTAATTCGAACATGTTAAGCAGTTGGAAAACATGTTCAACTACACAGATTCACTGGGAGACAGTATAAATTCAAGGAGATCAACTTCCTCACATCATAAATCCTTACAATTTGAGCAAACATTGAAGTGGAAATAGAGAAATCGAGAAGTAGAAGTACTTGGACAATATCATGATTGGTAGTTATATCAAATTCTTGAATTTGAGACCACCTCCAAGAACCATAACTAATATCAGGGTAGAGCCAGAAATTTTATGCACCGGCGGTCCGGCGACAACCTAAGACTAATTAATAAATTAATTTCATAATACTAATATTTTTTGCATGAAAAAAAAATTAACTCTTGATAAATTTCATAAGTATATTATCAAGTTGGGACACACGAAAAAGCCAACAAAAAAATTAACCATCCTCAATCGTTCAATTGAACTGTAAGTCTTTAATTGTCATTTTCTCTTTGTAATTCACCGGTCAGGAGTGTCTAGGTCAACTTATGTATACTTCGATTAATCTTCTTTTTAATCCGGTTAAAGACAGGATATTCACACCGAGATTGGGCACAAAAAAATATTAAAATTTAAATTTAAGACGTCTGAATTTATAATTCGTCTGTACTATCACTTGAGTAACCTTGGGACTAGACTATCATTTTCAACTTGAGATTAGATTATCATTTTCAACTTGAGATTAGATAAAGAGAAGAAATATGATTGAATCCATGACTTGGGGGCCAAGTTATCACAATTAGTCCATTGAAAGTAAGCTTTTTGGCCCACCCAATATTTCAGCTGAATGTTGACAAGGTAGACCGCTTGTCACCGGGGATGGCAGTGGACCGGTGAAAAATAGGTATTCGTTCGAATCTGTTTTGTTTGGATTAAGAATGGATTATACGTATTAGACGGTAGGCGTATATGAGGATATACATATAAATCCGTACGGGGATGAAGGCGAATATGAACTTACCCTTACCCCTGCCTCGCCCTTCCCCCTGCTACCTGATATATATATATATATAAATATTCTCAAATCCTAATTAAACATATTTACTATAACCACCAATCTAGAAATATGATAATCAAATTAAAAAGTGACATTGTTATATGGTAATTTTATCAACTTTTTTCCTTAATTATTGAATTCTATTTGTGCTCATTGATTGAAACTGTTAGGAGTTTGAATTGACTATGCTCTATAAACAAATAAGAGAAAGTAAGATAGTTTTGCATTTTATCGTGAGTAGAAATATTGTGAATGAAGGTTGCTGAATTTATCTGGTAAAGTGAACTAAGAAATGAGGAGAATTATTGAATTAACGAAATTTTATGTTTTCATCTTTTAACATTTTGTGGCTATAATATGAATTGTAATAACAAAAATTATTCTAGGAAACTTCAAGTGTAGTGCTATCATTTTCTTAGTTCAATTTTTTTTTCCTTTTCTTCCTTTCTCTCTAATAGTTTCGTTTCTCTTTTTGTGGTCCAATGATACTTTAAATAGAATACTATATTATTTTGGCTTTTACATTTTGCAATCTACATTATGTTGCGTTAGACTATGTTAGAATATTGTTGGATTATTTAAAATATTAGATTTATTTTGAATTTTGAATTATGCTACTTGGACTTGGGCTTAGGCGGGTACGAGACAAATGGGGACGGGGACATAGATTAGAAATTTACCCGCGGACGGGGATGAAGATGAAAACTATATTTGTTAACAGGGGTGGACCGGGGATGAATGGAGTTTTTTTAAGCAAGTATGGAAAATAAAACTACACTCCTCGCCCCCGCTTCGATCTATTGACATCCCTACTGGTCACATATGATGGGTTAAGCCCAAATAGTCTAATTTATGTGTTAAAGTCCAACCCCAGTTGAGGAGCCCAACCTCATTTTGATTCCACCAAGCCCAAGACAGTCTAAGACCGGTTAGACTTCTTGTTTAGCACGTCATTAAGAGGAGAGCACGGGAAGCTTATCTGCACCACCAAAGGAAACGGTCCAAATCCACCAAGTCCAAGACAGTCCAAGGCCGGTTAGACTTCTTGCTTAGCACGTCACCAAGAGGAGAGCACGAGAAGTTTATCTGCACAGCCAAAGGAAACAGTCCAAATCCACCAAGTCCAAGACAGCCCAAGGCCGGTTAGACTTCTTGCTTAGCACGTCACCAAGAGGAGAGCACGGGAAGTTTATCTGCACCGCCGAAGGAAAGAAACGGTCCAATCTTTGACCACGTTTCATGAAGAGCTCCCCAACCTCTTCCTTCCGTTGAGGATAAGTCGTGATCTCCACCAAAGATAATCTCTAAGCTGCGATAAAGAAGCCTTGAGGATATGTCATGATCTCCACAAGAATGATCTCTTAGCTGCGATAAAGAAGCTTTGAGGATATGTCATGATCTCCACAAGAATGATCTCTTAGCTACTATAAAATGACTCTAATCTGGGAGAGGAAGGATATATGCTCCATCAGAGACTTACAGAAGACGAACCGACTACCGGAGATTACTATTTTCTTTGATTCTCCATTCTCCCTCTCAAAGCTTGTATCTCCATTCTCCATACCTTTGAATCAATAAAATACCCGGCGACTGAAGCCATTGAAGAGTGGACGTAGGTCGAATTGACCGAACCACTATAGATTGTGTCTTCTCTAATTTTTTCGTTGATTTCATTGCATTTATTATCTATACTTGACAGGTGGTGTGCAAAACCATTTTTGTGCATCATCAGTTTGGCGCAGTCTGTGGGAAATCGACAAAATTCTCACTCCTGAACATTATATCCATTAACTAATGGCGATCACTACTCGATCCATGAACCAACACGAAGACAATCCTCCACGAGAGGAGGAGGTTGCTCCCCCGCCTATCAACCCTGTTCCGGTTACTCTAGCCCCGAATCCCCAACAAATATTGGAGACCATGCAGCAACTGGTTGCTCAAAACCAACAGTTACTGCAACTCATACTTGCTGGACAAGGAGGAGCACCACACGGAGGTGCACAACATGGAGGACCCCAAGGTGGAGCACCACACGGAGGTGCACAACGTGGAGCACTACGCGGAGGTGCACAACATGGAGGGCCCCATAGAGGTGCACAACATAGAACACCCCAAGGAGCTCCACATCCTGGACATCAAGGAGCACCACGCCCTGTTGCTCCACGCCCGGGTGCCCCATTGGGCACCCCACTTCGGGAAGCCCAACATGAGGGAGCTGCACCTCCCCCTCCCCTTGCTTTCCAGGGAGAGGACCCTTATCTCCAGGAGGATGAGGGTGAAAACCAAAGCATGGGGCATGGAAGCCACTTCCATGATCATTCCATAGGAGCTCCCACTCATTGGGACGAGAAGATAAAGGAGGTACAGAATCAACTCGGTGATGTCTTCAACGCCATGAAGGCACAGGGACCCGAGACTGTTGACCACCTGGTAAGGCGTACTGATACCCCTTTCAAACCTGATGTAGCAAACTACCCCCTCCCTCAGAAGTTCAAAATGCCATCTGTGGAGACCTTTGATGGAACAAGGGATCCACTGGACCACCTCGACATTTACAAGACCTTGATGCAATTGCACAACGTACCAGACGAAATCATGTGCAGGGCATTCCCAACCACATTAAAGGGGTCTGCCCGACAGTGGTTTGCTAAGCTCTCCCCCGCCTCTATTACCTCTTTTGCCGAGCTTAGCAGATCATTCGTCTCACACTTCATAGGAGGGCGTCGCCACCAGAAGCCAGTTACGCACCTGCTTAGTATAAAGCAGGACCGCGAGGAGAGCCTGAGGAGTTACCTCACTCGTTTTAACGAGGAGGTCCTCCAAGTTGATGAACCCGACCACAAGGTGACGATGACCGCCTTCTTGGGTGGCCTCCGTTCATCAAGTTTCCTTTTCTCGGTTCTGAAGCGACCACCGAAGAGCATGCCAGAACTATTCACAAAAGCTCAAAGATATATGAATGCTGAGGAAATCAACAAGTTTAGGCAAGGTGAATCATCTCACAGATCACCAGAAACTTGACCTGCCTCTGCACTGTTCTCAAACAGGCAGTCTATCTCCGGCTTAGCGGCTCTCTCACGGGTCGCCAAAAAACTTAGCCTCTGTACTGTTCTCAAACAGGCAGTCTATCTACAGTTTAGCGGCTCTCTCACGGGTCGCCAAAAAACTTGGCCTCTGCACTGTTCTCAAACAGGCAGCCTATCTCCAGTTTAACGGCTCTCTCACGGGTCGCCAAAAAACTTGGCATCTGCAATGTTCTCAAACAGGCAGCCTATCTCCAGTTTAACGGCTTTCTCACGGGTCGCCAAAAAACTTGGCCTCTGCACTGTTCTCAAACAGGCAGCCTATCTCCAGTTTAGCGGCTCTCTCACGGGTCGCCAAAAAAAAAAAAAAAACTTAGCCTCTGCATTGTTCTCAAACAGGCAGCCTATCTCCAGCTTAGCGGCTCTCTCACGGGTCGCCAAAAAAAAAAAACTTGGCCTCTATATTGTCAGGCAGTATACCTCAAGCTTAAAGGCTCCCTCATGGGTCGCCAAAAGCTAGGTCTCAAAAAATGTAGCTCTCTCACGAGCAGTTCTCCAACTCTGTCTTTGCTCTTGCGCAAGCAGCCTACTTTTCCCTCTCCAGGTAATTATGTGAGATATTTTAATGTTTGGAATAACATTATTTTTGTCATCACAAGCAGACTCTCCCGAGGCAGCCCCAGGCTCACCCAAGGCGCCCAGCACCTAGAGAAGGGCTTGATCATCAAAAGCAGCACCCAAAGCTTCCTTACTACTTGCAATGTCTAGCCCAGCGCCTAGAAGTGTGCCTGACTGCTGTTGCTCGTCAAAACAAAGTTGCCCAGTAGCTTGAAGGGTGCCTGGCCTTCAAAATTGCGCAAAGCAGAATTTTTGGCGCAAAAATCAGCACCTAAGGGGCCCAAATCAGCGCCTTGAGTGAGAATCGGATCAGCCCGTGCTCCCAGGCCACTGCCTAGCTCTCCCTGATGAACCTTGGACTGATTTTCAGCGCCCCTTGATGGAAAAATACTGCTGCCCAGCGTTCCAAAGCTGCCCAGCGCAGCAGAATTGAAGCTGCCCAGCACAGCTGAGCTGCCCGGGACAGCAGAAGCAGCAGCCAGGCTGCTGCCCAGGGCACCTGGGCTGTCCAGGACAGCAAGGCTAGCGCCCAGGCAGCTGCCCAGCGCGCCTGGGCTGTCCAGGACAGGAGGAGCAGAGCCTAGGCAGCCGCCCAGGCCCCCACCGCGCGCGCCTGCGCTGCCCAATCGCGCGCCCAGCCGCGCGCCTGCGCTGCCCAGACGCGCGCGCTGCCCAGCTGCGCAGTCGCGCGCCTGCGCTGCCCAGCTGCGCACCTGCGCTGCGCAGCCGCGCGCCCAGCCGTCTCCCTTTCTTCAACCTCCACCACTCCCTTTTCAAAATAAAATGGGAAAGATTTGAAGTTTAAAAAAAAAAAAAAATGTAATCAATGCCTTCTTCTCCAAGTCTCCTTGGACATGGGGCATCGGGGGGCAAATGATGGGTTAAGCCCAAATAGTCCAATTTATGTGTTAAAGTCCAACCCCAGTTGAGGAGCCCAACCTCATTTTGATTCCACCAAGCCCAAGACAGTCTAAGACCGGTTAGACTTCTTGTTTAGCCCGTCATCAAGAGGAGAGCACGGGAAGCTTATCTGCACCACCAAAGGAAACGGTCCAAATCCACCAAGTCCAAGACAGTCCAAGGCCGGTTAGACTTCTTGCTTAGCACGTCACCAAGAGGAGAGCACGAGAAGTTTATCTGCACCGCCAAAGGAAACAGTCCAAATCCACCAAGTCCAAGACAGCCCAAGGCCGGTTAGACTTCTTGCTTAGCACGTCACCAAGAGGAGAGCACGGGAAGTTTATCTGCACCGCCGAAGGAAAGAAACGGTCCAATCTTTGACCACGTTTTATGAAGAGCTCCCCAACCTCTTCCTTCCGTTGAGGATAAGTCGTGATCTCCACCAAAGATAATCTCTAAGCTGCGATAAAGAAGCCTTGAGGATATGTCATGATCTCCACAAGAATGATCTCTTAGCTGCGATAAAGAAGCTTTGAGGATATGTCATGATCTCCACAAGAATGATCTCTTAGCTACTATAAAATGGCTCTAATCTGGGAGAGGAAAGATATATGCTCCATCAGAGACTTACAGAAGAGGAACCGACTACCGGAGATTACTATTTTCTTTGATTCTCCATTCTCCCTCTCAAAGCTTGTATCTCCATTCTCCATACCTTTGAATCAATAAAATACCCGGCGACTGAAGCCATTGAAGAGTGGACGTAGGTCGAATTGACCGAACCACTATAGATTGTGTCTTCTCTAATTTTTTCGTTGATTTCATTGCATTTATTATCTATACTTGACAGGTGGTGTGCAAAACCATTTTTGTGCATCATTAACATACAAAGTGACCAATAGGCGATTTTAATAAAAATCTATTATCAAAATATTCTCATTTTTAAATAAAAATATCAATCTAACACATTTTTTAACTTATTTATTGAACTATTGCATTTTTTGAAAGCGAAATTGTTGATTCCACTTTCAACACGATTCCGCTTTGAAAACAAAATCAACAATTTCGCTTTCAACAAGTGATACAACAAAAAAGGAAAAATATATTTTTATAAATATTAAAAGCGTTCTTGCTGATTTTGTTTTCTTGGTGAAAGCAGAATTATTGATTTCGTTTTTAAAAACTGTAATAGATCGATAAATAAGTTGAAAAGTGAGATAAATAATTTTTTTTTAGTAAAAATGCTAATATTTTGGTAATAGATTCATCTTATTAACACCAAAACCCTTTTGCCTACGTGGGGGCAGCTTTGTGAGTTTTATTTTGGGTAATGTTCATCCACGCCACTTTTAAATAGATATATCTTTACCACTTTTAAATAGATATATCTTTAATGAGAACCCTCTATTATTCAAAATATTATTGACACTCATTCTATTATATATTTAAACATCACTGACACTTATACAGTTAAACCATTGTTTCTATTAAAAAAATTCATTTAAAATACTAAAATTACCCTTATATAAGCCTCAAACAATATGTCTTCATTAAATTTAATTAAAATCAGAGCTGATTAAAATTTATTTATTTATATACTAAAATTTGAACCGATTAAAATTTGATTCGAAGTGATTAAATTTTATTTTTTTACATATTAAAATTTGAGCTTATTAAATTTTTTTTACATATTAAAATTCGAGTTCAACCCGAGCTGCTGGCGCCAATTAAAATTCGATTCGAGTCGATTAAAATTTATATGTTTTTACGTATAAAAATTTGAGTCAATTAAAATTTATATTTTTATGTATCAAAATTCAGGGCGGTTAAAATTTAATTCGAGGTGATTAAAATTCGATTCAAGACGATTAAAAATTAATTTTAATCAGCTCAAATTTTAATATGTTAAAAAAATTTAATTTTTTATTGACTTGAATTTTAATACTTAAAAAAAAATTTAATTGGCTTAAATCTAATTTTAATCGGTCCGAATTTTAATACGTAAAAAAATTTCATTGAAGGTATATCTATTTAGAGGAGGTGTGGATGAAGTTTTTTTTAAAATATATCATAAATAATTTAATAAAATTACATTTTAGTTAATGTCATTAATCTGACAGAGAGTGCTAGTGATATTTCAGATAACAGAGGAGGCCTTATTAAAAATATGCCTAGAGTCAATGATAATTACTTTTTTTTAATAGCAAGAAATACAGAGTTATTTTGAACTCATTCTTGCAAAACTAACATTCAAATACTTGTAATTACTTGCAAGTCACAAATATGAGTCAAGTTCAGGAGATATCAAAGAAATTCAAACTCTGACAGTCCGTATGGGGTACGTGAGCATCTTTTAACATAGGCGTCTTTAATCTAGAACATACATCCTTCATGGACGAACACACCTGAAATTCAGCTAATCACCATGAAAACAAACTAAAATTAAAATCAAGTGGATTTCTTTCACTTTTTGTAGTGGGGTAAGTTATCAAAAACTTTTAAAGTTCTTTAAAGTATTAAATGAAGTCAAAAATTTTAAAAAATGGAAGCGGGGTTATTTTCTCTAGGATAATAATAAATATATTTATATTTGTTTATGTATGTGGAGAGAGAGAGAGATGACAGGTTAGTGCTAGGGTTATTCCTTAGTAAAGCAGGTAATGTGTGTGTGAGAGAGAGTGTACGATTTTTATTGTGATGCAGGTATGTGCTATTTTTTATTATGTGAAATTATTCATTGTGATTAATAAAAAGAGTGAAGTGTTGCCAATAATAAAGAGAGAGAAGTTGAACCCTCTTATTTCTAATATGGATTTTGTTATGTATAAACTTTATTAATCCTAAATTTTATTGGTCTAAATATAAATAAAATTAGAACCTCTGTTTATTAGGGTCTTAGACAAAGGTTTAAGTGGCTTAGCTTTGAAAAGAATAAGAAATTTGTACGATGTTTCTCTAGTGGCATAAGGTACGCTTCTTTTTTGTTACTTAAGCCTTAAGCTTACACTTTTTTATTCTTTTCCGTACACTTTCTTTTTGATTGTTGACGACTTTTACGCCCAAAAAAAAAAAGGAAAAAAGAGAGTGAATTGAAAAACTAGTTGAAGAAGGGACGCACTCCGCCGAGCCAAGCACTGACCCGAGCAACTGAAGCATTGAGGGGATTTCCCAACGGTATCTTCAAAAAAATTTTGATGCAATATTTTTAAAATTTATTATTTTAAAAGGTATTTTTATAATTTTAATGAATTATTTTATAATAAAAAAATTATTATTATGAATATTTTTATCACATATATTTTGGCATAGTAATTTGGGTACCATAGTCAAGTACGCGTTAAGGAATCTCCAGGGTAAAATAAGTCCCGATTAAGGAATCTCCAGGGTAAAATAAGTCCCGATAAAAAGTTTAACTTTAACTAAAAGTTTAACTTTAACTAGCTGTTGGAAAAAAAGTAAACGTTCTTGGGACGTACAAAATTGGGAAAAGTTACAGTATGGTCGACGATATCGAATTAGAAATTATAATTTATAAGATTAAATTATAATTTTTTTGAGGTGTAAATTATAATTTTAAAAAACAAAATCCATCATTGAAGACTAAGATTTATATTGAGAGTTCATGATTGATTAAAGGTATTTTTGATCGATTATAATCATTTGTAAAACGATAAAATCCCAATAAAAAAATCTAAAATTTATTTTTATTATTGCATCACATTATTATTAAAAACATAGAAGAGCACGACGAATAAAACTTACCACTTTTCATGAATACAACTTATCATTCTTTTTGGAGCAATTTTATTGGGACATAAAAATTTGACCTAATTTATTGTGACCTTTGGATTGACTGTAGGTCTCATCAAACATTAGAATTTAGTGGTGATCCAATAATTTATATTCAACCACATCATTATATCAACAAATTAAATCAAATTTTTAAGTCCAAATAGTATAACTCTTTTTTTTAAAATAAAACTTGTTACTTTTTTAACTTTTTTTTTCTTTTTGATATCACGATAAAAAGTGAACATAACGAATGAGATTCTCAAACCAGTGGTCGGAATCTAGGAATGTGCCCCAAAGCATGTCATGTCATCGCCAAATTTCTTTTCTTAAGCTATAAGAGAATCGCACTTCCCAACACCTCCCTCCTCCAGACTTTCCTACTCCTCCTTAAACCCACAACATGTCAACAACTATCAAACATTACACACAAAATCTAGTAGGAAAACTAACCTTACTAGTTACTGCCTTATACAAAAGTGCTAGGCAGAACTCCAACATCCTTGAAACAAGCTCCTCTTCTGCTCTTGTTCCTACACTTGAACAAGCCATAGCCATGATTGATGATGAAAAACTGGCTATTCCAGTTGAGGCACCGATTGTGTCGTCTTACAATGATCGAATACGCCCACTGCTTGATGCAATTGACAAGCTCCGCCACCTTAACGTCATGCAGGAAGGTATACAGCTTCCAACAATTGTGGTGGTTGGTGACCAATCGTCCGGAAAGTCTAGTGTCCTTGAATCACTTGCTGGCATCAGCCTTCCACGAGGCCAAGGCATTTGCACCAGGGTGCCACTCATAATGAGGCTTCAGCATCACTCAGATCCTCTCCCAGAGCTTCACTTGGAGTTTCTGGGCAGAACTGTCCAGACCGATGAGACCCATATTTCTGATGCAATAAATCAAGCAACTGATGAGATTGCTGGCTCTGGTAAAGGCATATCACACACCCCATTAACGTTAGTTGTGAAGAAAAATGGTGTACCTGATCTTACAATGGTTGATTTGCCTGGAATCACTAGGGTGCCTGTTCATGGGCAGCCTGATGATATATATGAGCAGATATCAGCCATAATAATGGAGTATATAAGGCCAGAAGAGAGCATTATACTGAATGTTTTAGCTGCTACAGTTGATTTTCCGACTTGTGAATCCATCAGGATGTCACGGCGGGTGGATAAGACCGGCCTGAGAACTCTGGCTGTTGTTACCAAAGCCGACAAAGCTCCTGAAGGTCTACTAGATAAAGTAATGGCAGATGATGTGAATATCGGGCTTGGCTATGTGTGCGTTAGGAATCGCATAGGCGATGAATCGTATGATGAAGCTCGAAAGAAAGAAGCTAAATTATTTGAAACCCACCCGCTTCTCTCAAAGATTGACAAATATATTGTGGGTATTCCAGTTCTGGCCCAAAAGTTGGTGCAAATTCAAGCTTCAATAATAGCAAAATGCTTGCCAGAGATTGTTAGAAAGATCAATGACAAGCTGAGTGCAAACATTTCAGAACTCAACAGCATGCCCCAGAATCTAACTTCTGTTCCAGAAGCAGTGTCTGCTTTGATGCAGATTATTGGTTCATCCGTGGAGTCTCTTAGGAAAGTTCTCTTGAGAGGTGAGTTCGAGGAATACCCAGATGACAAACACATGCATTGCACTGCTCGTCTTGCAGAAATGCTCAACCAGTGCGCTCAGGAACTGCAAAAGAGTTTAGAAGATAACTACAAGGACAATTTTCTAATGGAGGAGATACGAGTTCTTGAGGAAACGAGAGGCATTGGGCTACCAAATTTCCTTCCTCGCGCGGCTTTTCTCATTATCCTGCAGGAAAAAGTAAATGAGATATCAGGAGCACCGGTTGAGTTTATCTCTAAAGTATGGGAGCACATTGAGACAGTGGTGGTTGCTGTTTTAATGCGTCACTCTGAACGTTATCCACAGCTAGAGTCATCTACAAGAAGAGCAGCCCAGCACCTTATTGCCAAGAAGAAGGATATGTCCGTTGATCGAGTGGAGGAGATAATTGAGATGGAGAAGATCATAGATTATACTTGCGATCCTGAATATCTGACAGTATGGGGTAAGCTCATGGCTAGTAAAAACCTCTTCCTTGATGTTATGAATAATTATTCGAGGTCCACACTGATCACCATTGATGGTTTTGGGGAAGTTGAAGTTGGGCATTTAAAGCCCTTCCCTAGTATTAGAGACCAAGCATTTGACATAAAAATGAGAATTACAGCATACTGGAAGATTGCTCTGAAAAGACTCGTTGATTGCGTGGCTCTGCACATATTGTTCAGTGTCAAAAATCTGGTGAACAAGGACATGGAGACGGAGATAGTGAATGAACTCATGGATCCTCATGGTGGTGGACTTGAAAGGTTGCTAGAAGAATCGCCGTCAGTGGCCATAAGGCGTGAGAGATTGAACAAAAGTATCAAGCTGCTGAAGGACTCTAAGGAAGTTGTTGCTAGGGTCATGGACAGAATTGCCATCAATACTGACTAGGTTTTCTCTGCATCTTGCTTTTAATTTCTTGGTTGTTGTCTGACATATTTGAAGTTTTCTGGTTTTGGTAGGTTTGCTTTGCCAGAATGCCTGAAATCCCATATCATTCTGATTGGAAACTCCTATGTGGCATTTATGTTATGTTTGTGTTTTGGTAGTGTGTTTGCAAAACTACAATGAATTCCAATGTATTGGAAAGTATATTGTCTGTTTCACCTGCATCACATCGTAAAACCCAACTTTTTGCACAAGTATTGGAGTGAAAATAGAGCAATCAAGGAGCAGCAGTACCTCGATAAGGCCTTGTCACGTATGGGCGGGTTGGAGTGAGCGATAGAACTTTGAAGATTGATTTTTTAGGGCAGAGAGAGAGAGAGAGATTGAGAGAGACGAAGGCGGTGATTTGGGCAGAGACAATCGGGGCCGGTTCTGCAGTGAGGAACCAACAGTCTAACCGCACAATGCGCTGTTTAATGGGACGGCACCGTTTTGGACAAAAAAGGGCACAGCACCGTTTTGTCATTTTTTTTGCACAGGGAACAAATTCGCCCAAAACCATTCCTCTACACTTCACTGTTTTGGAGAGTGTATTATGATCTGCCAATCTTTCGGTTCTTGGTATGTCTGAAGCTTGGAAAATCTGGACAACCATTATCTGGTCACCAGCACAAATTCTTTAATTCGATAATTGTTATGAACTCAACCGTTAATCCAAAACCCAATGACTTATTGAAGGTTACGGCTCATAATATTCCACCATAATTATTTGAACGTAACTTTCCACCACATTTTAAAAACATTTATGACGGTCCATTCTATTGACACCGGACCAAAGGTAGTCTTTTTTCTTTAACAGTTTCACTCACCTATCAATATTCAACACGATAGCATTATATCTATACATAATATTAAGACATTTTAATCCAGCCTATAAGTCACCTTTTTTGTGACTTGAACTCATGATGTGGTGTCGATTTTGATACAAGATGATAGGATCTAAGAATCATGTGATAATTCGATTCACTTCAAGAGGAATCGTTCTTCAAGTTTTATTCATTTTTTTCCCTGTCAAAAAACAGGTTTACAAGCAAATTTAAAGAAAAAGGCTTCCTAGATTAGACTCATTTGCCAATCATAACTCTTGGCTACAATTATTCTCTAATCTAACTCAATTACTCAAAATCTATCCAAACCACTAAATCTGGATGGACACGCTCAAACTCTAGCAATCTCAGAATGAAATGCAAAAACAAAAAATTAATTTAGTGTGTACAGATGGAAACCACGAGTACGAAGGGGTTCTAACAATAATTTTGGGTTAAGAACATTTTTACGAGAGAGAGAGAGAGAGGGGGGGGGGGGGTATTCGTAGCCAAGTAGCCTATTTCTACAGAATCACCCTCAGCAAGTCGAAAAAATAGGCCACATTAATTAAAGAGAGTTTCAGTTGATTTTCTTCTAGGGCTTTGTTCCACCCAATGCCATCAAATTAGTATTGAGATTCATTCTTATCACACAAGAATACTTGCAGAAAGACGGAGAGAGTTGGTATATTTTAATAATTATATAATATATTGTAACAATTGGAGTGATTAATTGATTCGTTCATTTATATGAATATGTGAGCTCTAATAAAAAATTGGGTAATTTTAAAAAGATGAGTATAATTGTTATTATTATCTTTTGAATTGTCTTTCGGATTAATTTTATATCACGATGAAAATACTTACCCTTATGCAAAGAAGATTTGGAAGACCTTGCAGCTAAAATAGGATACTAAACAAGTTGGTTTAAAAAATTATGTCGGGCTCGTTTGGTGACGTTTCCAATTTTCGATTTTCTAAAAAACAAAAAACAGAATCAAAAAATGAAAAACGTCTTTTTTTCGTTTTTGAAAATCGCTACTCGTTTACAAAACGATGACAGAAAAAAAAACGGTTATCAAACGAGTTTTTTTTTTCTTATTTTTTCTAAATATCAAAATAAAAACGAAAAACGAAAAATATAAACGTTATCAAACGGAAACGTGGTTAGCCGTTGGGTCTTCGTTACCAAATAGTGGAAAGAAAGTCGGTAGTAGAAAAACCACAAGACTTTCAAATGATTGCACTTCAAGCTCGATCCAAAAGAATAAAATTTGAGGACAATGTAATTGTCGTGGGAATCATTGATAAGCTGCCATCATCATGGCCAGAATTTCAAAACACTCTTCGACATAAGTGAAAAGAGATGACCTTGATTGCACACATCCACATAGAGAACGAGGCAAGATGCCAAGATGCACTTGTGACGCAAGAGAGCAATGGTCATACCACCGGGGTAAAATTTGTTTCTTCTAATAACTTACTCGCAAAAAATAATTTTAGGAATATTTATTTGAAAAACTAGAAAGAAAATTTAGAAAAATAATGGTAGACTTCACTCCAAAAGAGAAAATTCAATTGACAAACATATGCCCTTTCACAAAATAAGAATTTTAATGTTTATTTTGTCTGTGACAAGAATGGGCAATTGCTCAAGTTTATGAGATAGGCTTTGTCCCAACCTAACGCTATCAAGGAGCCACTTGTAGCGATAATTGTGGAGAACGCAGAAAGGTTGTGAGCAAACTCTAGTGTCAATAATCATTCCTGGTATAATAAAAATTGTTCAACGTGTATATTCTCTATGAGCAACTAAGGACTATTATGCTTGATGACTCTCATACAACCCGGGCCAGCCCAATAATATTAAGAAAAAAAGCATGAATTTTAGGCCCCAAACTTTTAGAAGGTTTGATAATTGTAGATACATAACTATTCAATATAAAAAATTTAGTGAAAATTGAAAGCGAGTCTCCCTAGATGTACTTGTTTGGAGATAAGTTCTGTAAAAAAATTTATAAGGGGCTAACTCTATATTTAAAATTATATGTAATGACTTAAGTCTACTTTTTTTTATCTCAAAAATACCCTTCTTTAAAAGAAAGTTAATTTTTTCTCTCTCATATATATATAGTAACATTAAAAATAAAAAATAATAACATTTAAATACAAAAAAAAATTACCATGAATTTGAATAGTAAAATTCAAATTTATGTTACTATTTTTTTTATTATGTTACTGTTTATGTTCTTGCTTTTGTTGAGTATGTTATTGTTCATGAGCATATTACTACTATTATTTTCCTAAATATTAATATTCAATGTTACTATTTTTTTTAATATTACTATTTTTTGTATTTGAATAGTACTATTTTGCGTTTGAATTTGAGAGAAATAATTATTGTTAAGCATATTACAGTTTTTATTAAGTATGTTATTTTTTTTGTTGAACATGTTACTGTTGTTATTTTTTAAAAATATTAATATTGACAATTTTAATTTTTTTTATGTTTAAATGTTACTATTTTTTTGTGTTTAAATGTATTATTTTTTGTGTCTAAATAATAATTTTTTTTGTATTTAAATGTTACTATTTTTTATTTTTAATGTTAATATATATATATATATATGAATATAAATAGATAAAAAATTCACGTTTAATATTACCATTTTAGGCCTTAATTTGCCTTGAGCCGCCCCTACACTCAACCCAAGTGTTTGGGAGTGATGAAGTCAAGTTGAACTTCATTGACTATGAAAGATATACTTTACACACCTTCCATGTGAAAGAATTTAATATCAAGTTTTCTTCTTAACAAGATTGGCTTCAAGCAAATTCACTAATCTTATTAATATATAATTTCTAAAAATAGTGTATTCATGGGCAAAGGTTATACATGTGATGACGTGTTTAAATTGAATAATAAAAATAATAAAGTATGTGGCACCTCTAACTTTTACTCAAATTTAAATTTGAGTAAAAACTTTTAAAAAGCTTGCTCGGATCTTTGACTCAAACTTATACCAAATTAAGGAAAACTTATTTTTTTTATTCAAATCAAGGGAGACTCTAATTTTTACTCAAATTTTTAATTGTGAAATTTTACCATCTTTTAAAGATCTAATGACCATTCTTAGTCTTTTTTAAATTTGGATTTGCTCTGATTCAAATTTGGGTCTATCTTTATTTAAATTTGAGTTTGTCCATTAGGGTACTTTATATCAAATTAAATTTTTTACTTAAATGTTAATTTAAATTTGAATAAAAATTTGAGTCATAATTGAAGATGCTGACATATTTTGGCATAATAAGGAGCTTGGGACTAATTCCAAGATTGACAAACAATTTTGAAAAATATGAAAATTGCAATATAGCAAAAATTACAAAAAGTGTTGGACAAAGTAACGAATTGCTCGAGTTAATTTACACTGATATTTGCGAATTTTAGGGCATTTTGACTCGTGGCAGAAATATATATTTTATTATTTTTATTGACGATTTTTCAAAATATGCACATGTTTATTCATTTAAAATAGAAGTGATGAATTTGACAAATTCAAAGAATTTCTCCACGTAGTAGGAAACTAATTCAGTAAAATGATTGAAAGAATTAGAAATAATAAAGGTTGGGAGTATGAATCCACCGGATTCAACTCTTTTGTTCAGACTTTAAGAATTACTCGCAAGGACCACACCTCCATATTCACTTGTCTGGTTGAAAAAAAAAATAGAAATCTTATTGAGTTGAGTAATGTCATGTAAATTTATTTTAGCGTTCCTTCTAATCTTTGGGTGAAGAAATATTAACAGTTTGTCATGTTTTGGATCGGGTGCCACATAAAAAGACTAAATTGACTTATTTTGAGTTGTGAAAAGGGTATACGCCAAATTTGAGATATTTTAAAATATAGTGTTGTCTAACTTATGTTAAATTACCCAATTCTAAAAGACCCAAATTAGGTGTTGGATCTACCACTTGTATATTTCTTGGATATACTTTAAATAATTTGACTTATAAATTTTTAGGCATTGAACACAATGTGATTTTCAAGTCAAAGGGATGATATTTTTCATGAAGACAATTTTCCATTTAAACTAAAAAAGAATTGAGCAAGAAGTTTGAGAAATTATTTCAAATGGATAGAAGTGCCATCAATGGTGATTAGGTCTTCCCTACATGCTGCTTTTGATATCTTGGTTCATGCCTCAGTTCACTCTCTGTTTGACAGATTCCAAGTTTTCTGTTTTGGTCTTTTGTCACATTCATTTTGCATTTGGCAATTCTGCTCAACCAGAATGCACATTGCAAATTAATTGAAAGCATTGTGCATTAGTAGATGATTTTACCATTGCCATCAGTACTATAGCATTATATCAAACAGTTAGCGTATACAAACATTACCACTTGCATATTATCTTAGGCTTTTTAATTCCAACATGTTCTGCTGTTGAAAAATACGTTATGCTACACAGATTCACAGAGAGACAATATAAAATCAAGGAGATCAACTTCGTCACATCATAAATCCTTACAATTTGAGCAAAAATTGAAGTGGAAATAGAGAAATTGAGAAGTAGAAGTACCTGGACAATATCATGATTGGTAGTTATATCAAATTCTTGAATCTGAGACCACGTCCAAGAACCATAACTAATATCAGGGAAGAGCCAGAAATTTTATGCACTGGTGGCAGCCTAAGACTCATAAATAAACTAATTTTATAATAATAATATTATTTTCATGAAAAAAATTAACTCTTAATAATTTTCTTAAGTACATTATCAAGTGGGGACACACGAAAAAGCCAACGAAAAAATTAACCATCCTCAAATGTTCAATTGAACTGTGAGTCTTAAATTATTATTTTCTCTTTGTAGTTCACCGGTCAAGAGTGTCGGACTAACTTATGAGTACCTCGATTAATTGTTTATTTTCTGATCCGATTAAAGATGGGATATCTACGCAGTGACTAACTAATTGTCAAGATTTAAACTCAGGACATCTGAATTTATAATGTGTACCTATTATCACTTGTGTTACCTTAAAACTAGACGATCATTTTCTTTTTTTTTGGTCAGACCATCCGGTATCCGAAAGTCACTTTGGACTCCGACTAATCTGGATTTGAGTCGGATAAGACCACAAGGGCGGCAAAACTCTTCCTACCGAACGCAGTTACATTCCCAAAACTCTAACTCGAGACCTTGTTTAAGATAGAACAGTCCCTCACCAACTCGTCTAACGCTCAGTTATGCTAGACTATCATTTTCAACTTGAGATTAGATTATCATTTTCAACTTAGGAGGAAAAGGAGATGAAATATGATTGGATCGATGACTAGGGGCCCAAGTTAGCAGAATTAATCCATTGAAAGTGAGTTTTATGGCCCACCCAATTTATTTACATTTGTTTATGGAGAGACAGAGGGATGGCAGGTTAGTCATGGGATTATTCCTTAGTAAAGGTGGTAATGTGTGAGAGAGAGAGAGTAGGATTTTTTTTTGTGATGTAGGTGTGTGCTTTTTTTTATTATGTGAAATTATTTATTGTGATTAATAAAAAGAGTGAAATGTTGCCATTAATAAAGAGAGAGAAGTTAATCCCTCTTATTTTTAATATGGATTTTGTTATGTATAAACTTTATTAATCCTAAATTTTATTGGGTTAAATAAATTTATTTGATAAAAACTATAAATAAAATTAGAACCTCTGTTTTTTAGGGTCTTAGACAAAGGTTTAGGTGGCTTAGCTTTTGAAAAGAATAAGAAATTTGTACGAAGTTTCTCTAGTGGCATAAGGTACACTTTTTTTTGTTGCTTAAGCCTTAAGCTTACACTTTTTTTATTCTTTTCCGTACACTTTCTTTTAGATTGTTGACGCCCCCAAAAAAAGGGCAAAAAGGGTGTGAATTGAAAAACTAGTTGAAGAAGGGACCCACTCCGCCGAGCCAAGCACTGACCCGACCATTAAGGGAAGAGTGGTAGAAAATGTAAGGAAATTTTTTTTAAAAAAATTTCATGTGTTTGTAGTTGATTTTTCACTATGGTATATTTACCAGTGTTGTTGTGTTTTTAAAATATTTGTGGTAATTAATTTTATCATTTTTTTAAAGTATTAAAAAAATATTATTTTTGCAGGTGATTTATTATATTTGTGAGTATTTTTATTACATTTATGGATATTTTTATTATTATTGTGATAGATATTTTTATTATTTTTTAGATACCATAATAATAATAATAATAATAATATTTACAAATATAATAAAAATTATCATACAAATAAATTATGGCATAGTAATTTCGGTACCGTAGTCAAATCCACGTTAAGGAATCTCAATAGAAAAATAAGTCCCGATAAGAAGTTCAATCAATCCTGTCACTTTAACTAGCCTTTGGAGAAAAGGAAATGTTTCTTGAGACATAAAAAACTGGGATACCAAATCCGCCGTATCAAATCAAAAATTATAATTTTGTAAGGTTAAATTATATTTTTTTTGAAGCATAAATTACAATTTTAAAAAACATAATCGATCGTGAAAAATTGAGATCTATGTCAAAAGTTCATGACCGATCATGAATGTTTGTGATCAGTTATTGTTTTCATTTAAGCAATTATAACTTTTTTTAAAAAAATTATAATTTTATCATAAAAAATGATAACGAAGGTATCAGTATTGTAGAGTTTCCATACTGATATGATCATTTGTAAAACGATGAAATCCCAATAAAAAAATTTCAAAATTTATTTTTATTATTTTATCACATCATTAAATCAATAAATTAAATAAAATTTTTATATTCCAATAACGTTATTCTTGGGGAGTAAGGAACGTGTTGGTGAAGGAACCAACCTTTTTTTTTTCCTTTTTGATATCTATTTATATCATATTATATTATTATTATTATTATACTATACTACTAAAATACCGAAAAAAATTTGATTACCATTTTAACCTTAAACAATCCTAAAAAATCATCTTTGCTATTATCATCCTTCATGCTATAATGGAACTAGCAATTAGAAAGACAATAAATAATAAATTGTTAGATCTTAAAAATTCGAACAATAAATATTAATTTACAGTACTCTCCTATTGGAAGTGGAATCATTTCCTATATCTGTAGTATTAATACTTGTGTTTGTATTTCTTTACCATTCAAGAATTCAACAAAAGTAAGTTATTTTAGCTACAATAAATTCACTTTATTCCGTGCAAATATTGACTGAAGTTGTTCATTGAGGGCACTTAAAGGGCACATAATTTTTCTCTCATATAATGTCGTTTTCTTCATCAGTTCCCTAGCCATGGAAGCCCTGATCAATCTTTTGACCAAACCATTAAAAGACCTATCATCAAGAAGTCTTCTCTCTAATAATTGCTACTAAAAGCTTCACTGAAGTGTGGTTATATCACTCGGAGATGTTCCACTTGGAGATATACTTTCTGGTTAGAATCAAATATCGATAAATAAATTTTTGATATCATATCTTTCTTTTTAAAAAAAAAAATTCATGTTGGAAATTATGTTAATTTATTATATTATTTTAGTGAATAATAGTTACAAATAACTCCAAATGTACAACTTAAAGATAACATAGTGTTGTCCTAAACTTTCTAAGTGTCAAACACTAACGTCTGGATATTCTAAGCAACCATGCAAAGCTAATCGGGAAAATTATCACTATTTAGTTTTATAGATTTTGGGGTGGTTTTCTTTTCTTTGTTTGATTCTTTATTTTGAGTAATAATTCATGAATGAATGCTTGAAATGATAGGTTTTCCTATCTTGCTTAATGGGATATGTTCCTTAACTTTTATTTTAATTAGAGTTGGAATATATGGGGTTGAATGAGTCTTGTGTTTGTTGCTTATAATTTTTTTTTCATTTTTTTATGCAGTTGAAATTAGACCATGAAATAAAAGTTTTAGAAACATCTAACAATAAATTGAAATCCTTATATTGGTTATTCTTTATTTGGACACTTCGTGACTATCTGTAGATAATGAAGGATTCATTATGTCATGGGAATTTGGATGTATGATTTGCAAATTTTGATAAAACTAGGTGAATTGATGAGAAAACTATTCGAAAATTGAGACTATATTTAATTATACATATTCGTAGTTGTAGGTATTCTCACCGAATGACTAATCACCTATCCCTTCATGTCACTGCCACAACCAAGATTCTGTGCTTATAAATGGAAAGTCGTCTCCATAAGAGGGACATCTCCCTACACACCCTCGACAGAGCTATCTTTTTCATAGTTGTCCAACCTCTCTTAGAGCTTACCATTACTCTCTCTCTCTCATCTTACTTTATCAATAAAAGTCTCCAGCTACCATTGTCGTCTTCAGAAGTGGAGTAGATCACTTTGACCGAACCACTATATTTATGTGTGTTGACCTAATTTTTACCTTTTGTTGTTAATTGCTTTATTGATTGCTTCGTTAATTATTTAGAATTGTACATTCGACTGTTGATTGTGCATAAAATCACTTTTGTGCATCATCAATAAGTACTTAAAAGGTGGGGTGACAATTAAGGAAAAGACAATTTTCTAGGAAGGAAAATACAGAAAAATTGGTTTAGACTATGTTTGATAGACTTATTGGTCATATGGACTTTTGGAACTCAAATGTCCATTCTCCAACCAAACTTTGGAAAGTTCATTATAAGGAAGCTAGGTGGGAGGATAGCTTTTCAAAAAAAGGGAAATACTACATAAATTTAAAAAGTAAATTTAAAAATTAAACTTGATAATCATAATTATTGAATAGGTAGTAGGTTTCAATAAATACTAAGATTCATAGTAAAATCAATGGTTGCAATTATTAAGTCTACTTTTTAAGTCCATTTAGCATTGCTCTTACAAAAATGACTTTTTCATGGGATTTCTAAGAATTTTCTTCCTCCTAAATTTTTTTTTTTTGGTAAAATATATTTTTACTCTTCAAACTATATGTTTTGCGTTAGTTTATTCTCCAATCTTTTAATTGTATCCATTTGATCCATCAACTTCTCAATTGTGTTACTTTGGTCTAATCAATAATAACCGATTGAATTGACTAACAAAGATGTTCAACAGTTCAAATGACCACACTTGTTGGGTGACTTTGGTTCCTTAAATTTGTAACTTGTATCATTTTGGTCCTTCAAATTTAAAATTTGTGTCACTTTAGTTCTTAAAGTTTTCAAAGAGTGCACGTCAAGTGTGATCATGTAAGATGTGACGATCTCCATTAGTAATTCCAACTGTCGTTTTATATTAGACTAAAGTGACATAAATTGAGAAGTTGAAAGATCAAATTGACACAATTAAAAGATTTAGGGCCTAACTAACACAATGTGCATAATCTGGGACCAAAAATCTATTTTACTCTTCTTTATTTTTTTTTTTGCAATTACTTTTTGTGGGTATTCTATACATATAACTCTCAAATTATGACATTTCTGTTAATTAAATTTTAACTTTTTTATGTTAATTGAGCTTTTAAACTATCTAATTGTGTAAATTGAGCCTTTTTGTTTGTCTCTATTAGATTTTCTAACCGAAAGTGGCGGAGTGTGCCATGTGACACAAATAAGTAAACATATGACCCTCAAACTACGACTCTCATGCCAATTGGGCTCCTGAACTTTTTTTTTTGGGCAATTAAGCCCTTGAATTCTCTAATTATATTAATTGAGTCCTTATGTTTTTTTGTATTATATGGTCACGTAAGTGACACACTTTAATAGAGGCAGACAAAAAAACTCAATTGACATAATTAAAGAGTTCAGGGGCTGAATTGACATAAAAAAATTAAAAACTTAATTGACATAAACATCATATTTTGAAAGTCATGTATCTCTACAATGTGGAAAGAGGTTTCCATCTAAACCCTGAAGTTTCCAAGAAGTGGAGATTTAAGAGACAAAGGGGTGGCTAGGGCCTTTCACATTGGCAACGTGTGAAATTAAAACCCAAAGTAATGTCATCGGGATTTTGCAGAAGACGACATTTTTAGAACTTATTGGTCCCTACATTTTTAGTCCTTGTCGGAACCAAGTTGCTAAGAAAAATTCATCCAAACACAAAGTCCCTAAGCAATAGAGATTAAGAAACATGTGGATTTCAGGACTTATCACATCACACCGTGTTATTTTTCAGTGTCATAGTGAATTAAGAATTAATATTATGTATTTTTTATCAATTTAGTTCTTATTATATCAATTTTATCAATTTAATCGCTAAAGTAATCAATTTCTGTCAATTTGATTTCTACATAGATGAAATGTTAAGTTTTTTTAACAAAATTGACCACATATCTTTTTTTAAATTAATCACGTGCTCGACAGGTGTGTGTGTGTTTATTTATATAATAAAATACAATATAATTTAAATTTCAAAAAAAAAATAAAATGATTTTTTTTTTCGCGGTTGAGATCTCTTTAAATTTATTTTAAAATTAATTCAACAGCTAATATTAACACCCCAAATTTAATAGAGAAAATAGACCCTAAGGGTATGTTTGGGCTACCAACGGGCCTTTGGTACAATAATACTTCTTACCTTGTGAAGGTTTTGCCCTCTTGAGGTCAAGAGTTCAAGTCTCTTTCCCTCATCTCCATCCCCCCCCCAAAAAAAAAAGACTGTTTAGAATAACTTTTTAAAAGTACTTATAAAATTTCTCGCTTTTCATAAATACTTTAAAAAAAAAAGTAGTGTTTAATTTAAACTGGTCTGTATTTTAATTTTTTTTTTTTGTGATTGGACGTCTGTATGTTAATTATTGAACTCAAGTTGCACTTTATTAGGTATAAAAGTTAGGGAAAATCATTATTAGAGAGGGTTGAAATAATATATTTACAAACTTCTTAACTAATTCAATTGATTGTGTTAGTTTTTTTCAATAGTTTTAAATATTCTTCATTATTTATTTAAATATATTATTGTCACCAAATTTATACCTTGTCGCCAAACTCTAACGTTATATGTTTTTGTAATATTTTTTGTTTTCTCAGTACGTAACACTTATTTATTATTATTAGCAATGCACGTGAATCTATTTAAATAATATTTTTTATAAAAAAATTAAATTATATGTATAATTAAATTGAATAATAAATTATGTAATTTTAATTATTGCCAAATCTAAAAATGGTAATTATTGAGTATTTGCACATCTATTTAAATTATAAATTTATTACTTTTTTGTCATAAAATTTAATTAAATTAAAATATTGTTGTTTGTATTGTGATAATATGATATTTTTGTATACCAAAAAATCAATTATAATATTATTGGATAGTAGAATAAAAGAATATAGATTGAACTTTATTTCTTAATATAAATATAGACATAGAAATAGAAAATCGTATACAAGTGTACTACTAATAAATGATTACAAAAGAATTTAAAAATCAAATACGGTTAATAAAAGATTCTAAAAAAAATTAGAAGAAAAATATATAAAGAAAATAAAAATTGAATGAAAGTAATATAGAATTTAAAAGTCAAATATTGTTAATAAAAGAGTTTAAAAGAACTTAAAAATTAAATAAATATAAGAAATAAAAATTAAAGAAAACTAATAAATGGGTATTATTGACTTTATAATAAAAGCTATGGATAAAATAGAAAATGAAAATTTTTGAACAAAGGTTGATATTTATAAGTAAGTATAGATATAGATATAGATAAATGTATATGAATTACGAATAGAGTAATTCTAATATAGCTATATTATGATTGAAGAAAAAAATACCAAAAAAAGAAAAAGAAAAAACTCATATAGATGGATACCCCCATACTTTGCATAAATGCTCAACAAAGTGTTACTTATATGACGATTCTCGTGAAGACAAATTTCAATGAAGAGAAGAAGAAAATTCAACTTTAATAATCAAAGTTCTATAAATTTAAACTAAAAATGCATATAACTATATACCCAATTATAACTAACATAGCCATCGTACCGTTGAGGTTCAACTTAAAAAAAAATTAGAACTAACATAAAAATAGTCTCAGTAAATATTTACTCAGAAGACAATATACTCTATATTGCATTACAGATAAATTTAGTATCCGAGTTAGCTGCAGGTTAGGTTTGGTAATCCAAGATTAAAATTTTAGCCCAAACATAAAATTTGAGGGTCCTTTGAGCTATTTTTTTTAAATCCTAGATATTAATCCCTCTCAAACCCACGTAACAAACAGGACTTAAGAGTGTAAAACGAGAATTTTTAAAAAAATTAGGATATAAAGTTTAAAAAAACCAAATAATTATATATCTACAATGTGAAAAGAGGTTTTCCATAAAGAAGATGCTATGAAATTTCCATCTAAACCTAGAATTTCCATCCCATTGTTTACGGCTACGCGTGAAATTAAAAGACGACATTTTGAGTACTTATTATTGGTCCCTACATTTTTAGTCCTTGTCGTAACCAAGTTGCTAAGAAAAATTCATCTAAACACAAAGTCTCTGAGAAAGGGAGATTAAGAAACATGTAGCTTTCACGACTTATCAAATCACACCGTGTTATTTTTTGGTATCATATTGAATTAAGAATTAATACTTTGTATTTTTTATTAATTTAGTTTTTATTGTATCAATTTGATTGCTAAAGTAATCAATTTATGTCACTTTGACCCCTACATAGATGGAATGTTAAGTTTTTTGACAGAAGTGACCACATTCCATTTTTTTAAGATAGTATCACACGCCCAACATGGTTGTGTGTGTGTGTTTATCTATTTATACTATTAATAAAAGAACCTTAAATTAAAAAGTTTTAAATCTCTATTTTACTTTTATAAAAGATTGTAAAGACCATTTTATCCTTTCATAATTAAATATCTAAATTACTATCATATCCTTATATATTTAAATCTCCAACATAACTATAACATCTCTTTTAATTATTTATTTTCTATGTATAAATATTTATTTTTTTATTAACTATATTACTCTTAAAAAAATATGCATCATTATATTTTCAATAAATTGTTCGAAAAAACTTCAAAAACTCAATCTTTTTAATATTACTCATCATCTTATATCCTATATATATTATTTTTCATCGAAAAGTTGATCCCTTTCATTTTTGAGATAAAAAATAATCATATATATAATTTTTTAAAATCAATTTATGTTATATAAATATAATTCTTCAATTACAATAAATTTTAGGATAAATTACACTGATAGTCATGCAGATTAGTCTAATTACATGGACACTCCCTCAATTTTTTGAAATTATATTGATACCCCATGTTAGGTCTTGTACCTTAACAAATATAATAAAAAAATATAATTTTTTATAATTACCCTTATCATACATCATTTTTTTACTTATCATTCTCTCATATATTTAAATACTAATAAATGAGTCATTTTCGGGTTAAATCCGTAAACACATGAAATTGACACAATCAACCCATTTTATTTAATCGTGTCGAATTTTTTCTATTTTCTTGTTTGTATGTTAACACGAACAACACGGAATTGTAACGATCCATATGTTTAACTGATATTATAAAAATAAAATATTAATTATTTGATGTTGATTATTAAGCACTAACATAATTATTGTATAAAAAAGATATTTTTACTCATTATTATTGCTATGTTTATTAAGTTAGTTTTTAGTTTATAGAAAAAGTATGAGAATGAATTCAATTAAGTAATAATAGAACCTTAGACTAAAATCTTAAGGTTAAATTTTTTTATTTAAAGTTTATTTGAGTCAATACGAATACGAACACACCTGTACGGGTAGCCCAGCGGTGTGGAGTTAAACCCAGACAAACCATAGACCCGAATGTCAGAGGTTTGACTCTCGCCGGTGTTTCTCGGACTTAATTGATACCTGTAGTTTGTGGATAATTGCAGGTATCCGGGATTAACTCTCGTTAAAATGAGTCCAAAGTGGTCTTACCTTGGAGAGGTTTCACGATATAAAAAAGAAATATGAATGTGAACACGAACACGATACGAAAATAAATAGGTTAACCTAATTTTATCCAGGGGTAATATGAGTATTAATGTATAAATAGTTGATGATGTGATCGCTTTTTTGACATTGCCAATAACGATGATAACCATAGGGATACTTTGTGAAATGGGTAGGTAAATAGTAAGGGATGTCGGTGTAATTTTAAAAATTAAGAGGTGTCTCTGTAATTAGACCAATGTACGGGGATGTCAGTATAATTTATCCTAAACTTTATAAGTTGTATTGAGATTTTTTTTAAAAAAAATAAATATCGTAGTGTATTTCTTAGTAAAACTTGAATTCTTTAGAATTTTAAGATGTTTGATAATATAAATTATAGAGTAGTATATTAAATCTTATTCCAATTGACCTAACTTATTTTCAATTGCAGTAAGGTTCAAATGTAATTAGTATATTAATACTTTTATTTTATTCAATGAATTATAATTGAAATCCTAATTAAATGAATTTCAAGAAATTTAATTTCTCAAACATCACTTAAAAAATTAATCTTAATCACAAAATTCTAAAAATAAAGGACTTTAAATATTTTTTTTATTTTTTTATTGTTAGAACAAAGAATTTTGGGAATATATAAAATTTTCATAATCTTATAATAGAATATAAATAATAAAAAATTAAAATTTATAAATTTAAGATGATATTTAATTTATATATATATATATATTTTATTAATTTTTGTGTACAAAAATTATTCACATGCCACCACGCACGTAATGCATTTTTAGTGATAATAAAAAGTGAACATGACGAAAGAGATTCTCAAACCAGTGGTCGGAATCTAGGAATGTGCCCCAAAGTATGTCATGTCATCGCCAAATTTCTTTTCTTAAGCTCTTAGAGAATACCACTTACACCTCCGTCCTCCAGGCTTTCCTACTCCTTTTTAAACTCACAACTTGTCAACAACTATCAAACATTACACACAAATTCTTGTAGGAAAAATAACCTTACTAGTTACTACCTTAGACAAAATGGCTATGCAGAACTCCAACATTATTGAAACAAGCTTTTCTTCTGCTCTTGTTCCTATACTTGAACAAGCCATAGCCATGATTAAAATTGACCAAGCCAAGCCAAGGTCCTGCGTCTTAATGGATAGTTAAGGTGAGGGTAAAATAGTCTTTTTATTTGTGCTGTTAACGCTGTTCATTTTTTAGGGTCTCAGTATAATTTTGGAAACGTGAGGGAGTGTTTGTGTAATAAAATCAAATGTTAGGGATGTCAGTGTAATTTATCCTAAGTTTTTAAAAAGAGTAATGCTAGAGACCTTATTTGGGGACCCTATTTAGTGATTTAATGATGTGGCTTTAATGTAATTATTGGATTAGTTGAAAGTTTCAATATTAAATGAAACCCACAACCAATACAATGGTTGTACAACATTAAGTCCCTAAATAAGGTCCAAATAACATTTCTTTTTTCAAAAGCATAAGAAATTTATACCATGTTTCTATTTCTAATAATAAGATAGAACCAAATTTGAATTCATTTTCACTTCAAAATTTAATTAAATTTTAATTTATTTTGGAAAGTACAAGGATGGTTCAAATTAAATTCACTTTTAATTCAAAGGCCCACATTTCATCTCACTTCTCCCATTTCAATCCAATGGCTTGCAATGCATCCCAACCCAAAATAAACATTTCAATCCAATGACTTGCAATGCATCTTAACCTAAAATAAAATCCCACCCATTCAGCCCAAGCAATCCAATTCAAAAACTCTCATTTTCTCTCTCTCAATCTCTAACCTCTCGCTCCTCTGCGGAAGAAGACCCAACTTAGGCTCCCTCTCTCCTAGATCGCTTTTCTGCCATGACGCAAGTACCCCTCTCTTTCTCACGACTCACACACACACACACACATATTCAAACACATACACAGATTGCACACCCTCTACGTCTCTCTATCTCACGATTCTTAAACAGTCGAACACACACTAGCACACACATACACACATATCGCACGGATTTAAAGTGGGGCAGTTGCCCCAACTGAAATTTTAAAAGTATTTGGGGAGTTAGGTGAAATTTAAGAATATGTTAAAAGTTGCCCCCATTGGAATTTTAAAAATGTTTGGGGAGTAAGGTAAAATGTTTGAAATATTAAAATGTTAGAAGTTGCCCCCATTGAAAATATTTTATACTCTAGACTAGCCATGTATTTTTCTCAAACATGTAGGGTTCTTTAGTCTTTAGCAACAACAAAAAGTACTTATACTTTTACTTTTTAGAGATCACATGATTCTAAGAACTTCACTCCTACAATTCCAGATTTGGTCTATCTGATCACATATATATACTTATATTTGTTGTGCTATTTTTGTATGTTAAATTAATATAAAGAATTACAAGTTGTTAAATTTAGTGAGATTGTTATATTTAGAATTTACATGTTGAGGACTATTTTTTTGATTAAACCATTTGGTTCGATAGGCTTGAGGAATCTGATTGTAAGAAATTAGGTTGTTTATATGTCCAAGTTTGATTTACTAGATTTGTATTTATGTTAAAAATTGTTTGATTTCCTAAACTATTTTGATTGATTGTGATTGAATAATGCATTATTTTTGATAAATACTTCTCAATAAGGTACATAGTAAAAAGTTAAGAGATCAATGAATGAATAATTACTTGGCTGCATATGTTGAGAAAGAATTTTCAAGTACTATTTGTGAAAATTTGTTGAAACAATTATGAAGATTTTCAAGAATTTGGATTTTTTCATGTATTGAATCAATTTATTATTGCACACTATTTTTTTGATACAAAAGTATTTGTTTGGTACAATTTTATATTGAACTTTTTTTGTCAACTCTTTTTGTATATTACTTGTATATGCTATTTCGATGAAACTATACTTTTGTAAAATAGTATTAACACTCCGAGTTTAACCATTCATATATTGAAAGTTGTCCCCACTTGAGTTGAAGTCTAGCTCCGCCCCTGCCCACCCACACACCCACACAGTAGTAGCAACAACAACACACACATAGACATACAGTAACACACACAACACATTTGTTTGATATTTTGGGTGTTTTGTATTGATTTGATATTTTTGGGTATTTTGTAATTTTTCAATGAATTTTCTCATATCGGGTGTTAATTTGGGTGTTTTCTCATTATGGTTTGATAAGTTTTGTAAGAAATTAACTGATAGGATTGTAGGATTTTTATTTGAGAATTTTCATAGTTAGGGTTTTGTAGTTGTTAATGGTGTTTGATTTAATGTTGTTAAGTTTATTTTGATTTTGATTGGGCATTAATTTCATTTTTTCAATTTTTTATGAAATTGGATGTTAAGGTTTGTGATGTTGACTTCATTATTTTCAAATTTGATGTTAATTTTATAACATGAAGTTTTGATGATTAATTTTTGTGGAATTGAAATTTAGGTTTGCAATTGACCGTTGGAGCTTTAAAATTGAATGTTGTTTTTGTTAGTCGAATGAGTTGGGATGTTGCATTGATGATTATTGTCAGTTACTTGTATGAAATGGTTTTTTGGATGTTATTATAAGATGGGACTTTTATTAAATGTTATAGTTGTAAGTCACATTTTGATTGAATGTTATAGTTATTGGTGGTATTTGAGTGAATGTTATGGTTTTGAAATTCAATGTTAGGTTTATTTTGATTGCATTTAGGTTTTGATTTCATTTTTTTAAATAACATTGTTTTTTTAGGGTCTTACAATTGAATGTTAGGGTTATTTTGTTGCAATTGGTGTTAATTATATATAGTTTATGAAATTGGCTGCGTAACCACCATTGTTGTAACCGTACAACCATCAAAAAATGGATGATGTTACTATTTTTTGTAGTGTAAGTTCATCATTTCCTTAATTCTCTCTAAACATCTCTTATTTGTGTTTTTGAGATTACTTCTGAATTTAAATGGTCAATATTTGATTTTATTCTCTTTGAGTCTTTGGTTAGTGTCTAAATTTGAAATTCTTTGTTCAGATTGTGAGTTGATGTTGAACTGTTTTGATGTCGGGGAAAAAATATTTTATGTGCATATATATATTTTGATGTTGAACGAGTTCTTCAATTTTTGAAATATTTGACTCTAAATTTTGCTCCTTAGTTATAAACAATTTGAAATTTGTTTAATTCATTGGCTCTTTTTTTTTTTTTTTTGTACTTTGTTAATGCTCTCTTCTTTTGATAGTGCATTCAATTTATTATACAACGCTATTCTTTTTGTGTTTACTTTGCTAGACATGAAGAACAGTGATAATTTCAGGACAAAAATTGTAATGAAAGTTGTATTTATGAAAATAATTGGGATGAAAGGCATATGCTTGATCGTTGAGGTGTAGGATAGTAAAATTAATATATTCGGAAGCTGATTGATGAAAGTTTTGTTGTATTTTGGTGGATTTTTTTTGGGGAAGTTATAGTGAGTGCATCTTCACTTCTAGTAACTTACATACAATACTTTATATGTACAAAAAAAAATTTCCATCTTTTTATATTAACATCTTTTCATTTATTTTCAACATGGTTCCATGATTTGATCAAAAAAACAACGGTTCTTTGATATTTTACCTTCAAGATAGAAGATTACTAATTTTTTTAATGGCTTTTTTCTGTTTGGGTGGACTATTGAATGAGTCCCATATAGAAGCTATAACAACTCAAATGGAGGCTTTGGGGGATATGATTTCTAGAATTAAATGCTGGTATATTTTCATGTTAGTGTATATAGAAGTTAAATGATCCATATCACGAGTACTTTAATTTTAGTTCTTTGAATCCTTTTTATTGGTTTCTACTACACATGGAATATTGTTGTTTTGCGGTTCTATCACTACTAACTTTTGGTCTATTTTGAGGTGGTAATGAATGGACCAAAAGTTACATAGGTGCATGGGTTTTTTTATTTTATTTGATGTGAGCTTTCAAATTCAATCACACAACTCTGTTTTAATTTTATGTTGGTTGGTTTAGCATGGCTTTTTGTTCTATTATTTGTTTAGGTTCATTTTATGATTAGTTTGGATTCGAGTTCTATTTTATGTTGTTTGTTTAGGTTCGTGTATTGGATTTAGACTTTATACAATTTTTTAGGTGCTACAAAGAATTTTGAAATTTTCTTTGCTTCTTTAACATACATCTTTTTTTCTTTCTCTTGCTTACTGTGTTGTTTTTGTATGATTGATAAATTAATTCAATGTCCAACTTTTATTTGATGGCACCAATATGGTTTTGGGTACTTATTGTTAGTTTACTTGAGTGTTATCTAGCAATAACCTTGCTATTGTTTTATTATTTATTTTGACCTGTGTTTTATTGATTTCCAACGAAGTAAATTAGAGACGAAGCACATTGTATTAATGCTTTGAAGATGATTACACTAGATTGGTTGTTAAATTTTTTTTCATACAAGCCACTTTTTTTGCTTTAAACTTGAATTAGTACAAAGTTTTAAAATAAGTGGTGTTTTAGTTTAATTTCCGCAATGCACAACGATTTTATTTTTCAATCTTTATTTTTATGCTAACTGTGTAGTTTTTTAATTTCAGTTTGATCTTACTAGAAATGTTTATAATGAACCCTGCGACCAATTGACGTGGATTAGGTGTCTGAAAGCGGTGGTTACAGGTTGGGGCAGCAATGGGGATGTGTTTTGTACAAGTGGGGGTGCCTAGCCTATATGTATCTATTATATATAAATGCCGAGATAGCCACACCATAAGATTTTGAGCAGTAGCTACGCCATAAGATTTTGAGTAGTGTTACACAGTTTAAATTTTAGAATTAAATTTGGAGTTTAAATGGTATGGTACTTAATTTTGATTAGTGTGATGTCATTTAAGTGCTAATAAAAATTTTAAATAATTAACTATTATATTATTTGACCTCTAAATTTAATTTTAAAATTTGATTAATCTATCTTTACCGTAAGATTTTTTCGTGTGGCTTAACTTTGTTTTCATTTTTGATGTCATAATAAAAAAGTACAGATGACCAGAGAGATTCTCAAACCAGTGGTCTGAAAACACATAGGACAAATGACTAGAATTCTAGGTTAGTGCTCCCAAAGCATGTCATGTCATACTGCATTTATATTTACGGAACGTAAAGTCAGGTCATCTTGGACCGCCAAATTTCTTTCCTTAAGCACTAAGAAATCCCATTTCCCAACACCTCCTTCCTCGAAACTTTCCTACTCCTATGTTTTTTTTTCTTTTATAATTAAAAGAAGAGGGAGGTAAATAATAGCGCTGAGCAACTATTATCGGTGGACTCACAAGGTACTTTGACGACAATTCTTAGAACATTTTTCAAGACCACCTTACTTGGTGGTTTCTACTCCTATTTAAACCCACAGCTACAATCCACCATTTCACACAAATTCTCGTAAAAAAGACAACCTCACTGGTTACTACCTTAGACAAAATGGCTAAGCAGAACTCCAACATCCCTGACACAAACTCCTCTGCTGCTCTTGTTCCTATACTTATACAACCCATATCCATGATTGATGATGAAGAACTGGCTATTCCATTTGAGGCACCGATCGTGTCGTCTTACAATGACCGAATACGCCCACTACTTGATGCAATTGACAAGCTCCGCCACCTCAAGGTCATGCAGGAAGGTATACAGCTTCCAACAATTGTGGTGGTTGGTGACCAATCGTCCGGAAAGTCCAGTGTTCTTGAATCACTTGCTGGCATCAACCTTCCACGAGGCCAAGGCATTTGCACTAGGGTGCCACTCATAATGAGGCTTCAGCATCACTCAGATCCTCTCCCGGAGCTTCACTTGGAGTTTCTGGGCAGAACTGTCCAGACTGATGAGACCCATATTTCTGATGCCATAAATCAAGCAACTGATGAGATTGCTGGCTCTGGTAAAGGTATATCACACACCCCATTAACGTTAGTTGTGAAGAAAAATGGCGTACCTGATCTTACAATGGTTGATTTGCCTGGAATCACTAGGGTGCCTGTTCATGGGCAGCCTGATGATATATATGAGCAGATATCAGCCATAATAACAGAGTACATAAAACCAGAGG
Organism: Ilex paraguariensis; assembly: GCA_963454935.2. Classification (NCBI taxonomy): domain Eukaryota; kingdom Viridiplantae; phylum Streptophyta; class Magnoliopsida; order Aquifoliales; family Aquifoliaceae; genus Ilex; species Ilex paraguariensis. Next base: position 183,403 of record CAUOFW020000783.1, read on the forward strand.
AGAGCATTATCTTGAATGTTTTGTCTGCAACTGTTGATTTTCCGACTTGTGAATCCATTAGGATGTCACAGCGTGTGGACAAGACCGGCCTGAGAACTCTGGCTGTTGTTACCAAAGCCGACAAAGCTCCCGAAGGTCTGCTAAATAAAGTAGAGGCAGATGATGTGAATATCGGGCTTGGCTATGTGTGCGTTAGGAATCGCATAGGCGATGAATCGTATGATGAAGCTCGAAAGGAAGAAGCTAATTTATTCGAAACCCACCCGCTTCTCTCAAAGTTTGACAAATCTATTGTGGGTATTCCAGTTCTGGCCCAAAAGTTGGTGCGAATTCAAGCTACAATAATAGCAAAATGCTTGCCAGAGATTGTTAGAAAGATCAATGACAAGCTCAGTGCAAACAGGTCAGAACTCACCAGAATGCCCCAGAATCTGACTTCTGTTCCAGAAGCAATGTCTGCTTTGATGCAGATTATTGGTTCCTCCGTGGAGACTCTTAGGAAAGTTCTCTTGAGAGGTGAGTTCGAGGAATACCCAGATGACAAACACATGCATTGCACTGCTCGTCTTGTAGAAATGCTCAACCAGTGCGCTCAGGAATTGGAAAACAGTTCAGAAGATAACTACAAGGACAATTTTCTAATGGAGGAGATACGAGTTCTTGAGGAAACCAGAGGCATTTGGCTACCAAATTTCCTTCCTCGCGCGGCTTTTCTCATGATCCTGCAGAACAAAGTAAAGGAGATATCTGGAGCACCGGTTGAGTTTGTCTCTAAAGTATGGGAGTACATTGAGAAAGTGGTGGTTGCTGTTTTAAAGCGTCACTCTGAACATTATCCACAGCTGGAGTCATCTACAAGAAGAGCAGCCCAGAACCTTATTGCCAAGAGGAAGGATATGTCTGCTGATCGAGTGGCGGAGATAATTGAGATGGAGAAGATCATAGATTATACTTGCGATCCTGAATATCTGACAGTATGGGGTAAGCTCATGGCTAGTAAAAACCTCTTCCTCGATGTTATGAATAATTATTCGAGGTGCACACTGATCACCATTGATGGTTTTGGGGAAGTTGAAGTTGGGCATTTAAAGTCCTTCCCTAGTATTAGAGACCAAGCATTTGACATAAAAATGAGGATTACAGCATACTGGAAGATTGTTCTTAAAAGACTCGTTGATTCCATGGCTCTGAACCTACAGTTCAGTGTTAATAATCTGGTGAACATGGACATGGAGAAAGAGATATTGACTGAACTCATGGATCCTCATGGTGGTGGACTTGAAAGGTTGCTAGAAGAATCGCATTCGGTGGCCACAAAGCGTGAGAGATTGAACAAAAGTATCAAGCTGCTGAAGGACTCTAAGGAAGTTGTTGCTAAGGTCATGGACAGAATTGCCTTCAATGCTGATTAGGTTTTGTCTGCATCTTGCTTTTAATTTCTCGGTTGTCGTCTGAAATATTTGACGGTTTTTTTGTTTTGGTAGGTTTGCTTTGTTAGAATGCCTGAAATCCCATATTATTGTGATGGGAAACTCTTCGGTGGTCTTAATGTTATGTTTGTGTGTTTGGTAGTGTGTTGCTAATCTATAATGAATTCCAATGTAATGGAATGTATTATGCGGGAGTAGATGATATTGTCTTGTCATTTTCAGCTGGTGGATTTGTAATTAGTCTTTAATTCAGATGCATTGGTTGAGAATGGCTTATGATGAGTAAACCTATTTGCACTTAAAATATTAATTTAATCAATTAATATTATTAATTTAGCTGTAGGTCTTAGCATACGTTAGAGCGAGTAATATTATTAAAATTTAATCCCACCTACAGTTAAACCAAAACCCCCAATTGGCAACACTGTTATCACCTCAGATTAACAAACCCAAACCAGCACAAGCAACATCGTTCCATGAGAGAGAGGGAGGGCCATCTGAGTTTGGTTTCTAGGGATGGAGCCGAATGGTATAGAGTGGCAGTAAATGGAGTAGCGGTGAATCGTTCGTGGCAGAGGGCATAACCGACAATCTGTGGCTTCGGCTGTGGAGATGGCCAGCCGGTGACAGCGATAGTACTCCTTGGCTTTGCAAATTACTCTCACTTCTGTGCTTCACCCCCAATTGTTTCACCTTGGTATAGCCTCGCATCAGGTTGGTTTTGGGGAGTTCAATTGTTTTCCACCAAAAACCACAATAGAATCAGGTGCGTCTCTGGAACTTTTATTTGCACCAAAAGCCCGGTCCTCATAGAATATCCTACCCACAGCGAGAGAGAGAGAGAGAGAGAGAGAGAGAGAGAGAGAGAGTGGCTAGCGGTGGCGCTGGGTCACGTGGGTGTGTGGTGGTTGTTTTGGGTGAGGGATGCTGGGTACATGCCTGGCAGTTGAGCATTTTGGGGTTTGTTGCATAGGTGGATGGTGGTTTTGGGATTGTTTGTTAGTGTTGGGGAGAGTGTAGCAGTCGGTGGTGTTTAGAGGTGTATGTGGGTGTGTTGGGAAGGGGAAGTGGAGGAGAGGGTAAATTATTGCAACAAATTGATTTATTCAGGGGGTAAAAGATTTTTAAATGAAAATGATGGGGGTAATTTGGTATAAAAGATATAGGGATGTCATCGAGTTTTAGAAAGTTGTTTAACGGAGCATGATGACAAGGGTATTATGCGTTACATGTGAATAAATTTGAAGGGATTTTGTGTAATTTATCAAATGTGAGGGGGCTATTTAATAAAGTGATTAAAATGAAAATGAAAAAAATCTTTTCAAGAAATCAACATCGATGACAACATTTGCAATACCGGTATAACATGTTCCTTTTGTAATTCTCCCCTTTAAACACAACAAATAGAAACTCAATTTTCAGACCTCCCAAACAATTCCATTGACAATGTCTATGAACCTCTACGTGTTTTTTTTTAAAAAGAAAATCAAAATTTATGAACAAAAATCTAACTGGTATCTTTTTGTTTGCCACCCAAATAAAAAAAAATTGGTCAGGCGATCTAGCTCAACTCCCGAATCCGCCATAGACTGAAGTTTTGTTCATTGGGTAGCATTCGTTTTAATCTAGCTCCTATCTTCCCATTTCAACATCTCTAGTAAAAAATCATTCCAAGTGTCAACAGGTCCAGGCAAGCACCAGTGCACACAGTCATTAACCAGAGTCTTATTCTCAATTGGCCAATGCCCATATTTATCAGGATGACCATCTGGTCTCAACAAAATAGGTTGTGTTGTATCAAGCAACCTAAATTTCAGCCCTCTCTTCCTGCCTACTCTTTTTGCAATCCTCAGCTCCTGCAATTGAATCATATACATCTCCAAATTATAACCATCCAAAACAACCTCATTAACACCAAAAGGCCTTGTCCTAGCACATTCTCCCCCCTTGTCTTAGGAAAGTCCTCTTGAGAGACGAGTTCGAGGAATACCCAGATGACAAACACATGCATTGCACTGCTCGACTTGCAAAAATGCTCAACCAGTGTACTCAGGAACTGCAAAAGAGTTCAGAAAATAACTACACGGACAATTTTCTAATGGAGGAGATAAAGGTTCTTGAGGAAACCAGAGGCATGGGGCTACCAAATTTCTTTCCTCACTCGGCTTTTCTCATGCTCCTGCAGAAAAAAGTAAATGAGATATCAGGAGCTCCAGTTCAGTTTCTCTCTGTCGTATGGGACTACACTGAGACAGTGGTGGTGGTTCCTGTTTTGATGCGTCATGCAGAACATTATCCACAACTAGAGTCATCTACAAGAAGGGCAGCCCAGAACCTTATTGCTAAGAGGAAGAAAATGTCAGTTGATCGAGTGGTGGAGATAATTGAGATGGAGAAGTCCACACAGATCACTTTTGATGGTTTTGGGGAAGTTGAAGTTGGCCATTTGCGGCTCCTCCCTATTATTAGAGACCAAGCATTTGACAAAAAAATGAGAATTACCGCATACCAGAAGATTGTTCTGAAAAGACTTGTTGATTGCATGGCTCTGCACCTGCAATTTAGTGTTAAGAGTCTGGTGAACATGAACATGAACATGGAGATGGAGATAGTGAATGAACTCATGGCCCCTCATGGTGGTGGACTCGAACAGTTGCTAGAAGAAGCGCCGTCAGTTGTCATAAAGCGTGAGAGATTGAACCAAAGTCTCAAGCTGCTGACGGCCTCTAAGGAAGTTGTTGCTAAGGTCATGCACAGAATTGCCATCAATGCCGATTAGGATTTTGCATGTTGCTTTTAATTTCTTGGTTCTTGTCACAGTTCACCTTATCTTGTCTCACATATTTGAAGTTTTCTGCTTTGGTAGTTTTGCTTGCCAGAATGCCTGAAATCCAATATCATTCTGATGGGAAACTCTTCTGTGGCATTAATGTTATGTTTGTGTTTGGTAGTGTGTTGCTAAACTATTTCAAATAATGCATTGCAAAGTAATGGAAAGTATTATGCATTAGTAGATGATATTGTCTTGTCCATTTCAGCTGGTGGATTTGCAATTAGACTTTTTTCAGATGCATTGCTGAAAATAATTATTATGGTAAATATTCCAAAAGGTTGCCAACCTTCCAATCTAACTGATGTTCCATCTTTCTTTCAGCTAATTTTTTCAAATTACTATTTTTCACAAAAAAATTAGGGTAATTTACAAAAAACATATCTCCTAGAATTTGACAATTAGCAACTTCCCTCATGTGGTTTCTGACAAATGTATGAGCATCTCCAACCCTTACTCTCAAATCTTGACTCAAATTTAAATTTAAGTAAAAACATGCTCCAAGTCTTTACTTAAACTTATATCAAATGAAGATAAACTCAAATTTTTACTCAAATCAGTTTTCATTCTCCTTCAAAGATCTAATAATCATATTTCAACCTCCATTAAATTTAAATTTTTGCCCACCTTTAAATATGAGTTTGTCCATTAAAACCCTTTGTACCCAATTAAGTTTTTTAGTTAAACTTGACTTAAATTTGAATCAAGATTGGAGATACTCTAAAGAGTTGTTGCTAGTTGTCTAATTTAGCCCACTTTTATTTTTCATTTAATCATTGCAAATTGATTAAAATAACCCCTAGGCTCTTATTATGAACAAACTTGGACTTTATGAGTATGTTCATGTGAAATAAAGGGCAGAGCTTTTTTCTCTACGCTACAAAATGTTAAGGATAATAATTATGGTCCATATAGGGGGCAAATAAAATATCCTCACTCGGACAGTTGATGGCAAGTTACATAGTCATTGCACCAATTAGACCTAACTGAGGTTTGGGTGAAAATGAAACAATGAGGATTTTGACAAAAATGGTGAAGGATTTGGAAGAAGAAAGTTATTGGACAAGAGAATTGATGAAAAATGTATGGCAGAATCGTTTTTTTCATTTTTAAATCAATCAAATCATGAAGAAGAAAGAGAAGTCCCACAATTATAATAGCAACAATTATTTGCTTTACTTGTTGATGCTAACCCTACCATCCATTTAACTGCTATAAATTCTTTTCTTTGGTTCCTTATGCTTGAGTAACCTAATGAATATTCATCACGACACATGATTAAAGAGTAACATGGAAACAAAAGACCTTCAAGTACTTGTATTTGGACTAATAAAACGAACTAGGCATAACAAATATACCAAATGATTTAGAACCAAAGCTTTATGGATATTAGTTTATCAAATAGTAGTCTCAATAAAGTTCAATATCATCTCCAATTTTCTTGCGCGATTTCAGACATTCAAATGTGTATAGGTGAGAACTACAATCATCTTTTGGGATAAAAATATAAAATTTTTCCTATTTAAAAGATAAAAGGTGGGCCAAAAGGCTAGATGAGGAGAAAGAAAGAGAGGTACTAACCTTTGTTCTCATCACTACCGCGATCTATGTTTACATCAATTCATATTCCTCATTACAGCCTCTGAGAATTGTTATTAATGATTCATCCCTCCAGGCAATAATCCAGAAGATTCAACTAGCTTAAAAAAAGAGCATAAACGTGATATTTATGGTGGAAGTTAGGTTCCATATCCAGTGGGACCTCATTACACAAATGCAACAAAATGCGTGATCGTTGATCGACAAAACTTAATGAAATTTGGGAGGCTAGACGTCGAATTCATTAATTGGAGGTGGAAACCAGATGACTGCGAGGCATGAGCTACCTCTGTTTGATGCAACTCAGTTCTTGGAACTCGTCAAACAGTCAAATGGAAGTCTATGGCCTTTGTTGGGACTTACTGGTAAGGAACCAAATGCAGTCATTGGTGTACCTTTAAGTTCTTATAACATACACTTGTTTACTGCTTGCCTTGAATTCAAGTTAAAGTCGATAATGGCCTGATTTGTGTTGTGTCTAAGTTTTGTTGTGTCAAATCTTGTTGAAGTCATAATCAATCCATTTATTGTAGTACATAGTTCGGTTTTTGTAATGTAGTGTTGTTTTCATGTCAAGCATATGTTTGAATTTATGATGACTCATTTATTAAGCAAGTTTGACAAATACACGTGTTCATCATTCAAACCCGCTAAGACTAAATGTATACCCATTAATTCCATATAAATTTCGTGTTGCAATAGTGTATCGTGCCTAGAATTCACAAGCCTAATTGAAGTGGAAGTGGTTTATTTTTTTTGGTTATTTTTAGATGGCAAAACCCATGGATGTATCTTACATTCTTAGATACAACATACAAGATTCTATCGCCGACTTTATTTTTTATTGACAATCAACAACAAATATTTTATTAATATAGAAAAAGAGTAACACGAGGGACAAGACGTCCATCAATATGAAACAACATAAGAGTAGATGCAACAAGCTAAAAAGTGAAGATTACAAGCCACACCCCGACTTCCAATAAGCCCAAATCAAAAATCAAGGAATTCCAAGAAAAAGGATGAACTTAATCATAGCAGCTTTGTGGTCCACTCACTTAGTTAAATCAATGCTGATCCTAATGTTCATTCTCTCAGCAGCTTCTTGGACCTCTGCTTAGATCAGGTTGATGAGGCCTTGGTCGCTCAGGTAGAGAATTTTGATTTTGCAATCATCTCATCTGGGCAATAGTTCTCTAGGCACTCTATCTACTATGAAAGTGGCAAGGTTGTTGGGTATCATTTTTTCCATGAAAAAAAATCGCCAGCCAGGTATCAGGGACACAGAATGGCCTGCGGCTGGAACCACCTTTCAAGCCCTTCAAGCCTTCAAAACTTCAAGAGGGTGACATTTTTTAGGATGTTCTCACCTCCAGATTTTGAGAATAGGTAGTGAAATAATGTGGCAATTGTGTAAGAACAAAGTCATTCTCAAAGTAAGAAACGAAAATAGATTGGAATATTATAGAGTTTTATTTTACTCAAGTTGAGGAACTAAGAGCAACAGACAAGGAAGGGAGGAAGAAGGGATTGAAATTTAGGTTGTTTGATACCACTAAAGTAATGGTGTTGAGGCCAGATGGTCACTGGCCACATGAAAATATGAGCGTGACCGTAGCTGATTGTGTCCACTACTGCTTGCCAAGCCCCATTGATAAATGGAATGAGTTTTTGCTTCATACGTTAGAACTAGAAGTTGAAGGAGTGATTGTTAGGGAACTTCAGCAAAATGTTCCAAAAAAAAATTTTGTTATATATTGGATAACCGCATTGATATCTTTCTCACCCACCAAAAATCAACCTAGACGGATCAAAAATTAAAGAGGCAAAAACCTGTTCGTCTGTGTGTGTGGGCGTGAATAAGGCCACATAGATATAATCACCCTCAGTAAGTCGAAAAAAATAGGCCACATTAATAAAAGAGAGTTTCAGTCGATTTTCTAGGGCATTGTTCCACCCAATGTCATCAAATTATTATTGAGATTCATTCTTATCAAACAAGAATACTTGCATAAAGATGGAGGGAGTTGGTATATTTTAATAATTATATAATTTATTGTACCAATTAAATTGATTAATTGATTTATTCATTTATAGGGTTAATTACATTAGAGGTCCCCAAAGTATATAGTTTGTCTCATTTTATTCCCTAATGTTTCAATTGCATTATTTTGATATCTGAAGTATTAAATATGTTTATATATGGTCATTCAAGTAGACAACGTTCAGATTATTAACAATATTTTATCATAAATTTGTCGCGTAAATAATTTTAATAGCTCTTAAACAAAATTTAGACAGTTCTTAACAAAAAAAAGTGTAATATGAGTAGTTTTTGACCAAAATTTGGATAGCTCATGATCATAACTCTGTAATTTAGGTAAGTATTTAACCAATATTTGAGTAAAAATTTGGTTAAGAATTATCCAAATTATTTTTTGTCCATATTTAAGTATCATATGTCAAGTTTATGATAAAAAATCGTTAGCAATCTAGATATTGTCTGTTTGAGCGACTATATAAAAACATATTCAATACTTCAATGACCAAAATGATTCAATTAAAATATTGGGGATCAAAACCAGATAAACTTCATACTTGGGGACCTCCAATGCAATTAATCCTCATTTATATGAATACATGTTTCATCACCAATGACATATCTCACGATGATGAGCTCATTGAATTCCAAGAAAGAATTAGAAATTTTAAAAAGATGAATATAATTGCTATTATTATATATCTTTTGAATTGTCTTTCGGATTGATTTTTTTTACAATGAAAATACTTACCCTTATGCAAAGAAGATTTGGAAGACCTTGCAGCTAAAATAGGATACTAAACAAGTTGGTATCAAAAATTAGGTCGTTAGCCGTTTCTTCGTTACCAAATGGTGGAAAGAAAGTCTCTAGTAGAAAAAGCACAAAACTTTCAAATGGTTGCACTAAAACATATTTTTAATAAGATACTTGTAAATATAGAGTTATTTTGAACTCGTTCTTGCAAAAGTAAAATTCAGATACTTGTAAATACTTGCATGACACGGATATTTGTTAAGTTCAGGAGATTTCAACGAAATTCGAACCACAACTATCTCCATGGGTTTGTGAGCATCTTTTAATGTAGGCGTCTTTAATCGATAACCTCCATCTTCCATGGACGAACACACTTGAATTCCGCTAATCACCATAAAAATAAGCTCAAATTAAAATCAAGTGGATTTATTTCAGTTTTTGTAGTGGGGTAAGTTATCAAAAACTTTTAAAGTTCTTTGAAGTATTAAATGAAGTCGAAAATTTTAAAAAATCGAAGTGGGGGGTCACTATCTGTAGGATGACCTGTATATTTATATTTATTTATGGAGGGATAAAGAGATGGAAGGCTAGTCCCGGGGTTATTCCTTAGTAAAGCAGGTAATGTGAGAGAGAGTAGGATTTTTTTGGTAGTGTAGGTATGTGCTATTTTTTATTATGTAAAATTATTTGTTGTCATTAATAAAAAGAGAAAAGTTGGGCCCTCTTATTTCTAATATAGATTTAGTTATGTATAAAATTTATTAATCTTAAATTTTATTGGGCTAAATAAATTTATTAGATAAAAATTATAAATAAAATTAGGACCCCTTTTTTTTTTTTTCAGAATCTTAGGCAAAGGTTTAAGTGGTTTAGCTTTGAAAAGCATAAAGAATTTGTACGATGTTTCTCTACTTAAGCCTTAAGATTACACTTTTTTTTTCTGCCATTGTAACGTTACACTTTTTCATTCTTTTTGGTACATTTTCTTTTTGATTGTTGACGACTTTTACGCCCGGAAGAAGAGATAAAAAGAGTGTAAATTGAAAAACTCGTTGAAGAAGGGACCCACTCCGCCGAGCCAAGCACTGACCCGAGCCACTAAAGCAATAACCCGAGCCACTAAAACATTAAGGGGCTATTTGATAAGGAGTATGGGAGTTTGGGAATATTAGTTTGGAGAAAATAGTTCAACTGGTCTAAAAAGTTTATGTTTGTATAGAAAATTTAGTCCCGAATTTTTAAACCTGGCCCAAAAATAAAATTCATAATCATAAGTTTTGTCAAACCTAAGAGAATGGTGGGTTCAAAAAGATGGGTAAGAAGTTAAAGATTTAAAAGACAATTGTACTTGGGGCTGTTAATCGAACAAGCCCAAGTCGAGTTCGAGCTAAGCTTGAAAAACTTATTTTTTAATTGAGCTTTAAAAGTTGTTCAAATTCGGCTCGTTTAAGAAATGAGTTGAGCTTGAACGAGCCAAACTCGAGTCTAGCTCGAGCCCAACTTATCGAGTTTGAATCTAGCTTGTAGGGTTGTTTTTTAAACGAGCCTAAAAATTTGTTCAAATTCGAGCTCGTTTAAAAAATGAACCGAGTCTAAACGAGCCGAACTCAAGCCAAGTTCGAGTAGTTCAGTTTGATTAACATCTCTAATTGTACTCCTTAACATGGATATATATTGGATTGATCAAGGATAAAATACTCATTTATAGGACAAATAATTATTAGTAATTATGATATATCTCTGAATTCTACATGCGTACATGTTGTATACCAAACATGGGTATGAACCGAATTGAATATTGAATCTTATCTTACAAAGAAGGAGTTGGGTTTGGAAGAGTTTAGATAAATCAATCCAAACTCTTCTTCAAAATTCATCCAAATAAGCTCTAAAAGAATTTAATAACGGTATAGCCAAAAAAAAATTCATATCATATTTTTAAAATTTATTATTTTAAAAGGTATTTTTATAATTTTTATGAGTCATTTTATAATTAAAAAATTTATTATTTTTGTTGTTGATTTATCACTATTATAGGTGTTTTTAAAATATTTGTGGAAATTAATTTTTATCAATTTTTTTAAATACAAAAATTTAATA